>RPOG01000501.1:151295-333330 GCA_008086565.1 Thalassoma bifasciatum | reverse complement strand
AGGCTGTCTGTGTTGTCTAAATGCTCGTCGCAGAGGTTATGGTTGTTTACCTTAACGTGACTGTACTCCGCTTTGCCTGATTCGCTGCTCACAGCCTTGGTCTCGGCCCTGGGTTTCAGGACTTGGCGCAGCGGGCTGGAGATTGGCAAGCCTGTCACACTGATCCCATCTGAAGAGACACAACAAAAGAGAAGAAATGAGAAACGAGCAGAGAAACAATGCCATCATTAAACTGCAGTTAGAAGAGCAAACAGTCTCACATCATGGGCTATTAACAATCTGTGATGTATGACAACGTTTTACACGAGCTGTTTTGTGATGAATTATTTTAATTACTTTTTTAATAAACTTACTTTCCCTCATCTATCTCTTGTTTAGTTCACGAGTCCCTACATTTCCCAGGAGGCCAATGTTCCTCAAAATTACTGGAGGAGACAAGAAAACAAGCTGCGACTCCCTGTTTTTGATCTAAGGAGGATGCACATTACTGTATTAAGTGTATGAGATGGATGCTTGGCCAGCTAACCAGCAAATTAGCATTTTTTCATGTTTTATTAATCTAACCTTACATTTTTACAGGTTAACCCCATTGAGATTGGTGATCTTTTTTCAAGAGATATGTGGTTATGTGTGGCAGCATCACATTTCACCAACAAAACAACCAGACTCATACAGAATTTAAAGCTCTAAGACAGAAATCCACTAAAACATCTGATCCACACAGTCTGGATTCAGACTTCTCACTGAGGACTTAACATTTTACAAACATTCAGACTCACTGAGCTTTGCAATTTAAAATCAGACTGTGGATTGTTCCGGACGAATGGTGCAGAATACTTAAAAGCCTTCCTCCCCAAGTCAATTCAGACATTATGAACAATTTATTTCACAATGTCCAATCACCAAAAGTTGTGAAGGCGTTCCAGGATTTTGCCCAGTATGAGTTAACGCCTTGAAACCCATTCAAGGACCATGTAATCCCATTTGCTAGATCTCTTTAAATCACAGTAAAGGCTCATTTATACTCCCTTTATGTACGTAAATCTATACGTCCTTTTCAAACGATGTCACCGTCACTGCTCACATACTGCTATACGTCCTCTACGTTGGCATTGCTGTTAACAAAAACATCCACCAGGTGGAGCAGCTCAGAGTCAGAAGTGTATGACAACAAACTCAAAAATAAACAAAGCAACTGTGGAGGAGGTACATTAGCAACACCTCCTCCGGTGGGACTACCACCGCCTCCTACAACACTGACTCCTTTTTTGTCTTTTTTTTTCCTTTTTTAAATTTAACAGCCTCAACTACCATAGTTGAGTCTGTGAAATTCATTGCATCTTTCTTCAAAAAGTTCCGCCATTGTTAGTTCTTCTTCGTGTCTCACTAGAGCTACAGTATCGGCTTGTAACAGAAACACTGCCCCACAGTTTGTGGTGGTACTGCTCCGGTTTGTCTGTATCCATTAGCTTTGGGGAAAAGTACAGAAATACTGACAAAATGAATGTAGAGCACGGACAGAAGCCTCCATCTTTATCCATATCCTTATTTAACATTGAGCATAAATGAGCCTTTACTCTCCAATCATTTAGTCTAGCCAGAAAATTCAAGTGGCTTCTTAAAGAAGAAAATACAAGCTCTACGGTGATATCCACTTAGAAGAAACCCACGTGCAATAACTTTCCGATCAAAGCCGATAATTGAGGCAAGCTGTTCTCATTACCGTAACTCTTCAACTGTTTGGGCAAGTGGAAAAATTCAAACAGTTACCGGAAAAAAGGAGGATGAGTTTTCAGGGCCAAAATAAAGTCCAGGTGGCCGCTGTGGTACTTAGTTCACAGAGGGTTAATGGATAAAGAGAAATCAATGATCGAGCAGCGGGTAATGGAGGCAGTCCACTTGACTATTACAGTCTGTTTCTTAGCTTTTTGTTAACATAGACAAGTTGTCATCAAGTATCCAAAAGTAATTCTTATCTCAATGTGTTCACCCCCTTATGAAACAGGTTTCTAAAATCATGTTCTCATTGCTATTTCAGGTGTAAAGAACATAAGTTTAGTTTTGACTGCACTTGGAACAAGTTGCAGCAGACAACAGTATAAAAGAGCTTGAGCAGGTGAAGTTACACAGTAACATTGAACTTGAATTAGTTCCAAAGGAGGGAATAACTATTATTAGAGTAAATCAGCTGGTGATTAATGTCGCCTCCACTTTGAACTGATCTTGTTCTGGTCAGACGTTTATTTACTGAAATCATTTCTTTTTTCTTTCCCTCTGAGGTTCAGTTCATTATATAATTAAACATTGTTGCCATTTCTAGTAACTCATTGGTGTCGTGTCTGTCAAGTTTCCTTCAGTTTTGCAGTCATGTTCCATGTTTAATCATGAACCCTGGTCTCTGTTTTAGATTCGCTCCTGTCTGACCTGCTCCCTGATTGTTCCTCCCCACCTGTTTCCCATCACCCTCATTACCTTTTGTATTTGACCTCATGTCTCTCACTGTCTTGTTGCCAGTTCAGTGTTCCCAGCTAGCATTCTTTCCAAGTCAAAGTCACAGTCTAGTCATATTTGAATCTTGTCTTTGTTGCCCTCACCTTTTGCCCCACGTTTGTCTGTATCTCTGCCTGATCTGCTGCTTTCCCATGTACCCATCTTGCCTTGATTATCATTAAACTCTTTGTCTTTTGGAACTCTGGTTTGTTTGTTTTGCATTTGTGTCAACCTTTCTGTGCCTCAGCTCATGACAGATGGTTAGATGAGTTACTAATTATTTTACTGTTTCAGGCCTGACACTCAGTACATTTGAGTGTTATCACAGCTTGCTGAAGCTGTAGCTCCTGTTGATGATGACTACAGTCCAGTTTTCAAAAACTACTGATTAAATAGTGTAGCACAGCACAGCCCTGCTGTTCTGATTACAAAACAGGCACAAAGTTCTTGACTTGATCAACAAGCACAGGGATGTGGTAGGTAACCTGCAGTGATGCCCAAAGGAAAGTTCTACAAGGTTGTCATCCAGTTGACACTATAACCCTGTGTGATGTGAAAAGTGCTCTTTGTTATGAGTTTGTTCTTTTCTTAACTCTAGGTGGACTGTCAGGATTTGATTTAGGAACCTGGGACGAAGGAAGTGTATGAACAGCAATGTGTGGATTGTAATGTTTTTGTTATTTATGCTATAAATTGGACTGCAAAAGCATCAGTGAATGAAAACAGCGCTCTGGAACATGTTAAAAACACCATTTGAAAGTGAAACCTCACGATTAGATATGCAAAAAGACATATTGTAATTCAGATCCAGAGCAACTTCAGGTTGATCTGTTTGAAACTCTTTGCGGAGTTTGGTGTCAGTGTTTTGGCTTCTTAAACTCTTTTTGGGGCATTATTTGACATAAGTCTGGATCAAGAACTGGCTTGAGCGTTGCTTAAGACAAAATGCTATAAGGTGATCAAACAGCACAATCGAGCTGCTAGTTGTCGACTAGTTACTATAGTTGCTAAGAGGACAACATTGCCAAAGGACGGTGACGTTAAAAAGTCGCTCGACTTTCTACCGGAAGCCAGGCTGCAGCAGAAAATATTTTGGACCTGGTAGAAGAGATAAAGGCTTTATGGATTCAGACTGCCAAAAGGAAGAAACTAATCACCTACTTGGAAAGTAGGGTGGCAAACCTGGAGCAGTACAACAGGATAAATGATGTGATTGTCACTGGGCTTAACATTAAACCCAAGTCATAGGCTCAGGCGGTGTCTTCTTACAGCGTAGAGATCTGACATGGATGCTAACTCCATGAGGCAACAGGTGGCAGCTCTTCACAGTCCAGAGACATCCTGCTGGACTGTAACATTGTCAAAGCCTACCACCTGTCATTCTGAGGTTTATCAACACAAAACACAAAACTGTACCGCTAAAGTAAGGAAGGAAACTTAAAGGGTCAAATGTCTTCACGAATGAGCACCAAAGTAAACAAAACACCAGCAAAACCAGAAGAGCACACTACCTCAATAACCTTCAAAACACTTTGACCCCAACTTTACATTCATCAAACTTCACAAAACACTAGAGGAAGCCAAAGTGATAGTCATCACACATTGAGGATTTGTAATAACTCAGAGGAATACAGAATATGATGACCACAAACTGGACACGTTTGAATGTACAGATCATAACCAGCATGAAATGGAATGTAATACAGATCCAGGTAAAAATCCATCAACCTACCACCAATCCAAACTCACTGTGTAAATCCTAGCGCCAGCGTTACACTGGGCTCTGGAAGTTTAATTAAAGGCTTTAAAAAATCGAAGTGGTGTTGATCACCTGCACGTTACAAGCTGCTGTTTGTGTTCTTCATGTAATTCAGGCATGTCCAAAGTCAGGCCCAGGGGCCATTTTCAGGCCTCCTCCAGATGTGATCTTACAATGTATTTATTTTGTCACTTAAATTAATCATGTTCTAATTGTGTCACAGTTTCTGTTAGGTACTTGAAGAAAACCTTAATGCATCTAGAAACGTCTCACAAATATTTGGACTGTTCAGAGGCTTCTTTCATTAAGCTACAACTCTAAACAACCTGCAGAAACAACAACAACTTTTACAGCTGACATGTTTGAATGCATTTGGCATGATGCAAAACTGTGCTTTACAAATGTTCCCAGTTCAAAAACACATGAGAGGACACAAGACTAAATGTAAGTTGTGAAATGGTGAAGAAGAAAAAAATTATTGCATAGAAATGGTTCAGAATCCAGGATCAGAGATTTTTGGGGTTATAATTATTTTTATAATAGTCTTGAAAACAATCATGACAAAGTCAAGGCTGATCCTGGCATGAAAAATGATGACATGATTTTCCCAGGTCAGGTTTTGTCTCATAGGTCTGTAATAATAGTACAAGCATGTTTGACGAAGCTTAGAGACTGTTTTGGGTTTTGATTTTTCAGAAACTGCTAAAAACACCTCATTCTCAAATAGAGCACTCATTTGTTACTTTCACGGTTAATGAACATGCTCATGGCTCCCAACCCTTGGTCAGTTTCACAGTATCCAATATGGCCCTTTTTGAAAAAAAGTTTGGAAATTTCTGATTTAATTACACTGTCCAACATTCTCTATGTAGACTTCTACAGTCTGTGCATGTTCAACACTACTGGTCTGTTTGCTTTAAAGTCCTTGTTACAAAGTCTAAACTAATTGTTCCCTGTTGGTTTAAAGGAATATCATCACACTATAAACCTTTCTGTATCCACCCAGTAATCTCCCTTGAAAAATGGAGAATAGCTGAGCATGAGTACAGACCTGGTGTGAAAGCAGCCTCAGATTAAAGGTTTTGCCAAAAAGATGAATAAATACATGTTTTGTTTTGTTTGTTCATTTTTTAATCATGGCCTTGTAGCACTGTGGACAGAGGAGCAGCTGCACTATCAGCGGCTACGTGAGCCACGACCACAGGAGCTTCTGCTTTCAACCCACTCAAAGGATACTCCAAAATGACGCCCAGAGCCCACGCTCTGACGTCAAAGGACTCATATCGCTCTCTGACGTCAGTGGAACGCAAAGCCCTGCAATTTTTTTCCCTCCAAGAGAGGGGAAATTACAAGCCTCAGCAGCAGCTCCAGCAATTGGGCTCACATCAGATAGATAGTCATATTGGCACACAGACTTTCAAGCTCTGAAACAACCACATGCAAGACTGGTAAAATTGAAACCAGAGAAGAAATAGGATTTCTGTGAAAAAGAAAAGGTCGCACAGGACACTGGGGTGTGGAGAATTAATTATACTGATTAAACTGGCAAAATGCAAATCATGCTAACTTTGGCACAACAAGAGGTAAATAAAGAGGAAGGACTGAGTTTTCATTTAAAGCTGACAGATTTCAGAACATATTAGTGCAAGTAAAAAAATTCAACCTTGAAGGTGAAATTAGAAACAAATGGTAAGAAAATATAGAGAAAGACTGAAGTGCAAACCATTCCCTTATATAAGATCTCTTCGATTTCTAGGATGCTGCAGCCAGGAACAAAGCCACCTACACTCTCAGACTTATTTTAGACTTAACAGTTTGGGGGACTCCCTGAGAGAAAGCTCACCAGGTACCGTCCATGACTAAATACCTACCAGGGCTTTTTCTGTGTGCAATCCCACTTAGAAGAGAAAAACAGCAACATGACACAAAACTGCTGTCTGACAGTAAAGCAGCTTCACATCCAGGAACAATGTAGACAAATGGATGGATTCACAGAGCGTCTGTATCGACCAGTTTCTGCCCTGTTGACAGTCACTGGCCCATCATGTAATGTGCCATGCACTGATGTCAGCAGCCAGTTTGTGTCTTATTGATCACATCAATAATGCTGGGGAGTCAGCACAAAGAAGCATTAGTTGTGAGAAGAGGGCTTTTATTGGACAGAAGGAGTCAGCTCTGATTTGAAAATGTTGGGTAGAGTGGGAAGATGACACAGTTAGTGCTTTCACAAAGAGATGGACATGGTCAGCAACAATACTCAGGTAGGCTGTGGACTGTAAACCAGGCTCAGTTGGTACTAAGAGGCCCAAAGTGAGCTGAGAAAATCTCCCCCACAGTGTTACACCAGCAACAGCAGCTGAAGTGTTGATCCATGTCAGGATGGATCCATGTTTTCATGTTAGACACTCAAAATCCTGATCCAACCATCTGAATGTGGAGCAGAAATCTAGACTAATCAGACCAGGCTGCGTTTTTTCAGTCTCTATGGTCCAATTTTGATGAGCCGGTTAAGTGTAGCCTCTATTTCCTGTTCTTAACTGACTGGAGGGTCACCCAGCTTGTCTTCGCCATATCTAACGCAGTTGCTGCCATGTGATTGGCTGATTAGATATTTGTGTGAACCTTTTTATGTTCCACCCGGTTGTCAATGACCCTTTCTCCATTCATGTGACATCAAAGTATGAATTGTAACGCCTTAGTCAAACATCAGAACTCTAAGTCGTTAGGAAGCTTATATTATTCACATTTCAGTCACTAAGTTCGTGTTACAGTTTACTTGTCCAACAAAACGTAATTAGTGAAAGAATCGGTCAGATAGTGATCACAATAACTAGGATGTCCAACCTGTTTGGGGGTCATTGCGTCACTTCTGTACCATGAATATTCACTCTCCTTTCCACCTGAATAATCCAGAGTTCAAACATATGAAAAGTGTTGTTTCATCAAATTATTCCAAGTGGTGAAATTTCTCCTGTAAATTCCGTTGTTTGTCTGTCTGTCGTGTCCGTTCTCATCAATAACAGCAAACTCACAGTCTTAGTCTATAGCATTTTCTCCTCAAAGTGAATCTGGCAAAGCTGGGTAAGTTTGTTTTCCCCTAGGTTTCAAACTGCAAGACAGAAGAGACGGCATCATTTTCATCTCAGGACAGCTTGTGGTAGCCAACAAGTGCTCTCTGCTTGAGTGGCTGATGGTGCACGGTGGTCTTGTGTAGGAGCCTTATTAGAGGGTTGCTTGTTGGCTAACACCTCAGCCGATCACCTGAGCAGTAGCCAATTAGCTAGCCCCTTACCGTTAACACAAGCCAGCTGCAGCCATTTAGATCATTGACGAGACCAATTTATTGACATGTGCGTCTTCATTCACAAACATGCGCAACAGGGGAGGTACAATCTGTGACTGGGAACTACATTTTCATGATTTTTGGCAAACCTTCCCATGAAAATAGCAAAGTTGACCAAAAAGAGGGCACGCAGCACTTACAAAGCTGGTTTCTTCTGATGAGAGTGTGGAGACAGTGAGTGAAACTCTGTCTGGTGTTTGGTCACTTGAGACTAAAAACTCTCTAACTCCTACAAGGTTTTACTTAAAAAAAATCCAATTTCACCCAGATGTAGATGACAAGGAGTGAAGGTGATGTGGTGCATGTCTAATGTCTGACATGAAGGCCTGATGTCAACTTCAGACACATATCAAAACATTTTCTGAAACTAGAGACTTGAACATTTTACATAAGGCATGGCGTTACTAATAAATTTGACTGTGATTCTTCAGCTACAAGGTTTGAAACATAATGTATATAGGCCAGAATTAGGCAGTATATAAGGGGTTAACTTTGTGATCATTTGCTGTGTCATTGGCTCGTGCAGTATCATAACAGAAACAGGAGCCCCTTCTGTTTTTTTGTAGGATGGAAAGCAGAAAATCCATGGGCCTCACTTAACTTCCACTGCAAAAAAAAAAAAAAATTGACAACTGCAGCTGACACTCAACACACGTTGTCATCGATAACAAGTTGTGCACAGCTTTCAGCTGAAACGAGCTGTATGAGAATTCTCATGAGTGCTTTGAAAAATTGATTGAGTCATTTCGTGAAAAATGTCCACACACAACTACTGACTATTAAAACACAACACAGAGGGAAGCAAGGGAATTAGATGACTCAATACAAGTCAACAAAAGCAACATTTAGAATTTAGAGACCTTAGTGTTTGAGACTGATTCCCAGATTTAATTTGAATGCTCACTTTACCTGCTCACATTTGTTGCCAATTTTCACGGCTATGAGAAGTTTCTTTTCTTTCCCTGTGGCGTCTTTCACACTTTACTCAGACCATCAACATTCACCGAGAACAAAACTGAGCTGCTTTGGTCGAGGTAGCGTTATTGCATGGCATTCATTTGCTTGCAAAGTTTTCAGAACCACAACTATTCCTCATGTTATGCTGTTAAAACAGAAAAGAACAAGGAGTGAATGTACGTGGATGTGAATGGTAGCAGGAGAGTAAGTAACTATAATGGCCTAAAAACGCTTCGGACTCTATAAATGGCATCTTTCATTACAGAGCCCAGTCTGTTTCAGGAGATACACGACTCCTCGTGTCCTGTGGCACAGAGACCGAGTGAGTAATGGGTGGAGAGATTGACGATGGCATTGCTCACAATCTTTCCCTCCTTCACCTCCTCCTTCCAATCAGTTTCTGTCTCCTCTGTCTGACGGCCTTGTGAGAGTCGGCTGGAGTCAGCTTTTGGATCAGTGGCCACCTTCTTACTTTTAGGTTCAGCAGCTAAATGTGAGAGTCATGCATCTGGAATAATTACAATATAATTAGAGCAAAGTTTATGAGACTCTGTTGATCTGTGATGCCTCAATTCTGAACACAAGGCTTTTTGTTTCCTGGGAAACAGATTTAGCTCATAAATATGGAAATAAGTTTGGTAAACTCTCTTCAATATCCTGCTCAGGGAAAGACTCGTGAGGAAGGAAAACACAACTCTAACAACCAACACTGCCTGGCTCACGCCTCATTTACTCCATGTGCTTTATTGTCCAAAGATGATCTGGTTTAATGATCTGAAGCTTACATCTGGACATCAAACGCACGGTTAGTCCAATTCAAACGATGACCAAACATTATAGGCCTGTGAAAACTCTCAGTGCCTCACACTGTTATTCTGAGCTGGCACACCAGACTGAAGCCGTGCAGAGATAAAATCATGCCTCCATCAGTTTAGAGGCTAAATGAAGAGCAGAAATCTGTCATTGCATATAAACAGATCTGAAAAAGTCATTATACTCATTACATGAAGACATTCCAGCCCAGTGTTTGATGCTCCATTAAAGTTGCCTTTGGAAAACTGTTCTTTGTACCAAACACTATATCAGACATACAGACCCACAGGGACTTTAACAACAGGTGACCAATACAGATACTTATCATCTCCCTTTAGTCTTATTTATAAAGTAAATGTCACAACTGTGCTATTTTTACTTATTGACTAAATCAGTTTTACTTTGATTAATGTTGGTTGCTCTCTTGCTAGGCCCTTGTAACATACACATATACATAAATAAACATAACATATACTGTTAATAACAGCGCATTTATTCCTAATAAAGTAAAGGCCAGAAGGTGATAGCAATGCATCAAAAGAAAATGAGAGCTGGTGGGTTGTTGAGTTTAGTCATAAAAGTTTGAGATGCAAAAATTTAGAAAAGACTGATGTGACTTATAATACAGTTTTATGGTGATGATTAATGATGCACAGATTGATTCTGAAATATCAATACGACTGACTCTAGATCTTTATGCTCTCGGATCGATTCTCAAATTAAACGATCACTACTTTCAATACTGTTTTAATACTTTTTGAAATTTGAAATAATGCTAAAATTAACAGGAACACTTTAGAAAGAAACTTAACTATTGAGCTCGAGTTTGAATCATACACAGTTGGTGGGAACTACTTTTCTTCCACCTGGGTGAGTTCATAGTGCGTAATCACAATAGCTCACTGCTCATTGAGTCACTCAGTCTGAAAACACAATGACAGAGAGTAAACAGAGTAATGCATGCAGATGCAGCACCTACATTTATTTAGGAGGGGTTTCTAGAGAATTGATCATTTTAAGTGAATTCCATAGATAAGGTTTTGATGGATTGTTAAGAGCAATTGCAATAAAAAAAAGCCATTTAAAATGATAAAATTCTGGAAAATGGGAAAAAAATAATGTTGTATCTATTTAACAATTATTATTTAGACCAGTCCAATTGGTACAATCAGGATTGGTATCGAATCAATCGATACCAGCCTGAATTTTACTCAGTATCAGATCAGTAAGGAAATCAATGCTATGGAACGTCACTAGTAATGATCGGCCATATCAAAACATGACACAACAAACTTTCATGTATACCAAACAGTCATAGTTGAAGAAAGATGTGTTGAAGAAGTTTGAATGCTGGACTGAATAACCAAAGTAGAAACTGTAAAAGTGATATTTACAACTAAATCAACTTAAGTGATAAAGTACTGTTTCAGTTAGAACAGTGACAGTGACGCAGATGTTTTGACAGAAGCATCACTATAAAGGGCAGATGGAAAGTTACAAGAGAGGGGTTTGTTGGACCCCTGACAAAATGTAACATGATACAGCTTGCTGTAACACATTGCTACTGTGTTTTCAGAGATGATGATTATACACATCTGAAACAGTGTTATTGTGATTTGATGGACTAAAAGTGAGGGATAAACTCATCCAGAGGGCAAAAGAGTGAGCCTCATTCTGTTTTGGATGTTCCCTCTCTCCCTCTGTTTGTCTGTGGCCTTGTCTGATTCGCCCCTTCTGCCTCAGTTGTAACGTAAAGGACACCGAGTACAGCACTACCAGGCAACTCCACAGCTGAAGCTGATGGAGTGACCTTCTCCACATTGTGCTTATGAGTGCTGCCTGAACAATAAACAACATCCACCTCCACTGATAACACATGAATGTTCCTCTCAACATGCTGAGCAGAGTGAAGCAGGTAGCAAACAAAATCCCACTTTGGGGACAGTTTGATGGACTGTAAGAGGGAATCTTAACTCAAAAATGGGTAGTGAGAGAAGCGCTATCCATCATCTTTACTGATGCTTTTTGGGGTCATGAGGGGCTGGAGTCTATCCCTGTCTATCCCAGGTCAGTGGGTGCAAGGTGGGGTATAGGTCACAAGCCTATCACAGGGCTAACATGTAGAGACAGGCAACCATTCATCACACACTTACACACAAGGGTAAGAGTGAAAATTCTACACAGAAAAGCTGCTGGGGAATTGAACCGGCAACCTTCTCTAACCACTGCACCACCGCACAGCATGTAACAGCGCTGATGTTAACACAATGTTCAAGCAGCATCAGAGAAAGAGTCTGATACACATTCCTTGGAGTGTGAGTGCTCATTTATCCTCAGGCTGTGGAGATAGAGGAAGAGAAGGTGTGAAAGAATAATGGGTGTGTGTGTATGTGTGTGTGTGCATGTCTCAAAGTGAGGAAATTCATTTTCTGCATCCACATTCATATTTATCCACATATTCACGTCCAATCTCAGATTTTCTATTTCAGGGCAGGAGTAGCCGAGAGTCTATTTTCATTCAGCGCTGATTATGTTGACCCACCCAGGAAACCAAGGACAATGAATAGGTACTGCTGTAACAGATTTAAATAGAATAAGTCTGAAACACTAAATCATAAAAGTTTAGAGTGACTCTATCTTCTTGAAATTAGTTTTGTTGTTGTTGGACTTTGCTGTAGCTTAGCATAAACACCAGACATGAGGAAACAGACACTCAGCTTATCCCAGGGTTTTTTCATGGATGCTGACCAACAATGATGACCGTTGTTTATGGCTGTTTTTGCTGGATAAACAGCTCTTTTATATTATTGACTCAAAGCAAACGTTTCGCAGCTTTACCCAGGCAGAAATCTTGGCCCGACATGTCTCCTTTGAGCTGGCAGCAGGGGCGGGAAGCCAGAAGAATCACGGTCTGTGTAAACAACCGTGATAAGAGAACATGACGAAGGAGGATGTGTTTGAGGATTTATTACCTGTATGTGCTGTTACACCAGCAGGGAACAACTTACTCAAAGAGGAAGCTGATAGCAGCTAGCCAACACAAAACAAAGGTGTCTGTCAGCCGAGGCCACGACCAGGTGGAGGGGTCTCTACTCTGTGTCACACTGCACCAACGGTGAGCATATTTGCTTGCTGTGTTTAATTAACTGCATAGTGCATGAGAAAAAAAGCTTTCTGATGTTGCTTTTGTCACACAGAATTTGATCTGTCTCTACCCAACCATCTCTAAGTTGCCTTTTCTGCCTAAAATTCAAGAGCAAGTTGCCAAACAGCTCACTGCTGGCCTGACTTCACAACATTTTAGACTAATTTCAATCTGGTCTCCACCAGAAGCACTTCACTGAAACAGCTCTTCTGAGATTAGCCAATGATATTATAATGTCCTCTGATGTTGTCGAATTTGGATCTTCGTGTGGCCTTTCATATGGCTGATCACTGTTTCCTGACGGAGGCTAAAGCAGTGGGTGGGTGAACGCTTCTGGAATCACCCTGAATTGGTCCTTCCTTGGTCTTTACAGGTCTAAATCTGCTGCTGTCTCCTGTGGTGTCCCTCAGGGTTCTGTAATGGGCCCTTTATTGTTTGCTGCCTCTGAGCCACATTATCAACAAATTCAGAGTTGTTTCTTGGGGCGCAGATGGCCTGAGGATTAGGTCGCGCACCGTGAGGTTGGCCCTCGAGTGGGTGGTTCGAATCCGACCTGCAGCCTGTTTCCTGCATGTCACTCCCCAATTTCTCCCCCTTTCCTACTCCTGTCCACAGTCCTCTCTCCTATTGAAATAAAGGCACAAAAGCCAAAAAAAAAAAACTTAAACGGAAAAAAAAAACTACCGTCATCATGAAAATATAGCAGAATAACAAAATCCTGAGGTCTTATAATAGCCAAACATTAGCACACATATCAGTTCAGTGATAAGGCCCTTAAAATGTGTTTCATCATTTTATATCATTTTCTTTCACTAGATATATTTTGGCACGTCCCACAAACCTGCTCTACTGACAACAGTGTGTGTATTAAGAGGTTAAATGATGCTCAAAAAAATCTGCATGGTTTTATTGCACCTAACAAGTTTTATGATAAAACAAGTCATTTTTCATCATGTTTATTTTATTTTCATAGTCATATTGAACATTTTGCACGAAAAACCGCTCCAAGCAGTTTGTCTTTCCTAGAGGCTGAAACAGTGGCTAGTGACAAGTTAGTATTCACGCCAATGTTTCGTAAGTTACATCACATTATGTGTGTAGTTGGATGATGTCGAGATTAACGTCCACTGTGTCGAAAAGCTTTAGGAAGATCAAAATATATTGTACATATATGTATATAATTTATAATATATAAACCTATGTAATTACAGTGCATTTACTCAACTTCGAAATAAGTCCATGACAGGGTGGACATATTGTTCTGTTTGCATGCACATTGTTTGCTTGCAGTTCATTCAAAACGAATGTAGGAGCTTGACAAATAAACATTTCTAATAGCATCTACTTAATAAAGTAAATATAAAGTTGTTTTTTTTTTGTTTGTTTTTTTTTAAACTCAACTCTTTGGGGAAGAATTGGGAAGTTTTAAAGGAACTTTATGGTGATACTGACCCTTCACTGTTATGCTGTTGGTATCCAGCTGTTTGTGTCATTCAGACCTGATGACAATGGCTAATTGTTCTGGATCATTAAGGACTGGATAGCTCACAACTTCCTGCTGCTAAATGCAGACAAGATTGAGGTCTAAATCATGGTCCTGGATACTTTTGTTTCCAAGTTTGCTCAGTGTATTGGTTCCCTCTCTTCTTCCAGTCTAAACTCATAAATCCAGGAGTTCTTCACCTATCACATCAAACAGCTGTCCCAGATTTTTCTTCCATTCACGCAACATTACTAAGATTGAGCCTGCTCATTCATGCTTCTGTCTCATCTTGTCTGGACTTTTATAGTTCACTTTTAACCTGCCTCAGTAAGTCATCCCTCCATCATCCTCAGTGAGTCCAGAAAGCTGCAGCGAGCCTCCTGACCAAGCCCAACCAGACAACTCAGCATTCCAATCCTTTCTTCTCTCCATTGGCTTCCAGAAATTCCAGATTCATTTTAAGGTTCTTGGTTTTGTGTATAAAGATCTGCAGGGTCAGACTCCTGAGTATATCCTTGACTTGCCCCACCCCTCCCCTACCTCACCACTATGTCACTCAGGTCTTCTGACCAGGGCTTGCTTGTTGTACAGAGGGATCTTCCAGTAAAGTTCAGTTTTCTTTGTTGTAACTTTTAAAAGGATTTTTTTTATTTACACAGGCCTTCAACTCTTTTTGTAAAGGCTGGTGTTTTATTTATGCTATTGTTTGTTTCTTTAACTGTTTTATGATTTCATTTTTAATATTTCATGGTAACATTTAGATATTTTCCCCCTGAGTAACTTTGTGATTCTATTTTATGACGTGCTATACTAGATAAAATTGACTTACTTACTCATAACCTCTTTGGTTTAACATCCTTGTACCTTCAACATCCTGGTGCTGTAAAGAAGTTCACTAACTTCACTGTGACTCAGTGAAAACATTAAAAGTCTGTTTAAATCCACTTTGCTGTGACAAACGTAACAATGTGTCATACAGATAAACTGTGTGCAATGATTAATGCTTTTCTTTAGAAATTCAACGCTGTGTAGGAAATGAAGGATGAGGAAAGTGTCAAAACTGAACAAAGACATGCATCATTGTTCTCTATTTGTTTGTGGGTTGGAGATTTTTTTTTGCATTGTGTCTAGCATTTTATAACATCTGCTTATTGGAGTCATTTGAAGAAACATTAGTGTCATGGCTCCGGAAAAGTTTTTTAAATTATCCATCCTCTTGTTCCTTTTCCTGTTTTTTTTCCTGTTTTTCTTTGCTCCTTACCTTTGTTTGAGGTTTGTTACCTTCCCGTCTGTTTCCCTGCTCCTCTGATTACCCTGATGTGCTGCACCTGTGAGTACGTAAGCCCACCTTCCCCTCTTTTAGTGCCCGTTCATCTTGTACCCAACACTAAAGTTCTACCTTCCAACAAAATTATTATGCAGAATAAGTCACTTCATAATGTTTATCAGATTGTATAACTATAATTTTATATGCATTAGTGATCCATTAAACCTACTTCATTGTGTCATTTGATAAAACCAGAGCTCAGTTTATTTGAGTACAATAATTGATTTACTGACTGCTGGGTAGCTCAGTAAAACAACAGAGATACAATGAAAATTGTTGTAATATCATAATTCATAAATGATATTTTACATTAGCAATTTCAATCTAAAAGTAGTCAGACTAAAGCTGCGCTGTGAATTAAGTGAAGTTAATAAAAAGGTTTTGCCTGAAGACGTGGAAGTCTGAAACAAACAGTACAGCCAGCAGACGAGCTCAAACAGAAAACAACAACTAACATGTGTAATGTGCTTTGTAGATTTATTATTTAGGAAAGGTATAAATGTTATAGTGTTGGGACAAACTGAGGTCACGGTCATCCATACCTTGCTCTAGCATGCTTCAACGCCAAAGTCCAATTTGTTTGGCCAGTGTGACCGCTCCAATCGTGCTCAGGTATGGCACTCTTCCTTGGCATGAGCACAAGCACACATACAAAACAAGGACATGATGTACATTCCATGACATATGATCCCTTCAATCCCCTCTCTCAATAATCTTTTTAAACAATGGGATGTGAGATGGCTGTGTCAAACCAAAGCAACTCAACAGAAACCAAATAGTAACTGAAGTGGTAACAATGTACTCTTTGTTTTCAAATGTGCTGACTGATGAGACCACATCTTGTAAACAGACACTTCTTCAGTGACACTATAAGTTCATATTGGAGTAGTATGACTCCATGTTTGCCAGTAGGGGAATGGCACTGCAGGGGAGCAATAGTGCCTAAGTACAGCACGGTAAAATTGGTCAGTGTGACTGCGCCCTAAGACAGTGCTAGTTTGTTTAGCTATGTGTCTCTCTCCACCAGGACTCACCACATCAAATACCTGCACACCTTTTGTCTTGTTGATTTATCTCACCACGCAGGCTGCAGAAGGTGATCAGCTACAGTCTACCATCCCCACTTGACTTGTGCATCTCTAGGACCCTGAGTCAAGCAGGGATGACTGTGGTTGACGTCTACCACAAACTCTTTCAGTCACCTAAAACCTAACACAATTAAATGGTTTCTCCTCATTGGCAGTCAACAATGCCCCTGAACTCCCTGCAGAATGAATCGATCTGCCATTTCATATTTCATCCATTAGTGGGAAAATAGAAACAAACATATTTTTTAAATTTTAGATAACCACCGCCTTTCTGCAAGTTAAAGCCGGACATATCAGATACCCGGGGCTCCTATTTTTGTCAAATGCTGGAGCTGCGATGCATAAAATCAAAAAAAAGCAGATTAGGCAGGACAGGAAGTTCTGTGTGGAAACCACATTAAAACTTCTAACTACTTTGAAATGAAAAAAAAACTGTCAAAACCAGATCTTGGTTTGCTTTACTACAACAACAAACCAACTTAATGAGTGGAACCAGATCAGGAGTCAACAGGTCAAGGTTTTACAGCCTAACATGACAAAGAGAGGCTTATCATTGTGATGGTATAACAGTTACAGAGTATCCCCATGGTGTACCAGCACCACTAATTTGGGAGTCCCAGGCTGAGGGTGTACATTTGTGACCTCTTTTAGACTTTTAAAGACTTTTCCAAGATCCACAAAGCACTTGTAGTTAGTGAAATTCAGGTGTCACACTTCTATGAGGGCAAGAACACATAGGCACTGGTGAGCCTGATCACTGTTTGTTCATCTGTTGGTTCATTTACATTTCTCATAGGAGTCAAACTTGTTGTTGTCTTCTGGTCTTTCATCTCCTGCTCACTTAAGATGCAGCTTGTCCTGTCCATAGAAGCAGCCTCAAGCATCACTTATTAGAATTTGCCAAATCATGGTCACAAGTTTCTCCCAATATTCAGTCGTCAGATGAGGAATACTGTGCTGTTTCCTCTCACAAGTAAAAAACTACTTATCGGTGGAGTGTGGAAGATTAAAAGATATTACAAGTTGGTTCAGTAACAATGAAACAGTGGTTGGAAGCATCAGTTCTGATAAGCTTAATCGAGATTTCACAACTTAGAAACTACAGCAGAACTTTTTAATCTTCTGGCACACAGAGGGACAGAGGAACAACAGGCTTTCCTTCAAAAAGTCCCCATGTATACTTTAACATCACAAAAAAAAAAGTCATAAATGTTTTAAACTGTCAGATAGCATCGCTTGTGTTTAGCAAAACAGTGTCTCTAAATGCTTCCATAATAAGTGAATTCAGAGCTCCTGCTTAGACAAACCATGTCTTATCTCTCTAATTCCTGGCCCCAATTATTGCCCAGCTAATTAAAACATAGAATAAGTATTGCTTTAATGACCTCGCTGTGTCAGAGGGAGTGAGATAAACATGCGGCGTCGTGTGTTTACCTTCTCAGTCATCTGAATCCTCCTGCATACACAGACAAAACCCTAAAAGAAAATTCTCAGCGGTGCTGAAGCGAGTCCATATTGATCGCTCATTAATATTTATCAGCACACAGAGGCTGAGCTGAAGAGGTTCAACAGTCTGAAGAAGGAGGCAGAGAGGTCGGCAGGGAGACGGAAAAGAAAGGGGGCTGAGTATTAGTAGTGAGAAAGACCGGAGGAGGAACACAATGAATGGGCTTCAAGGTAGGAGGGAAGGTCAGGCCATTTTTTTTTCTTCTTTTAAACAAGACTGAGAATTAGAGGGGAGGAAATCCGACAGTTCGAAATGTGGAAGTCAGAAGCCAGGTGAGAAATGGAGGTGTAGAAACCCTGGGACCTCTATCCTATTAGTGCTGAATATCGAATAGAGAAGCCAGTAAAGAAGAGGGCTCTATGTAAAGTAGGAATTAGCATTCATGTTTTTATTCAGTGTAGACACAACTTCACATAAAAGATTGTTAGGAAGGAAGGATATTTGCTTTAGGTAGAGAGAAACACCACATATAAGTGGAATAAATCTAGATCAATCACAACTCTTCATCCAACTCAGGAAATATCACACCTGTTTGATTCAGCTGTTCTAAGCCAATTTCAACAGAGCGAATACCATTTGTTCCGAGGTGTGGGGAGTCATATTTGCTCATGTATTCAGAAAATTGTACAGCATGGGCTTTGATGAAATCAAAAGAGAAGTTATTCTGCTTTCCCATATCTTAAACATGTTTATAAAGTAACAATGCTGGATGTTCAGACCATATGTGTGCAGATTTTCAAACCTCTATACAAACAGACAGTACAGGCCAAAAGTTTGGACACACCCTCTCATTCAATGCATTTTCTTTATTTTCATGACTATTTACATTGTAGATTCTCACTGAAGGCATCAAAACTATGAATTAGCACATGTGGAGTTATGTACTTAACAAAAAAAGGTGAAATAACTGAAAACATATTTCATGTTCTAGTTTCTTCAAAATAGCCACCCTTTACTCTGATCACTGCTTTGTATACTTTTGGCATTTTTCAAGAGGTCGTCACCTAAAAGGGTTTTCACTTCACAACTGTGCCTTATCAGGGTTAATTAGTGGAATTTCTGGCTTTATCATTGGAGTTGGAACCATCAGTTGTGTTGAGCAGAAGTCAGGTTAATACACAGCCAACAGCCCTATTGGACAACTGTTAAAATTCATGTTATGGCAAGAACCAGTCAGATAAGTAAAGAAAAACTAGTGGCCCTAACCTAACCCTAACCCTAACCCTAACCCTTTAAGAAATGAAGGTCAGTCAGTCCAGTAAATAGTCATAAAAATAAAGAAAACACAAATTGAATTAGAAGGTTTGTCCAAACTTTTGGCCTGTACTGCATATTGAAGAAATTCTTGAAACTTCCTGTAAACTGATTAAAACACTATGTTCTAAAAATTAGCACAACAACTTGCTGGAATGATGGCGTCATCACATAAGGATTTCCAAACTGGGTCATGACACAATTGAGGAACGGGCCTCAAACACCAAGGTCTGCCCACAGCCCTGCCTAATCAGGCCTACAGAGTGCTGGCCAATCAGAGGGTGGGGTGTTTGTGGGGCAAGTAAGACCAAAGTGTGTCAAACAGGTTTAAATAAAGGCTCTCTAAAACACCAGGGAGAGAAAACAGAGGTTTGAGCTGTCAAATCATGTATCAATACTAAAGGGACACAAAGGCATGACACCCCCACTTTAAGAACAGTTGGACTCGGTTTATCTTATGTTCCTGATGTGTTTAATGTGATCAGAAGTTGCAGGACTGTCTCACACAGCAGGCAAAGATCTATGAGTGCTATTTTGTGACCAGCCTGTACCTGCACACACTCCACAGCAGGCAGTAGAAAAAGTGACACTGCAAACATGAATCGGACTCTGAAGAGATGTAAGCAACACCACAGCCAAAATAAAAGCAGCATGACGACCGGGTTTCTGAAGTGAGCACTCGGTTTGCAGCAGGAGGGAAGAAAAAGCCTCGTCTGCTTGGAGCCTTTTGCTCATGAAGCTTGTCCAGCTCATGTTACTTCTACAGGAGAATCAGTCTTTACAACATGCTAAATTCTTTCACTAATATGTCCAAAATTGGATTAGTTATACTATTAGTTTGGTTCTACTTTTTCAAAGACATCAGGTGTGTGGTAGGCCTGAGGAGACCTCCAGTTTTTCAGAGTTGGTCTTGAGTGACCAAATTTAATGTCATGTTGACTGCTGGTTCAGAAATCAGTTTCTTTGTCCCTTTATAGCAGACATCATGTTCAATATAAAGTGTCAAGATAAAAATGTTCAACTTCAGAGACAAGTGTGTGAGAAGCTGAATGGTGAGAAACAGTCAGTGTTTCGATTTAACAATTCTCAGGAATAATCAATCTGACCTTCATTCCACTAATGAGTGTTGTTGAAGTTATCTTCGTGACATGATGAGGCTGTCACATTGAGGTTTTTTACATCTGAACCATTTTGTTTGGATTTGGCAAACTTCCAGCCGTTAACTGCAAGCAAAGTACAATAAGAGCTGTTTCTATTTCTAGTTCTTAACGCTGATGTAAACCAGACTGAAGCCTCTGTGTCACTTATCATGTTTAGATCTATTTCATTTGTATGTTTTATATGAGTGGGACTCATTAGAAAGAGATGAACAGCCAACTCTGGGATGGGACAAACCAAAACTGAGGTCAGCATGGCTCTAAAAGTTTTTGAAAGCATTGTATAGCAATCAACAAGAATTACTTCTTAACTACAGAGAAAAAAAGTGAAATAAATTCTCTTCATTTCATTTGTCATGAACTTTGTCTTTCTTCACTTATTTCATCGGCTGCCATTGATGTTTAGAGACATGTTTTCCACAGAGTTAGTTGAAAGATGGTCTGTCAGAGTTTGTCCATCAATATCAGACTTGTAAACCAGTGTACAGATGTAATGAGCTCTTTGGGTAGCAGAAGGCCAGAAAACGTCACATTTCAAGATTTTACTAGACAAAATGAGACCTGAAAGCTTGTGAGGAGTAAAAGAAAAAAGGTATGCAGATTATGAAAGAAAAGTAAATTTGCCAACTTTCTTGAAATCTGAATAAAGTCTGAACACAAGAAAAGACTTGGACTGCATCTTTTTGCAAAGTTGTGCAGGAAGGGAGGTTCTGTGACAACAGACGTCAGCACTTTCTCTTGAAACAATAGCATTGAAAAAAGTGGGCTGACAAAAAGGGTTTGATGGACACGTCTGCCTGTTCCAGTGGAGGTGAAAATGCACCCAAGTTGTGAAAGTGTTTTCATTTTAATAAAATTAATACGGAAGTGCTACTCGGGAAAGTCTTCAGGGATCAAAAAGGTTGAGAGCACAACTTGATCTAAAAGCAGTCAAAAGTTGTAGAGTGCTACAGTGAATAAAGAGGCTGAGGTGACGTCTTCATCCCTGTGTGCTGTGAGTCCTGCTTTGATACTGTGATTGATTTCCTTAATTCAGCCGTGTGTGTCCACTCACCGTCATTGAGGTCCTGCAGCAGATTCTCCTGACCGGAGAAATCCAGCTTGACTTTGATGTTGACCGTCAGTGTCACAGCGTGTCCTGGCTTCAGAGGCAGGTGGGTCAAAGCGTCCTCCAGGTCCCAGCTCAGGAACTCCCCAAACACTTTCTCTGCACACAGAAAAAAAGAGACATGAAGATTTAAAAGGTGAACAATGACAAAAAAGAGCATTAGACTTATCTGCTCTGTCTGTAGAACCACAAACTAAGAAATGTCATTAAAGGGCTGGTGAATATATCGAATATACTTGATATATCGTGGGTTGTTGCACATGAGATGTATAAAATGAATACATTGCGACCATCGAGTATAAGTTGTCAGGTAATTGGTTTGAGACATCAGTATGTAATTTTCTTCATAGTTTTCTGCATTTCTTTCACTCTCTGCTGGTGTTTCTCACAGAGAGCAGCTCACTCCCCCGCCCATCCAGAAAACTCTTCTGCACATGCGTGTTTATGTATTGGGGATGAGGGAAAAAGGCGCTTGCATATCTCCCATTAGTCACAGGCTGTGAATTTTTGGGCCTGTTTTCTAAAGTGTAGTTTAGTGTGATCCTCACATGATTCTCTCCCAGCTCTCCATGACAAAGAAGAGAAACAAACGCAATCTTATGCAGCGTCACCATAAACATACACAAACATCTAATAACAATCCAAAAATAAAACTCTGAGCTGCAAAGTAAACAGAGGGAGGAGGAGAATCTTTCAAGTGTTGTGTTGTACGTCAAAGATTCCCACAGATGGTTCATGGAGCAGTCATACGTCTTGCTTTACCGCCCGACAAACTTCCTGTGTGTCCTTCAAAATAAAAGCACACTGTAAAACCAACATCATACCACAAAACTTCAGTAAGGGCCCAGGTTCAGATACAGAAGTCACTAACAGAGTCCTTTCAGCACAAGCAAAAATATACAGGTAGTTGATTTATGGAAATAAAAGTTAGATTAAGTCATCCAGAGCTGTAGTTCATGTTCATTTCAAATTTTATGTGGTCTTTATGGTTGTAATTTTAGAAAACTATTGAGACAGTCTTGTGATACATTCCAACAGATAAATGAATATAAACGAAATATTTTATAGGAACTAAAATTATGCTATTATATAAAGTGCGGTTTGGAATGAAAGGTTTGGTAAACTTGACCTGATTTTGATTTTTCCTTTTTTGGGTGCAAATTCTATAAATCTGACTGAAAGGTCTGCTTGAATCATTATACTGGTGTCACTTTATTAATTAAAGGGTTGAACTGAACATTCGATATGGTGATTTACAGGAGAAATCAAAACATTGAGATACATACTGTGTAACAGGAAATAGCCAAAAAATATTGAGATATTGGTTTTTGGCCATTTCATGCAGCCCTATGTCATTATTATGCTTGTAGTAGTATGTAAGATAGGCTCCAGCCACCCGCGACCCTGAATAGCAGGATAGACGGTTAAGAAAATGGATGGAGGGATAGTATGTAAGGGTGTTTCTTCAAAAAAGGAAAAAAATCACTTTAAGGGGCGGGTAACTACATTTACAGTCAGTTCAATATGAAATACAGAAGCAAGAAGACAGATCTCATTGTCAGTGCTGCAAGAACCAGTTTTCTTATTTCTTCAGTCGTTCGCTTCCAGGTACAAAAAGCTTCTGATTGGCTTCCTACCTACGAGCTCGTTCACTGTTCGTCACTCGACCCGACTGTTTAATTGGTGCCTCCAACCCCTTTTACCTGAGACGAATGACTCAGCTGCATCCACTTCAGGCAGGAGCATGAAATGAATGAAACATCACCTGAATAAAGCATGTGTTCTGTGGGTGCAGGTGAGCTCTGTCTGCTCTCTGGGTTTGTATGAAGAGCACGCGGGGCTGATTTTCACAGCAGCTGAGCAGAAAAGGGGAAAGGCACGCTCGCTGTTAGAACAACAGTTCCCACGTCTCTGCTTGATTCAGAGCTGTAGCCTTTACAATCCTCTCAGAGGCTGTGAATGTGGAGCGCATGAAATAAAGATTTTGTGAATAACGCTCTGCTTTAAATATTCATCGACTCTGAGCTTCTCGCAGTGAATTCAATTTGAGGAAAAGAAGAAGGAGTAAGGCAGTGGGGAAATGGTGTAAAAGAGAAAAAAAACAGCTTTAATCTGAACGGACCGTGTAACTGAAGAGGGAGAGCTGAGATTGTAGATGTCTGTGCTATAATCATACGATCAAACACTTAGGCATTATTAAAGAAGCCCTTTTCTAACAGTTCACAGGAACAATTTAAAACTGGCTCTTTTCATTTTTTCCCGTTATCCAAGTCATAATTTTGAGATAAAAAGTTGATTTATGAGATCATTATTTAAAGTAAGTCTCAATGCACGCACAATCCATTTCTCTATGATACTAAAGCAGCTATAGAGCTCACTCCAAAGTGAAGCTACTGCTTTTTAAGTTTTTTTTCCTTTCAACTGTATCAGAATTTTACATTTTTATCTCAATGGTTTGACTTATTACATCAAAAGTTTGGCTTTTTATAGCCTAATTTCAATTACCTCAAAGATTCAACTTTTTATCTCAGAAATTTTGACTTTTTTCAAATCTCAACTTCATATCCCATAATTTCAATTTACATCTCAAAGTTTCCACTTCAAATCTCACAATTCTGACTCTTCATCTCAAAATGTAAAACTTTTTTCTCATAATTTGGAATCCTTATCCCACAGTCTTGACTCTTTATCACAAAATCTTACCTTTTTTCTTTCAATCAAAACATTTCAATCAAAATTTCAACAATTTATAACATTGGTACATCTAATCTTAAAATTTAGACTTTTTGTCCCTTGATTTCAATTTTTTCCAATATTTTGATTTTATATCTTATAATTTCAACTTATATCTAAAAGCTTGACTTTTCATCCCAACATTTTGACAATCTACTTTGAAGTTTCACCTTTTTATCTCACAGTTTTACCATTTTATCTCAATTTCAACTTCTCATCTCACAGTTTTGACTTTTTATCTCACAATTTCAACTTCTTATCCCAGAGTTTTGACGTGTTCCCATCATTTAAAGACGTTATTCCACAATTTGACTTTTTATCTCACAATTTGACTTATCTCCGAATCTCAAAACGTTGAACCCCCATCTCAAAATTCTGACTTTTTATCTCCTTATTTTCCCTTTGAACTCAAAATTCTGACTTTGTATCTCATGAACTCCACTTTTTACCTCAAAATCTCCACATTTAATCTCACAATGATGTCATATGACCCAAAAAATTTAAACAAAACTCGTTTTCACTTATATTGTTTTGAGCTTGGCAAGAATGAACTTCTAGAGATAAAACATTTTTGTCAAGTTGGCTGTGGAGATTTTTTTCAAGCCTAAATTCAAGCATTATACAAGAGAGACATTCTGAAGAGCACATCAGCATTTCTGTGGCGTTTCACATTCCAAGCAACCTCTGTTTCAAAAACTGTCCACAACACTCAAGTTAGGTTTCATCTTTTCATCCTTCCAGCCTCAAACTCCTCAGTTCCATTTTGAATCCTCACGTAGCTGTTAGGAAATGAAGTGAACAGGCACTGCAGTCGATTAGAGCTGTTAGGTTTGCACAACAGGCACAGGCCTCGACAAATTAGGACCAATCAGAGAAATTGCATAAGGCATTGTGTAACTGGTAATCACCACAATCAACAAATAAACACTCATTAAAAATTAAGAAGCCATCAAACATCCAATTTCTCCTTAAGCCCAAAAGCAATTAGAGAACAAAGGGCTGTGGGTTTCATCCACTTGGAAAAATCATTGCAGTATTACCAGAGGGCAAGGATTAGCATAAAGGTAGAGTCAACTCAAACATCTGACTGCAGCATCCAGTGATGCCCTCAGGAGCAGAGGCAACAACAAAACAATCTAAAGCAGACAAGGACGGGAAATTAAAGCACAGGTGTGATTATCTTTCTCACATTTTGAAGGGTATCTGATCAGGATCATTGATTCTGTCCTGAAGTTTTACAACATAAACTGAAATGTACATTTAGGAAGGTGTGGTTTTTCATGGAGGAATATAATTAACACATGATTTGGTTGGAAATAGATGCTAATTGTGAATTTGGTCTGATTTTGCCAATCAGTCTGACATCCAAAGCTAAGCTGAACCTGGCCTATTAAAGGGATGCAGCACTTTTATAAATGATAAATACTGGACACAAAGAGTGGTCCGGCAGAATTGGCTCTGCATTTCACACTCATCCATGTGCATTGTGTTTGTCATGACATACTAATATCAACTCTTTCAACATGAGCCACTGAGTATCCAGGGATTTCTTCTTCAAGGGGTCACGCTTCCTGAAATTTTCTCAAAAAACGACTCGAAACCTCAGCTGAGGCTCAAGCAGTTCCTCAAAACCAAACTTAAACAGACATCACACAAAAAAAAGAAAAGAAGAAATCAGACAAATGATAAACAAGACACAGGGGCAACACAAATCAGTTTCTCTTCCTCTTGTGCTACAGTTTGCAGAGAGAAAACTTTTTTTTCCCCATTATTAAACTTTTTAAACGGTTATAAACGAGGACTGCTGAGACCAAATGAGGTGAGTGAATGTTCATACCCAGAGAGAGGCAATAAAAAGCAGAGTGAACCAAAGGTCTGATAAAGGCTTATTTTACATTATCCAGACAAAGTGTTTTTTTATGCTTTTAGAGTATTGTTCTCTGATTATTTATTTGCTCCATATTACAGGCTGTAGTTTAAATATTTAACTGAGGGAGATGTGGCTCCTGTATCATGTGTTGTGGTAGCTGTAGGTGTACTAAGGTAAGAGTATTGTGTTTGCTTTACAACAGAGGTCACCCTGTTTGTTCTGACTCTCTATCTTTTATTCATTCAGAAAATGTGGCTAGTGACAGAAAGGTCCTGTCTAAACTGTGGCCCAGGGTCAAGTTAATCCTGGGTCAGACAAAGAGCAGGAATATGTTCTGAGGCTTAGACAGAGACTCAGCAACATGATGACCAGTGATGGGATGACATGAGGGCACAGAGCGGAGTGGTGACACAACAGTGTCTGTCACTGCTGCATCAATCATCTCCTCTTCAGTCAACTGCATCATGCTTACAGTCTACACATGGATGTTGACATTTAAACGATACAGACTGAATGAACTGACGGCAGCTGGTCTGTGACCATTTCATCCTGAGTATTGTTGTCAAAAATAAACTGAGACTAACAGATTAATAAAGGAAAGAAAATACTGAGAAAACAGCTGAATATATTCGAGAGATTACAGAAACAGCTTCCAACACCAATCTTAAGTATCAGATTAAGCTGATTCTGGCATTTTCTAATTGTGCTGAAATGCAATGCTCAGCATTTCAACATCCTGCATTTCCTTTCAGCAAATGCAGGATGTTTATTGGTGAGATTAGTTTATCAAATTTCCCTGTGCTTAGTTAAAGCAACAGACATTCTCATAACTTCAATAACCTTTCCTCGACTGGAGAAACTGAAGTTAGTGAGACTGCAGTTCCTGGTAGTAAACCTGTGGTTGAGATAACCATTAGAAATGAGTGTTAAGGGTAAAGTGGAAGTACTTTAAACTCTCCATACCTTGAGAATGAAGTGTTGTAGTGAGAAACAAAGAAAAGTTTATCAGAAATTACTCTTTTCAGGCTTTTGAGTGCCAACATTAAAAAAATACACTCTTTAAATGGAACAATATTCAGTGTGTGATTCCTTATTAGTGAAAAAGAGAAAGCACAACAGCAGTAAAACTTGGACTCACCAGATATAAACAACATAATCATCAAAAAGTTCTTTTTTTGTTTTGTTTTTTTCTAAGGACCAGGCTCTTTCCCAGCATGCTGCTTAAAACAGCAGAGGCTGCAGGATTTCAGGCAAACAAAAAAGAATTATTTACTCAAAGAAAAGAAGTGGCTGATAAACTACATTGCAATGCAATTAGTAGAGAGGGTTTTTATCATGCTGTCCACCAGGATGTTTTCTATACATTTATCTTTTGGGCTATAGATTCAGCTTCAGAGGGCCTGTCATCTTCTACCCCCATGGGATGACACCCACAGAGGATCATATTCACTGTGTGGAGACCGTGCAACCTTTAGCCAAACAAATCAAAAACAGGTGTAAGCTGATGTTTGTGGTGCAGAGAAGTATCCTCCAATGTCGTCTAATTATCAACCTCTGCAACAAAAGTAGTTTTCTGTACTCGGCATAAAACTCAGAATGCACCAAGCTACAAAACTGCATCAGTGCAGAGACAACAGAGGAAAACTTTTTTTCTACATGAAAAGAGTTTCGGTTACAGCCTTGTTTCCCTCCTGGATCTCCACAACAGAGCAGATAAAACAGCTCTGACAAAGAGGCTTGTCACACCAAGGTAATATTTACTTTCAGCTTTAAAATATAAATTTACACAAAAGAGCCCTCGTAAGATAACGGGACACCCTCTTTCTCCTTATCCTCCACCACAGACCAGATCTCCTCTAAACAAACACCCAGAGTTTTGGTCTTGCCCTTGAGGTGAATCATAGTGGACTATTAAAGAGGCTTTAGTCAAACTTATGGGAAAATAGCTTTTTTTCTGGAAAATAAGGTTAATCTGAAAAGCTGCTTCATGCTTAATTATGCTTTTCTTTCGCTGTACACTGAACAATGGGACTGTGATTGTTAAACCGCCCATTCACAGGTAAGAATAACACAGAAGGTATATTCAACAAGACAGTTTTGTGACTTTTCTTTGAGAAATCATTGAAAACCTTGGCAAGCAAAGTTCAAGTCACAGGCTTGCACCAGGGAGGAATGACCCGAAGATTAAAGAGGGGGTGTCCTGTATTTTTTCAGCTTTTTTAATGTCCCTCCAGTGCCCCTGTAGAAGCATTACATGGTTTACAGCTCAAAAAGATCCTTAATTTTCTCTTGCTGGACCCTTTTTTCAGCCTCTCACTGAAACACTTAATTTGGCTGCTGTCTCTTTAAGGTTCCCTGCCCTGGAAAACCCCTTCCATCTGATTGGCCAGATGGAAGGGGTTTGCTAAATAGATGGTGTTGCTGCAGCTAATTATCTACCTACAATGTTTACTCTAAACTGACCTTTCCTCTGTTTGTAAACTTAACTTAAAAAATGCAAACCTTTGTAGCTAATTGATCCAAGTAAGCTTCAAAACAACGGTGAAATGGCTTTGTTCATTATTTCAGTGACTTTTACCTTGGAAAAGTGAGTTAGAAGTTAGTCAGAACTGCAGATTTTTAATATCTCAGTAATGGTAACTCATAAATTTGAGTCATGAAAGCTGTTGGCTTTTACAGTTTAGTTCTTGTATGATGAAGCAGGTTGCTTTCTTTCCTGCTGAGTCTATAATATAACTGTGTTAATCCTGCTTTATTATCCCTATCTTTATTTGAGTGGCTGTATGGAGAAAGTCATCCATCTGTGCAGACAGAAAACTATCATTTAAAACCATGAAGGAGGAGGTTTGGATTAGACTTCTTAAGACTGAAAAATATAAAAACTTTCTCCTGTCTTATTCTCAAAGGAGAAATCAAAACACCTGATTTACTGAGCAGACATTTCACAGCAAGCAAACCAAACAATCCAATTTTATCCAGTCTGTGAAACCTCAGAACCAACATATAATTGTAGCAGGGCTCACACTGCTGAGTTTATGACAACAAAAAATGAAACAAAGCACCTCACAATCTGACGTTCTTATCTCAGTTGACAAAAAAATGTCAATTAGAAGATCTAAAATCTGATCTAATTGTTGTAATCCAGAGCTAAGAAGGTCTTACAACTGAAATGTTTGTCTTAAATCAGCAAAGTTACTCGTCATCTTATTTTTGGTTGTTGGCAGTGTGTCATAAATAAAAAATGAGAAGGCTGGAAAGCTGCCACTGAATTTGCAGC
Organism: Thalassoma bifasciatum; assembly: GCA_008086565.1. NCBI lineage: Eukaryota > Metazoa > Chordata > Actinopteri > Labriformes > Labridae > Thalassoma > Thalassoma bifasciatum. Next base: position 304,019 of record RPOG01000501.1, on the reverse strand, counting down.
AACTGTTTAAGAAGTGGAGAAAAACTTTGGGAAGTCTGAAAAAAACAAAAACAGTCCTGCTTGTTTTTGGGTTGAAAAGTTGGACTTTGTGGTGGGTTGTAATCTCTTGGGGAGTGAACCGACACGTACTGATGCAGCATGGGATTTTATTTTCAATACAATTCTAACTGTTTGAAACTGACTTCAGAAAAACTCAGCTCGGATGTTTTGTTGGTGAAGGAGAGAGAAACACACATCAAATTTGGCCACTGAAACTGAAGATGCCAATATTGATTTTTTTTTAAATAACATCTCAAACAAGAGGGCATCAGTGTTAGTGTGTTCATTTTGTTTAACTTCTTCCACAGACATTCAAACAACCCAGGATATCTGCTGTGACACACACCACCAGAAACCTGACCTGACATTAAATGACTTTCTAAAGCCTCCCTGATCAGCTGTGGTGTTACTTAATTACTTGTAGGAGGTTTTTGTTTTTACAATATTGAAGACAAGTGCAAAACCCATCTGGAGAAATGGCAGTGTCCAAATGGTGGCCAGCTTAGCAGTTCTTCACAATATCCTTTGTGCTTAGAAATGAAAGCCAAAGCCCCAAATCTGCATTTTTTAAAAGGTTAAAAACTAAAGAATTGAGCTTGTTTCAAACAGAGTACACATGTATGGTCCAGTTGATAACAGCAGATATGAGGATCACTCTGTCTTTTACCTGGTGTTTTCATAATATCCACTCTCAAGTGTTCAACAAAAGAAGTTTATTGTGTACATGCTCAACAAAAATAAAAAATAGAAAACAAATGTGAGGCTCCCATATGTTGGACGAATGCTCACACTGTGACCTGAAGGGGCCCGGTGTTCTGCTGTTTTAAAAGACGCAGAGGAGTCGGGGTCCAGGTTTTTCTTTGAACAAATTTTGTTTAAACCCTGTTTTTCATTACTTGGTGTTTGCTTACCCTTCACTTCCCTCCTGCTCCATCCTCTTGTCCTGATATGTTTACCCTGCCTCTCGGCCAATATGCCAGCCAAAAGCTTCCAGAACCTTTGTCAACAGAGCAATGAGGGACATCAGGGTGGAAACATCCACTTCAGGTAAACTGTCTTTGTTGTAGTCGGTGTGTAACAGTGGGAGGGAATATCATGCTGCTACGAACTGGATTTAACTTGAATACATCTTTTATGAATAAACTATTAAAGAGTGAGGGCTGTAATAAACCCAGACAGTGTAGATATATAAGGGTTCACCATAAACAGTCATCTACAGAAAACAGAATGAGGACTACAGTGAAAAGAACACAGTGCCTACAGTCAAACATGGTGAAGGTTCAATGATGTTTTGAGGTTGTTTTGCTGCCTCTGGCACTGGGGGCCTTGACAGTGTGCGAGGAGTCATGAAATCTGGAGATTACCAAAATCTTTTGGGCTGTAATGTAGGGCCTAGTGTTAGAAGGCTGGGTCTGTGTCAGAGGTCATGGTTACTCTAGCAGGACAAAGACCCAAAAAATACCTCAAACAGCACCGAGGAATGGTTGGAGACAAGGCGCTGGAGAGTTTTGAAGTTCATATTTTTCAACAATTTCATGTCTTAAGGGCTCAGACACTCCTTGATTCTTCTATCTCTTCTCCGTTCTTGGTGTGATAAACAAAAGCTCACAACACAAAGGTTGAGTCAACTTTTATACATTCTAACTGGCATCAGGTGTGATTTCCATATCACCAGCACCTGTTACTTGCCACAAGCTGGCTTAAAACAAGCATCACCTGCTTTAAATTGCATGATTTACCCACAATTATAAAATGGTTCCAACAATTTTGCCCAGCCCAATTTTTGTGTTTTGTGCAAAATCATGTCAATTTGTAGCTTTTTTTTCTGGCATTTTTGGGGTTTTTCCGATGCACATCAAGAAAATAAACACATCCATACCAAAAACATTTGTAATTTCAACTATTTCAGAGAGAAATGGTGTATAATCTGTAAAAATTCCAGGGGTGCCAATACTTTCTTCCATGACTGTATGTTTAAAAAAAAAAAGGTCTATAATCCATATTTTGACAAATGATTTTACCAAAAATGATACAAAGACTGACTGTTAGAACAAACTCTTTTAACTTCTGATTATTTCCAGTGACAGCATCAGTGCAGGCAGATTCTTTTAGGAAACACAGCAACATGTGGCCCTAAGTAGTTTGATAGTAGTTGTTGTACGACTGGTGAATTCCTACATCAGGGGATCTCTGGTTTCTGATGCCTCTTTCATTGGGGTTGTACTGTGCTATTAGTTTAGATGCCCCATTCTTTTGTTTTGAAGGTGTTTCTTGAGTGGCGTCTACCTCTCTCCCATACAGAGGTTGAGCGGCTCACTCCTGCACCGGCTCCACCTGGACCTACACACATTCCTCATCACACAATCACCACCAGCTATAAAGCTCTGCTCTAAGTCTTCTCCAATGCCAGAGTATTCCCACTTCATCTGTGGTGCTACGGTCGACTCTGTGGAGTTTCTCGAGGTTATTTGCAAGTTCTGAGCTTTCCTGGTTTTTGAGATCTACCTCTGATTAATCCTTGCTGTCACACTCTCTCACCAGATCCCTCACCAGCCTTCACTTCAAGCCTCACACCTTCTGCTTCTCACTTTGGATCTCCCTCTCACATCACAGACCCCAGGCGTCATAATAAATTCATTTTAGCTGCTTTAACTGTCTCCGCTATCTGATTTTGGGTCCAGGGTAAAACAACTGGTTACAAACCTTAATACTCCAGCTTATGAGTCTACTAACACCTCATCAGGTTCTGTAATGTATATTGTTTATGCAATGAAGCTAAATGTGCATCACCAAACTGTATTTGACTTTTTTTTTCAAAGTTTTGTTTGTATGTGTGTCAAAAGCATCCTGGAAAGTTAGTGTGATCGAATTAAAAAAAAAAAAAAAAAAAAAAAAAACAAGATTGGAACAGTTTTGTAATATTATCAAACTATGGTACAGTGTTGATGCACTGCAGTGTAGGTTTGAAATATAGTCCTCACTTGAGATGTAGGGTTAAATGAGAGTTGACTCATGAATGAAAAGAATATATCGTTTAGTATCTGATACCTCTGGTGCCTCTATGTTTTAGCTATAGAGATCAACTACTTATATTATTCACCTGTGGGGCAACGGTTTTAGTATTGTTATGCTTAATAAACAGGTGTTATCAGTCTCTCTGGGACACTTTGGTAAACCCTGTACTGAACACAGACTGACAGAGAAAGAGAAGAATCATAAGAAGTAGTGAAGAAGACCAAATATTCCCTGAGACTACAGAAGATAGAAGTTTGAAAGGAGAGAAGAAGACATCCTGGAAGGATTTAAAATAGATGAAGCAGGAAACAAAAGAAGAAACTGGAAAAGATGATTTATTCAGAAGACACTGGAACAATAAGGTGTCAGAGGAAAAGCTTTGTTGGTGGTTTCTCCCTTTTTGACAAGTGTTGCTTGCTGGTAGTGAACACATTTTTCTGTCTGTAGTTATCTGACCTTTCAACCTTTGACCTTTAATATGCTCTGCTGTTTTAAGGAACATATCACCATGAGGAGGGAGGGAAGTAAATGACTGGTGTATTTATTTCTGGGCGTTCACAGATTGTATCGCTTAATTTGAATTATTTCAACACATTATTTCCAAAAGATCACATTTGATGGTTTGCAAATCATGTAAGGCTTGTATTTGATTGGAAATGAAGAAAAGAAAACCTCTCTAATATTGAAAATGAATAACAATCTAGTGTCTAATGAAGAATATAAGCTCATTTTTAATTTGATGCCAGCGTCACCTTTCCAAAAAGCAGAGACGGGATAAGTTTACCCTTATGTTTCATCACCTCCTCCTATAACAACCCCCTGAAAAGTGTTTGTGACCAAGAAGAACGTGTTCTGGAATATTCAGAGTAAAATAAATATAGATGTTAGATGACAAGGTGCAAACAGTTGGGTTTTCCTCCAATGTATTTCCACTTCCTGAAGTATCAAATGGCAAAATATGACTTCAGACAGGCCAGTTCAACACCTGGACTCCTCTACTACAGAGTCATGCTGTTGTAATGTTCATGGCTCTGATTACCGATACCCATCTATGACTTAGGAAGAAAAAATAATTTCTTAAATTATCAAATTGTATTTCTCTTGATGTTGAAATTCAGTGCCAATGTTTTGGTCAGATTTTCTGTGAGTCTGTATTTGTCTCTGACTCTGAAGTGTCTCTCTTTTGGAGCTTTTGCTGTGTGTGTTTACAGAGAATGGTTTTGAAGTGATTTTGAGCCCATGCAGTGACTTCAACTACAGAGCCCTGTCTGTTTTTAATGCAAAGTAACATTATCAGTTTAAAGAGATACTTTCTGCTTGTTTTTTTAAGAATCCCACAGCTTTGAAAGTGTTTTGTTGTCTCTTTCATAACCCTTTTACGAACTCATTGTTAACATGAGTATAACTCTTTCATCAAACATTACATTTCTTCACTTTCAGCATCTAATACACTCTCTTGGCTTCACTTTTTTTCAATTAATACGAGAGGATAATTTGGTATGCAGAGAGTGGTGAGGACTGCTGAGAAGATAATCAAGACTCCACTGCCCTTTCTGCAGAGCATGAACTACTGCAGAGTCCACAGGAGAGCTGCCACTGTACTCAAGGGCCCCACCCAACCCTAGCACGGGCTGTTCACACGTCTCCTCTTATGCAGGAAATACAGAAATATGAAATGCAAAACTTCCTGACTCAAAAGTCTTTCTGTCCTACTGCTGTCAGACTTTTAAACAGCTGACAGGGGTCTATAATTACAGACTGACAGACTTCTTTTGCACAGTCCATATATGTTGTAGTAGACAATATATTTTTCTGTCTTTACTTTTCTTTCATTGCACAGTGTTCACTGTGGAGAGCGACGGAAGTATTTCATTGTGCAGAGACACATTTTGAATCATGAGGTTGCAAACCATGATCAAATTGATTTTAGTTTGTCAAAGGATCTGTGGGAAAAGGTAATCAGACTGTATAAAACAGGAAAGGGTTATACAAAGATATCCAAGGAGTTGAAGATGCCAATAAAGCAGAGTTCAAACTCTAAGAAGTGGAGAATGAGGGATTCTGTTGAAGCCAAACCACTGTCAGTCAGACCAACAAAATTTCAGCCACAACTGCCAGGGAAATTGTGCGGGATGCAAAGAAAAACTTATGAATAAATTCAGCTGAATTACAGGACTCTGACAAAATGTGGTCTGGTTGTTTCAAGATCCATAATAAGGACACACTTGAAGAAAAATGGGCTGCATGGTCCAGTTGCCAGAAGAAAGCCATTTCTACACAACTGCCACAAAGTAGCCAGCTTACAACATGCTAAACAGGATGGAGAAAAGCCTCAAAACTTATGGAACAACAAAGTCATTTGGAGTGGTGAGACCAAAATTGAACTTTTTGTCCACAACCATAAACGTTACATTTGGAGAGGAGTCAACAAGGCTTATGATGGAAGGTCCACCATTCCTACTGTGAAGGTGGATCACTGATGTTTTGGGGTTGTGTGAGCTACAAAGGCTCAGGAAACTTGGTCAAAATGGATGAAGATGAATGCAGCATGTTATCAGAAAATACTGGAGGAAAATTTACACCCATCAGCCCAGAAGCTGCACATGAGACATAGTTGGGCGTACCGACATGACAATGATCAGAGACACAAGGCCAAATCAACCTGCCATAAGCTACAGCAGAAGAAAGTGAAGGTTTTAAAGTGGTCATCTCAGTCTCCTGACCTTAATATCATTGATCCAGTGGGGGGAGACCTCAAACCTGCAGTTCATGCAAGACAGCTCAAGAATTTACAGGAACTGGAGGCTTTTTGCCAAGAAGAATGGGCAGTTTTACCATCTGAGAAAATAAAGACCCTCATCCACAACGACCACGAAGAATTTCAAGCTGTTATTGATGTTAAAGGGGGAAATTTTGAAGTTTCTGTTGTCATTATGGTTAAAAAAGAGTAAACCATTTTTTTTTTTCAATAAATGTCCTCACCAAACCACTAACCATGAGTGACAAAAAGGTTTTTGTGCTATCATTCACATTTTCTGAAAAAGGCCCAAAAATTGGAAATTCTGCTGGGGGGTGTAAACTTTCAGGCACAACTGTTTGTGCATGTTATCAGGCCAAAATCACAAGGGGATGTAAACTTTTCATCAGGGTCATTTTGGAGGTTTCGGTTGTCATTATGATTCTAAAAGACTAAACAGTTATTTCTTAACAAATAGCTTCACTCAACCATAAACCATGAGTGAAAGAAAAAAATTTGTGTGATCATTCACATTCTCTGAATAAAAGAAATCATAAATTCTGCCAGGGTATATAAACTTATGAGTACAACTGTACCTGTTACAGGGGCCTTGGCTTTAGAGCCACCTTGTATTCTGCAGACAGCTCAACTCTGTGGCTCTCTGCCAAGCTAACCAGTGTGATAAAAAGAAATTAGGTTTGACTGATAAAAGTTTAAGGGCTCATATAAAGGTGGAAAGGGACACCTCTTTGCCTTATCTGTTATTTGATGAGTTTAATTGAATAAAGCGTACAATCCATTAATAATGTTTTAAGATATAAAGGACTAGAGTTGTGATTCAAACTATATTTGCAGAATAAACCCTTTAAAACAAACACCACCTCAGGCACATGTACCGATTACCTCTCATTAACTGTAGAAACTGCACTGTAGCTCAGAGTCCAACCAGGAGGGGGTGAACAATACGAGGAAGGCTGTAAGTGACTGAAAGGATGTTTCTATACCCCAAACTGTTTTACCAGTAGTCCTGTACTAGTTACCACTGACAGGCTAATTCTTATCCAGCTAATAGCCAGAGCTCTGCTGGGCTGCAGAAGACAACACATTCCTGAGTGTCAATGTTTGCAGATTCATATACTGAACAATCCAGGGTAAAGGCTGTGAAAAAAGCTGTGTCTGCTCTACAACTCTTTGACTTAACCAGAATGGTGGAACTATTTCTAAATGGGAGAAAATGGCCAACAGCAGGCAAGTTTTCATACGTCAGCATAATGAAGAGCGTCAAACTGTTTTGAGATTCTCCCAAGTTAAGTTTAAAAAAAAAATAAAAGTGAGAACTTGTACAGACAAGTATTTGATGGCTAGACTGACAGAAGCTTCCTGGAAAGATAAGATTCAAGAGAGTTAACCCTCTGACTCAGGATATGCTAGTGTAGCATGTTGTCAATTAAAGACAGAAGCCTCAGGCCATTTTGAAATGTCAGATCAATTCCAATAACTGGCTCTCAGCACAGCCTCCTCCGCTCATCATCCTGAGAGGGAGCTGCTTTTCACAGCACAGGTACAAGAAGCCCAATAAAAAGCCTATTCTTTATAATTAACCTGAATCTGCATTTCTAAATTGACTTTTTGTGAGGTATTTTTTTCTGAAAAGCAAAGAAACAAAATCAAAAGCTGAGTTAGAATAGATTTCACAGGTTTAAATGAAGCCTGTTGAGCAGAAGGTTTCATCTCATACTCAAAGTGTGGTGAAGGCTTTGAAGGGTTGTGGTTGGATAACTACAACATGAAAAGAGAAACATGTGAAAGTGATTTAAATTTGCATAGAAATTAACCTTTTGTAAATTTCTGTCTTCAACAACGATGTGACTTTCAAGAGGAACATCATCAACATGTCAGCCTGAGGAATATTATTATCCTACTGTTGACTTGCTCCACGTGTTTTGTCTTTTAACTGACAGCTTCTTTGTCATTCTCAAATTGAAGTGAGTTCAAAAAGCAGATTTTATTGTTAACTCAAGCAATTTTTTTTTCATAGTCATAGTTTAACGCTTTTCCAGCTCGCTCTGTTGCTCTGCAGTCTGACTGGCTTTTGTGAGCAGAGGGACAAAAGGAAACAAGGAAGAAAATAAGGCAGAAATTGGGGAACATTGACAAGTTTAACTTCAACTATAAAATGTTCTAAAATATCAATTAGAAGTTTGACTCTCCTCTACTTTGGTTTGTCAAAATTATAAAACTGTTTTGTAGAAACTAAGACATTGTTGTATGCTTACAATGATTTAATTATGTCACCAAACTGAATCATGTTCTAAATCATGTTAACATTCCTCAACTCCTGTATGCACTGAATATGGGAATCCTTTGTGTAATGCCTGTTGAGTCCAATACATATCCCATTTGTGCAATATTTATTATACTATATGCATGTTTTACATATTTATACTATAGTATGCAATAATTAAAATATATGTAGTGTGTTATGGATGACATGTGTATGGTATAATACAATATATATGATATGCACAACAAATGTCCAATGTGCATACCTCATGCTGATATTGTATGTCTATGTCTATGTTTGTATTTATATTTTACATTTATTTATGCATATTTTATATATCTCTTTTGTTCTGCACTGGCACTGGGACAGTTTTCATCTCATGGTGCTGTGTACAGTGACAATAAAAGCATTTAATTCAGTTTACATTTTATGTCAAGATCACAAACCAAACCAAAGTCTATCTGGTATCGTCCCATCAAACTATATTTGACCTGTGCAAAGGCTGCTTGTATACAGCCAAAGCTCTGAAGATTCGGCAGAAACTCAACAACTCTTACAGCTAACAACTTATGAATGGATTTATCATGATGTGAAAATGTGATAGTTCAAAAATAACATGAGCGCGGACAGGACCAGATTAAAGTTATGAAATGGGGCAGAAAAGATAAAAAATTGTGTATAAATATAGTTCAGAATGCAGGATGATAAACTTCTGGGGCAAAAAAAAAAATGTGTTTGCTAGTCAAAATAGTCTAATATGAAAAACAATCCTGATCAAATCCAGATCCTGATCATATATGTTCCTCATATCGCCCCCTAATGGAGAACATTTTCTTAGTAAGAAGCAGAGTTGGCTGATATTGATGCAGCATATAATACTGCAAGGATCAGAATCAAAAATGCCTTATCAATCCTCTATGGGAAATAACTTTTTAGTTTACTGCCACCTCTATATAAAAAAGTGTTAAAACATAGGAAGGTAAAAATATGAGCATAATTGCTACATAACAACAATAGAAAACGTGTAAATTCTAATAAGAATTTTACAGTACATTAATAATGGCATAAGTTATGGGTTATTGCACAAATACTGACACAAATTATGGGTGATGCACAGAGATAATTACTACACATTATTTCCTCGAATCAAAATGACTCTGGAGTGACACTCAGAGTGAGGAGCTGTACAGTTTCATGGCCACAGGCAGGAGTGATTTCATGTTGAGCTCAGTGGTGCATTTAGGAGGAATCAGTCTCTTACTAAAAGAAATTATTCACAAATAGAGCACTCTTATGTTACCTTTAGGGTTAATAAATGTGTCAGTCGGAGCTGCTGGCCCTCGGTGGTTTTTTGAATCAAATGTGGCCCTCATTGAGAAAAGTTTGGTCACCCCTGATTTAAAACAAGTCAAACTTTTTTATTGAAGGGCCACAGAAAGGCTGAGGTGTTACAGAGCCTTCACACTACTTCCAGTTCTCACAGAGAGATTTAGAAAGAACTATCTTTGACTAAAGATTGTGTTATTTTGAGCTTGAAATTCTCATTATCACCTCTGACGCAAGTAGCACTGGGGAAGCATGCCAGGAGTGAAAGGTCCTAAAACTTGGTTCACAACTTTAATAATGTAGCTGCTTTTTTTCCACACGGCCAGACAAAGAGTAAGAAAAAAAAAACAAAAGGGGGCAGTCAGTCAGGGCGGAGGGGACTGCAGAGATCTGAGGAACTGTGCAGGTGTTGAACAAAGAGAGAGAACACAGACTGAAAAGCCACAGGGGCATGAAAGATGTGGAGCCAGAGACAATGGGTAGTGACCTCTGTGGTACAGCGAACACAAGAGGCTGGAGCAGAGAACTCAAAGGGCGATGAAGTGCATCATAAGCTGTGCTGACAAAAACAGCAGCGATGAATAACACGCCAAAGCACATCCATCTCCAGATATTACTGTCTGACTCAGCATGCTTCACCACTCAGAGAGATCAACACTGTTCCCTATGTTCTTAGAATTTACACAATGCAATTTCTTTTCCTCACTCAACTATATTAGTACAAGTGCCTCTTTACGTCAGAGACCAATATCATGTTAACTTAGAACAACTGAACTAGAATAACTGACTGGTAAGCACATTTTTCAACCAGCTTCACTTCAGACTAGTAATCATAATGATTGAGGGGTTGCTATGCTATTTTTACAGGCTTTACTCTGTCCCTCTTTTACCACTATAGAAGCTTTTAATGATTTACAGCTCAAAAAAAAAATCCAAGTTTTCAGCAAGTCTTGTGAGGATCTGAAACTATTTTTTAGAACAAAGCGTTTTGACCAGTTTACAGACAGATCATGGTTTTCTACATCGTATGAATATGTAAAGGTTAGAAAATCTGAAAGCATTTAGTCTGAACATCCAGAATTATCAAAAATCCATGTTAAAAATACGGGAAAGCAGAAAACCCCCCTGTAAAGAAGTCTTTTTCCCTCCATTGGAAGTAAGATTAACATTTGACAAAGCAATAATTTTAATTCCAACAACTTTTTGATGAGATAAAACCGATATTTGAAGGGTTTATTATTCAGGCAAAGCTGGCCTAGTGCAGAGGAACTTTCCTCAATGTGTTCTTGAGATCACGTTCATCAGAAAAGGACAAAAGGACAAGCAGACACGCAAAATTAACCCCTAGGATCCCAGATTCTCCAGGGAAACCAAATACTTATTTTCAAATGACTGACATTTACAAACCATTAGTCCAATCCAAAAACTGGGGTAATCTTCAGAATCTCACGTTTCCAGTGATACCTGAATGTGTCACAAGTGATGTTGGCAAAACATCTAAGCTGTGCGGAAGGGACGCGAGAATTTCATCAACAAAGCTTTGGTTCCCATGTCTGCTTTGAATTGAATTGAATAATTCTACACTTCTGACTGATTTCATCAAGCCCTGAATGATGGTCATACACCCTGTGAGCGTACTTAGAAAAATCATTTGAATTTTGCTTCCCTTGGTTTTGTATTGCAGGCGTAAAATTTCTGCCCAGAGCTGCTCAGCACTGTCTCATTATTGACAAAACCTGTTTTCAGATTGACACGATACCTCTGACATGTAGGTTGTAAAGTGTGTAAATATTTCTAACAGTAGTAAAACTGTAAATAGTTTATAAAGGGTGGATTCTTGTAATAATGATATCAAATATTAAAAACAGGAATACATTTTGCAGTTTGATGATTGTATACTGCTCAGGAGACATTGTTGAATCACACCTGGCTTTAGCAATGATTGACTAAAACCCAGAGAGGTGTAGGACTTCATATTACAGAGATAACCGAGACCACAGGAGGGCTGAACGATATGGGCAAAATTTCATACCTCGATATTAATGCCAGGTATCTAGATATCAAAACAATACAATATGACCCCTGGTTTAATGAAAACTAAGCACTTTTCAGACAAATAAAAGCATCATAATATAACAGGACGTGGGAAGTGTGGTTAATTGATTAGAGCTCACTGTCAGTCATCAACATTAACAGAAAGTCACCAATAATCATGTGACTGTCTGAGCTTTTCATGCAGGGTGAGGTGGGAAAATCTACATCATTGATATCTTCTATATTAGGATATTAATATCTTGAATTTTCATATCTCAACATCGATACGATAACGATATATCTTTCAGCCTTAGACCACAGTAGGTAAAATAATTTCCAAACATCAAATTTGTGGTTTCTCTGAATGTCGCTTTTCCTCAGGCTTATGGGTGCATGAAATTGTGTTGTAAACACTAATTTCTTCTTTTTTTTTTGCATTTTCAAAAGGGTAAATCAGACAAAATCAGCTTTTACATTTTTATAAACTACACTAAGGTGTAATTGAGTTGCTTCAGCTTATAGGCATGGTTTCCCTGAATCTACAGAGGTGCAGGACTTTGCTTTGTTGAGAAAAATGGTACAACAGAGAGTGAAAATGTGACAGAAGCAAGAAACGATCAGAAACTGCTCGGGATCCCGAGGGTTGAGCAAAGTCAACAGCAGCAGTTTCATTTTTTCGACAGAGGTTTGTACCTTTGGTGGTGACGATCTTTGATGCGACCTCCAGAGACTCGATGTCCTCAGACCCGATGTTCTCCAGGGTGATGGTCAGCTGCTGCGTCTCTCCATTAAACAGCTGCACTGACACGGTGCTGGACAGCTCCTCTTTGGACATGGGCGTGTGAGCCGACCTGTTAGAGTTTGTGGAGAGGGACAACCTTTAGTTACGGTAGAGAAATAACAACAACTCTGTGTTAAAGATTTCATATTTTAAGGGACAGTTCTTCATAATAGATCAGCTTTGTGTGAAACTGGGTTGAAATTAACTTCCGCACATTTTTAGATGAATACTTTTGAAATCTCATCAGCTCACACCTTTCTTATTATTATCATTTTCCTTACAGCAGTGACTCCTGATGAGAATTTAGCGCTGTTAAATGACTTCCAGGTTTTGGCATCAAATCCCATTATAATGGATAGTGATGGAGTCTATTTTAAAGATTACAATAGTAGCTTGGATCACAGTCAGGTCAATCAAACACTGAAAGCCACAGGTCGTCCTCCAGGCTGCATATCTGCTGTCAATGAGAGTGTTTGCCACAAGGTGAACAGGATCGACCACAGAAATCTCACTCTGCATAAATCAAATCAAGTGGAAAATATCTCCATCACTATTTAACATGTGTAGATGAAGAAATAATAGGTCATCATATGAATCTTTTTTTGTCCTTCTGGTCATTTCAGTCACCTCATGAAATCAAACTGCAACAGTTACATCATGTGTCAGCAGCAGCCATTCACAGTGGACAAATTTAGTTTTAATACCAGTGTAAGCGAGGATAAACAAGATTAGGAGAGGAAAATGTGGGTGTTAGACACAACTTTATCATAGCTCATTATACATGCACATGTTGAGAGTCATTATTTTACAATGCAACAAACGCTCTGCCTGAGGCTAGAATTGCAATGGCAGTCATCACTATGCATGTCTCCTCTGAGCTCAACGGCAGGTCAACACCAAAATAACTCTTTTTGGAAAGCTCTTTGAATGTTTAAGGGGAGCACTGATGCCAGCGTTGAGAAATAGAAAATCAAAAATGTTTTTCTTCTTTACCAGTGTCCCGCTCGGGTATTAACTCCTTTTGACTCAGTCAGTCAAACATTTGTATAAAGGTGTAGAAAGAACACCTGGGGTATGGTAAGGTAGACTCAAACACCAAAAAGAATAACAACACGGGTTTATACTTTGGTTTCACGAAGTACAGCTTTGTGCCGGGAGCAAAAAGACGCCTGAGAGGTCGACCAGGCCCCTCGTTGACCAGAGTCAGAGCTGAACTGTGGAGCAGGTGAGAGCAGCCAGGAGAGCTGATGTTACATTAATATTCTCTTTAACTCATGTCCATCAACGTGTCGGCTGCTGCTCTCATCCAGCAGGAGAATGAAGAGATTTTTCACATCAAAAGCTGCTCAAGAGCTGCACTTACAGATCTTGATAGTAGAATTTGCTGCAGCTCATCCGTCAGTTATTTACAGCGTTGTAATAGAAGCTTCCCCTGACCTTGTGATTCAATTCACCTGAAGTAGTTATTTAAGCCATGAATATTCCCCTTGCTCTTGACTTACACTTAAACCGAGACGTTAAATCCAACAGTTAATACATGAAAATACATTTGCAGCTTTCTGGAGTTATTTGTGACATTTAGTGCTAGGGCTCGATTAAATAAAATAATATGTATATCATTATTACTTTATGCTTTTTAGCATGAGTAAAACATTAGTTTAACATTAATAAAGATTTAACTCATCATCTGCTGTGGGATGTGCAAAGCAGCCGAGATCCACGCATATTGAATGTGAAAAAAACCACAGGGAAGATTTTAAGCACACTTCTAAGCTCCAGTTCTTACCTCTGACCCATTCTACCCAAAAGGCCTTGTGATTTAACTTTTTATGCAAACTAAAATATCCATGAACATAAAGTCTGACTTATTCATTTTTCATCTCCCAGACTCAGTAGTCATTTAAAATCTATTGTTGGAGGAGGTAACTTGAGGTGGTTGACCGTGGCTGTGTGAACCATGAAGAACTATCTGCGTGGTAGAACGTGTTCAGGTGGAAATGAGCTGGTTGTGTTTGCTGACGCGGTTCAGAGTGAAGGTTTTAGGCCATTTCATAGATGGGTATTTATCATAATGCTGGATCAATGAAGATACTTGTAGAGAGACACCACATCTTTGAGTCCAATTGTTTTCCTAAAGTGCCACCAAATTCCATATTTAAAGAGGGGATCTCAAAACAAAAAATGAAAATTAAACAAGATCCTCATAATATCTTTATTAGACGTTCTAAAATGATGAGGTCATCACACAAGGATCTCCCAGCGGGTTCCTGACACATCGAAACCGCAAACACCACATTCTACCCATAACTGTGCCCCAAGAGGCCTTCAGATGGCTGGCCAATCAGAGAAAAGGGGGTTTGTGGAGCAGGAAGCCTTAAAGAGACAACAGCTAAAACAAACTTTTTCAAACAGAGGCTGAAATGAAGGTTTCTAAAACTCCAGATAGAGAAAAACAGAGACTTTTTGGGAGCTGTAAACCAAGTACAGCTGCTACAGGGGTACCAGAGGGACAGTACAAAGCCAAATACCCCCTCTTTAAGATATTAATCAAACAGCAACATCTCCTTCATAGCATCAAATAACTAGTAAAAACTAGCCTTCAGAGAAAAATGAGCACCAGAATATGAGTCAGCTTTATGAGAGCAAACTACGGAGATTAAAAAAAAAAGTTGTTTGAGGAATCTTCTCTGAATTTATTATGATGATCGTGACTCATCTTTTTAAGTGCATTTATAACCTATATGTTCCAGCGAGTAAAGAAAGCCCCTAGTAATTTTCATAACAACCATCTTTTTACAGTCCATGTGCAAAACATTTTTACAGTTATCTTGATCAAGTAGCTCAAAAAGTATTGAGCCAAAATTCTCTAAAGATAAACCAGGTTCTGAATATTTCATGCGAGGTCAGGAAATGGTAACTTTGTTCTGAAATTTAAGCATGACAAATTAAATGGTGCGGGTGAAATTCTACTCAGTGACATTTACTTTTGTCACTTATTAGAGAACTGAGTATCAGCACTATCCAAGCAGAGAAAAGTCAGTGAGCAGTGGGACAATGACACATATTTTTAATGTTTTGGCTCTGCAGCAGCACTATGGATGTGATATGAAACAATAACTGCAGGGTTAAAGTGCTGACTTTCTGCTTTGAGGGGTTTTAGAGTGCCCACATCAATCCTGAGTAAGTGGAGAACTCATTGTCCTTTTATATTTTTATGGCCAAACACTGCAATGTTCCTGTCTTGTCTGAGAGTCAGTTGCGTGACCTCAATTCAACTAAGGAGGTGTTTTACTCACAGAGTTGTAGAACTGTCTAGTTAGTTTTTGCATGAAAAGCACAGAAGCACATTTGCATCAGTGCACCTCTAACTACTGACATTATGTGTTTGTCTGACAGTAAATTCATATTCACGGTTTGAAGTGAGAGGTATTGTGCTTTTTTGACTTTATTCTGTCCCTCTGGTGTCCCTGTGGTAGCTTTATGTGATTCAAGGCTCAAATAACATCTATGTTTCTCTCACTGGTGTTTTAGAAAACTCTTTTTTTAGTCTCTGTTTGAAATACTTTGTTTTATCTTCGGACCTTTAGGGCCCCCGGCTCCACAAACCCTGTTTTCTCTGATTGGCCAGTCAGGAGTGGAGCTATTGGAAGACCTCTGTGTTTGAGGCCCGCCCCTAAAACATGTCATGAACCAGTTCCTTGTAATGGAGTAATGACTTCATCATTTCAGCAAGTGTTTTGATCACTTTACAGACAGATTTAGGGATTTCTACAACACATGGATATGAAGTTGTTCAGAAATCCTCCATCATTGTTACTTTAGAGCCTTGTTTCAAATGTGGGCATGTATATCTTGGAGTGTCTTACCGTGGTAGTGATGTGCTGAGCTGGAGACGAGGCAGAGAAGGAATAACCTCCACCAAACAGCCGCTGGTCTTCACACCAGTCAGGTTCTCCAACAAACAGTCACTGGTCACACCAAACACCGCCGTGTGGTAACCTGTGAGTGTTTTAAAGAATAAAAGTTCACCCAAAGTCAAGGTCTGGACTTTTTCCTGAAAAAACATGGAAGGCAACAGATATTACAGCTTTATTGGCAATTTCATCCTAAGGTCTGGCATCTAAAAGTGCATCCACAGAGGTACACAGGTTTTCAGTTTGTATCATAGATGGATGGCTGCTCCTGACTGTCAGAGCTTCACTGGTTTTTCTTCCTTTAGGTTAGAATAAAACACTGCAGAGATCAATCTCTAAGCGTGTCATTTGTGATTTATTTTCTTTGTTAAAGACCACTGAGGTGACTAAACCAGGATAACCACCGAAGGTCGACATTCAGTTTAGAAAAATGAAGCCTATGTGGAAGTGCTAAAAGTTGCTGTTCACCAAGAATCCACTTGAGGCTCCAGAAAGACTGAACACCACACCAAAAATAATTCTTATTCAGGTTTCTTTCAATTAAAACATTTACAACACTATTTTTTGACCTTTAACTGTATTCTCATTGAAGTTGAGAAATAATGTTTTATGTTTCAAAAGTAACAGCCTTGTTCAGCCAATTGATAGATTGTCATCTTTATGTAAATCATCTAGAAGACAACTTAAAAGAAAAAAGAAATAAAACAGTCAGAAGTAAACTCTCAATAAGCAAAAATCATTAAAAGAGGTCACAAGAATAAAACAAAGATAAAAAATGAGTTATGGGGTAAAAAGTTTAAATGTTGACATATGAAGTGGAAATATTGAGATAATTAAGTCAAAATTATGAGGGAAAAAAAGCAAAAATTTGACTTTTTACTTCAAAATTACATAAAATGGGCAAGAAATTCTTAGCAAGGCCAGTTTTTCCTATATATAGTTTTTAATGGGGGAATGGTCTTAAAATATTATTCATGTTTACATTATAGAACTTTTTACTTCAAACAGAAAAGGAGTGTTTAAAAGAAATGTATTGGTTATAAACCCCTTAGAGTATATTTAGGTTTATTTGCAGTATCTCCAAGAGGCTGGGTAAGGGTCCTCCTTATGGATTTTCAGAATATGGTAACCCTAGTCAGTGGTCGTAGAACGATGGCCAATCAAAGTAAACCACAATGAAATTAAAATTTAAAAAAAATGCTCAGGCATATCAGCACGATGAACATTTAAGTTTTCACCATTTTTGCCAACTAAAATAATCTGTTATAAATCCTCCTTGCATGACATAAAACTACTATTTGAGCCACTTTATCTCTTGCCTTTACATCGTTTTTAAGTAAAGTGAACCACAAGTAATGAACATCTTGATCAGGTCAAGTAGAGAAAAGACATTCGTAGTTCAGCTCTTCATCTGCCCTCACCGTTGACAGTGATGTTGCCCGCTGTACGTGGGACACCAACCAGAGTGACCGGGTACAGGCCTGACTCAGCGGGCAGAGACAGCGCAGCAGGAAGGGATTCAAACTCTACCCCTGAGGTCAGCAGACCCTGAAAACAAGCAAAGATGGGTCAGCACATGGTTAAGGTATCAAAACAGACTTACAGGAAAGTGAGAACAAAACTGCTGGATGATAATCAAACAGGCTGATATCTGGCATATTGGATTTATTCTTCCCCCATGATCTACATTCCTAGTTCAAGCATTTAATGTTGGTTAGAAGAATATTATCACTCATAGGAGCAGGAGTAAAGCTATAAAAAGAATAACATCTCACACTCAAGGCAAAAGCTGTTTTTCAGGATTGCCATGTTGGATAAAACCAAAGGGCAACATGCTGTTTTAAAAAGTGAAGCTTATGCTGAAGTGCCAAAAGCTGCAGTTCATTGTTTGTTTGTTTGCTTGAAGCTGGCTGCAGAAAGACTAGAGAAAACATACACACCAAGCCAAAAAAACAGACTTATACAGCACTAAAAACATACAATGCCTGGCTAAAACAAAAAAAAGTGACCACCTGGATTTAACTAAGCAAATAGGTACAAGCTTCCTATTGGATAATTACTGAATGGGTGATTATCTTTCACCTGGCAACAAGTTGTTTAAGCCCAGCTGATGCAATGAGCAACTTCTCATTTCTTCAAAAGCTGTGTAGATTTAACAGAACCACTAATCAGTAAGGCTAACTGGCAAAAAAGGCTTTACTTTGTCAGGGAGCATAAAGATTGGACTCTAGAGGAATGGAAGAAGGTCATGTGGTCTGATGAGTCCAGATTTGTCTTGTTCCAGAGTGATGGGCGCATCAGGGTAAGAAGAGAGGCAGGTGAAGTGATGCACCCATCATGCTGAGTGCCTACTGTCCAAGCCTGTGGGGGCAGTGCTATGATAGGGGGTTGCTTATCAAAGCTTATCTGAACAATGCCACAGTGAATGCATGATGTAATCAAAGCTAAAGGCGATCCAACCAAAGTAGGAGTGTGTGACCTTTTTTTTTTTTGGGTGGCGACTCTTTTTTTGGCCAGGCAGTGTATTTACAGCCTGGTAAAAAAGAAAGAAAGAAACAGCTTGCATCTGAATTACTAACTTCTCTACCCTCACAGTGTGCAAGGGGTGAATTTATTCCTAACCCAGCTGTTTAGAAGATACTGGGATCACAAATTTGTCCAATCAGAGTTGCTGCTCACGTGACTGACAGGTCTGTTGTGTCTGTGAGGAGGCTCAAAGCCTGTCTCTTGAGTCAGCATGTCCAATATGGCCCCTGCCCACAAAAAGCATCATTTCTCTGTTCAGTAACAGACTGGTGATGCCAAGGAGACTATGTGTATTTATCAAACAGTCGGAAGAGATGACACATGTTGACAACTTAAATAGATTTATGAACCAAAAGACTAACACAGAAAACCTACCACTAAGGCAAAAAACCAACTGATCCAATACAAAGATTGTCAATGGATTAGTCTAAAAACTAGTCACATTCATCCATTCATACACTGATGGCAGAGTCTGCTTCACTACAGTCCCACTGGTATCAGTTTATCTCGTTCCTACACAACTACCCACTGCTGACAAACAGTGGGAGCAATTTGATTGTTCAGCATCTTTCAAATCTTTAGCATGTGACTGCAGAAGCTGAGATCAAACTCTTGACCTACAGACTAAGAGATGAGGGTTTTACCACTGAGCTAACCACAAATACAAAATACACCGTGAGGGCAAGGAAAACCAGAAGTCTCCAATCAACAAATATGTCCGTCACCCACTTGTTCAGTCCAGAAAATCAGGCTTCAAACTTAGGGCGGCAACAGCAACAGCTCAAAACAGACACATTGTTCAATTATGCTTCTATTACAACAAGACGTTTGTTTTAATGCTTGAATTTTTTCTTCCTCTAGTTTACAGAGAACAAATATTGGTGATTACTAATGACCTTCACAAACTTGGTAATAATGGACAACTCTTTATAGATGAGAGGGTTAGTTGATGTGTGCACTGAGGTGATAAAACTTGCAGCTGGACTGAAATCTTGCAATTTAGAGCCACAAATTGGTTTGGCCAAAATAAACATGTTGGTCTATGCAGCTGGCATCTTTTTCTCTTCAAACTGACTTTATCCAGCATGAAACAAACTCAGCCAAACATGATAAATCAGAATTGCAAGGGCTCTAAATTGCATTTTAAAGAAAGACAGAAAATCCCGAGCCCATGATGTATTTTCTGATAATAATAATAATAATAAAACATTTTATTTCACAGCGCCTTGAAAGATACCCAAGGTCGCTGTACAGAGGATAAAGACACATAAATAAAAATAGAGTTAAAAAACAACAACATAAAAGCAGTAAGGTGAGGGACCACATGAAGAAGTTAAAGACAGTATGTCGTTCTAAACAGATGAGTTTTGACTTTGGATTTTATATACCGATGTTTGTTATGAATGGGCCACACCGAGAAAAGAAGCTTTTCAAGCCTGAGCTTACACTGATGTAATGAAACCTCCTTCAGTATGATGTCATCTGAAATGAGAAAAGTTTGCTTTCTGCACATGAGGACAGTGACATCATCCTCAGGTTGTTGATGGTGTATGACAGACTGTTTTATCCTAAGTAAGTTATAAAGTGGATCCATATCACTCATCTGCAGACAAAGATGAGTATGTAGAGCTTTGAGGTTTTTTTTTGAATATGCTCTGAAGCACTCTGAAAATCACTGTATTCACATTCCTGGTACACACTGCTTTGTTGCCTGGGGCAGACTGAGGTGACGTAATGACTGCATCAATCCCTAACAGCAGACACTACCTCACTGGAAGACATGCTGCGAGCGAGCCGTGCCTCTGTGGGACCACAGCTGTGATTTAAACCTCTCTGCTTTCACTTCAGGACATTATTATAAGGCTGTATTGGAAGGCAAATGTATCTGTGTTAACCTATTGGACATAGTTAATCTGCGTTCTGCCTTGAAAAGGTTAATTAGTCTATTTACCCACAGTAATGATTATTGCATATGCAGAGTTAGTTGTGTGGTAGCAGGTAGTGGGAATTGACTTCTCTCCACAAAACTACTGTTGTGCTGAAGTGCTTGTTTTTCTATCACTATCATTGTCTAAGAAACTTAATCATAGCTACCTTCCTATAACTATCACAAGTAAAGAAAAACAAATTACACAGAATCTCTTCTTTTCAAAAAAGACTAGTTCAGCTTGAAATTTAAATATTTCATAATTCTAAAAGTTTAGCTGACAGGAGGGAAAATGAAAAGCAGAGTAAATCAGATTTTGAAATGTTTCTTTAAATCTCACTTATCACAGTTATTTACAAATGCATTTTTACTATAAGAATGAAAAACTAGGATGGCTCAATGCGGATCTCAAATATCAAATCACGGCCAATTTTGCCGATTTCTAAATTGACTGGCATTTCACTTCAGTTGACCATTCATGTAAGCTGTCATTTAGCACAATTTGCCGCTAAATGCTACTCAGTATAACAGAGAGCTAAATTAACCTCATGGTAAAATTACAAAATAAGGTATGGTACATTGATGTAGAACACCACATATGCTTTATAGCACCCTATGCTAACTCTCCAGGGACATTTGGTCAAAAAAAGGAAAATGCAAACAAACAGGACAGTTCACTCGCTTCACATCAGTCACTTCATGGCTTAAATGTCTGCAGTGTGAAAATATTAAACTAGGGCATAAAAACAGTATATGTTCCCATTTATGACCTATGATCTTCTCCTGAAGTTTCAATCCGGCCAAAACATCCTAAATAAGACGTACAGCGTAGTTCACTAGCAGAGGTAAGGCTGCGCCACTGTTTCTGGACTTTGAAAGAACAGATAAATGTTAAAAAGAGAGATAGAGATAGAAGAAGGTGGAACCAGGGCTTATACCAATTTCAATATCCATGGTATGCGCTGCTTTTTAGACACTTGGTTTCAAATCCTGCATCACTGCAGCTGTACAGCACAGTCTGTGACAGCATGTGAGGTGATTTGAATATGAAGTGATCGATGTGATGACAAAAGTTTGTCCTGTGTTTCTGCTGAGCCTCAAAGCTCACTGGATTGATTCCTTTACGTTACAGTTTGGGATGATTTAGGTCAGCTTAATTTGTAATCGAGTTTGTGGTGAAATACACTTTTAGATGAAAGGTAAAAACACAATATGGTCACATTAGTGTCTAATATTTATGTTCATTATCTTGCATTCAAGTTTGGCTCCTGAGGAGGATTAACAGACTGAAATCTTTGGAAACACTTGGCTAGAGGAAGCTTGCTCTCTCCAACCTGAATGGTAAAATGGATGTTACTCATTGGATATTTGCTGCCTAATGACTCTGACCCATAAGTTCCCTGTAGTAAACTGCTATCTACATATTCAACCATGATTAATGTTAATGATAAATGTTTAATATTAATAGGCAAAGCAAGGCTTATATGACCTTCTGTCATTGGCTCAAAAATGGATAGAAGGCAGAAGTGAACCACAAATGTGCAACCAAAGATTTGACAGCAGTGAATATCACAAGAACAAAAAAAGACAAAGAAGACTGAACTACTGTAACCAGCAGACACTTTAGCTGTGCTTCCTAACGCAAGAAGTTGAAGCAAATTGGGAAGGAACCAGTGAGGCTATATAAAAAAAAAAAAAAAGGATGACAACACCGAGTTTCGCTACGTGATCTGATGATGATTTTTAAAGTAGTTTATTTTAGTGACTTAAGTTATTTTTGGTTATAAAACATCACAAATCTGTCTGAGGGGATGAAAAAGAGGCTTCTGACAGTGACCCGTCTCAGAGTGAATCCATTAGGGGAGGGACTGTGGTGGAAAATAACACTCCAATAGCAATCAATGAGGCACAAAGCAAAGATGGTATTAGAGGAGACGTCGTGTGATGACTGAGAAGGACGACCTGTCCCACCAAACTCCAGGGTCACCTTGGTGATGGAAAACAAAAAGTGACATTGCATGTGAGAGAGTGTGTGAGAGTGAGCGTGTGTGTGTGCTAACTTTCCATTGTGTGTCAGGATAGATGGTTGCTCCGGTCGAGCAGTCACCTCATCTGAGGAACAGTAGAGCTTACATCACCCACTCTGTCTCCACCCATGTGACTTTCCTACACCACCTGATGTTTCCAGCTGCCACTGATCTGTGAAACACCTCAGTCTCCATCTGTGACCTGATCAATTCCCCTGTGTGGAGGGAAAGTAAATAACACCTTTATCACTGATTGATTCAGCCGATTTCACAATTCTGCCTTAAAGAAGCTCCACAAACAAGCAGAATTATTATTATTACTTTAACTGTCAGGGCTTGGAACAACGATTCAAGTACACAAACTGAGAGGGATCAATTTCATATTTACTTTTTCTTTGGTAACACGATAGAGCTTATTTCGGCTTCTGAATGAGATGCTTCTTTTTAGCTGCTGTCTCTTTAAGGCTTCCAGCTCCACAAGCCCCCCTCCCTCTGATTGGCCAGCCATTCCCCGTTCTTTTTCTTACATCCTTTCTCTTTGGTTTCATCTCAAGGCTCCAAAGTTCCATCCTTCTTTCCTCCATTTGCATTGTTCACCCACCAGAAATGCACGCAAGGAAATGAAGACAGGAGAGAGGAAACGAGGAGATTCGTTTCAAGAGAAATGAGACATCCTTTCATCCAGAGCGTCACATGAAGAGACGTCTTTTAGTGGTGACAGCGTCAGTTGATCAGCTCTGCATCATCTGTCAGTCAGCTCTATCAGCTCCATCAGCTAATACATGCACTGAAATAACTCAAATAAAAAAGCCGTAACAGAACTTCTTCTCTGTTTTAACCTGTTTAACAAACACTTCCACACAAGGAAAACCTGCGCCCTGTTTATTCTGTGTCCTGTTGAAAAGCACACGGATCACTTCACTTGTAAAATCTGCCATTATCAGATTATCTATTGATTATTCATCCATTATCCAGAGCCCATATGATCGTGAACCCTGAAACTTATTAATACAGCCCAGTTTATGGTGTCTCAGACTAGAATATCAGTAATTTGTTAGATTTCAGAGTAAATAGAAATCCTGTTACTCTTTACAAACCCTGTACTCATGATGAAGGTTCATCCTCCAGGCTTAAATCTTGCTTGTGTTGTACTTTAGACAAAAACATTTGCTAAATAAAATTGTAGAATTGTAGAGTAGATGTATGTAAAGTCTATAGTTAGAGTTCAGAAGGTCTGTGTATGACTGACCCCTTTTTGTTTACAGTTACAAAGACTAAAAATGGTCTGAGTAGTGGAGCACTTGTTCATTCAGTCATTTGAGTGATCAAGTACAGAAGTTAATTTAAATTCCTATCCCTAAATGTAACCCTGGCAGGCTGCAACATCCCATAAAAACATGCTAACCAAACATTATCCCTTACATGATGAGTAGAACCAGACAGGTAGTCAACAGGTTTGAGGTTTTACAGCCCGACATGAATGCAGAGAGGCTCATTATTGAGGTGGGAAACATGAGCACGCAGTCAAAACACTACACAGCAGAGACACTGATACTGGTGTGAGTCCAGCTTCAGTGTTGGAGGTAAATATTGCTACATCAGGGTTCTCAGAGAGGCAGGTGGATTTTCATTTTCTGGTAACTAGTTGCTGTTGTTTCTGTGTAAACTCTGACTCTGGCAGTGAACACAGTGAAGTCAAACAGGTGGCTGCAGGCTTCCTTTAAGCTACAGAGCGCTATTACTCAAGTGTGTTTTTCCCTTTCAACATGCCTGAATAACACAGTGTGAAAGAAAACAACGGGAGCATCTTTAATTCTGCTGTTAAACGTGATTATCAAAAGTGAAAGCAGAGAGGGAGCAGCAGCATATTCATGAGGCTGGAAATTGAGTAGTGGATGTTTGAGTAATAATTTCAAGAAATGGTTAATTATGTATCAAGTTTAAATGAGATACGTTGGATGCAATGAAAAAAAAAATATTTGTAAGTTAGTTATTTCTCAGTTTTCTGTTTTAGTATCTGCTCAAGCCATATTTTTGGATTTGGGGATATTTAATATTAATCCAGAAATATTTTTCTCCTGTTGAGTTTTTACACACTCACTCACTCACACACAGAGAGAATCAGCCTGGTGATTACTCCCCCAGTTTAAACACTTCCCAGATGTTTCATCCCATGACTTGCCCGCGTTTCCTGTCTGTCACAGCATATGCCGTTATCAGACGACGCAGGGCGGCTAAATCAACCAGCGGGAGCTGTCCAAGCCCATTTGGCACCGGCTCTGAGACAGCCACCGCAATTAAGAGGCCGCTGTCTCTCTTCTCAACGGCCACAAAACTTTCACAGCAATTTGTTCTCGACTCTCCCGAATAATTAAAGGCAACATCACTTCTGACAGGTAGTACATTTCCAGAGACGCTGTGTTTGCAGCTGCTCTCCGTGGTCTGCGGGCCGGCTCTTCCTCACTGATCTGTTACTAAGCCTGATTATTACTTTGCATCTCAAGGCTCACAACACAGCATCCAGAAACAAACGCAGCAGTTTGAAGGACGAGGAGTAACTAATTGGATATATTTTAGACCCCTGAACGTCATCGTGCGGCTCAAGTGATGTGTGTTTCAAAGGGCGAGCTGTGAATTTACAGTCGGTTCTGTAACGAGCTGCAGCCACTAAGCGTCTGTTTAACAGTGCAATCAAACTGGAGTCCCTGATGTCTGATAGGTTTTATGAACTGAGTTTTACACAGAAGAGAGATGGAAAGCTTAGCAGAGAGCACACCAACCACGTGTGACTGGAAAGTGTGTGAAACCGTAAAAATAATGACACAACAGGGGGCGTGTGCTCTGATAATGATGGGTTTCTTTTACTGTTAGGATTCGTTCTCACTATCTCATCCAATCACAGCAGTTACGTAAAAAGAAAAAAGTCTTTACACCCTAGGGTTGTTGGGTATACTAGCACTAAACTGGTACCGGAGTACCAAACGGTATATCAACACTGCGCTTTGCTAAGACTGGTATTTATGAATTCATTTTTTATTTCTCCACATGACATCACAACATTATAATTTGAGCCAAGGTGAGCAAAGCGGGGCAGGCAAGCCAGCAAACTGAAGCAGCAGTTTGGCAACAGAGAGAGAGAGATGAGTTGACTCTGTTCAGCAGACAGCAGGAAAAATATAGTCACAACCACCAGAAAAAAACAAGAATGAATCTCTGCTCTTTAGCGCTACAGGGTCATTTAAATGAAGATGACAACATTGTAAACAGTGTTACTTTCACCGCTGCAGCCACATCACACCAACAGTGACGTCCTGACATCTAACCATAACACAATGACATGGCTTCAACTTGGCTATTTGCCGATGGTAAAACAAACTGTAAGAACGGGATTAGGACCAACTAAGCACCTGCACTAGCACTGAACAAGAACTGGTGGGAAACAATTAAAGCTGTATTGCAATTAGCTACCACTTTCTCAGAGTGAAATAGCCTTTTTACATTATTTTATTTTGAAGTATATATATGAATATTATCACAGATGTAAAATATGAATAACATAATAGATACATTACAGTGGATAAGCTTATTCTAATTTCAATTTTATTTGTTCTCATTTTTCTTAACTTAGTTTTTATTTATTCACACTGACTTTTCTAAAATTGCTTTGAGTGCTATTGATATTAGAAAATATTCATGTTTTGAGTTGTATGCAATTTTTTACTTTATAAAGATAAGATAAGATATCCTTTACATAATCCCCTGTTGGGGAAATTCAATATTACACTCTGAAATTAATCATGCTATATACACAAACACACATGCACAAATAGTACTTTGCACACAAACATGCACTGGTGGAGAATAGAGTGAAGGAGCTGCAACATTAGCACGCACCTGATCACTTGGGTGTTCAATGCCTTGCTCAAGGGCACCTCGACAGTGCCCAGGAAACTATGCTGACATCCTCTCCAGCTATCAGCCTACTTCCAATTTTTGGTCCATGCTGGGACTTGAACCAGCAACCCTCCGCTTGCCAAGACAAGTCCCAATAGGCTGAGCTACCAACGCCCCCTTATCTGCTTTAAAACTGTGTTGTCAGTGCATTAGAAAAGCCTGTCTTTATTTATTTACTAATGCATAGTTCAGGGTACCTGCAGGTTTTAGCAAGTCCAATTTAAGACTTTTTAACACCTTTTTAATGCCACTTTGAATGAAATTTAAGACCAAAAAAACATAAATACAGTCGAAGGTTGGGGGTCCTGCTGTATAACAATCAAATCATAGCACGTGTCTCTCTATGAGAGTCATTCAAATTTACTTTGTGTCCGTTTATGGAACATAAAGTGATTTTCTTTGACTAATGGCTGTTTGTAAAAGTATAAACAGTGACCCAGGATGCAGATAAAAATTTATATCAGCAGCTTTTGAGAAAGTATCCATTCTAAGTCTCCTCCTTGAAACCCCCCCCCCACTTTTTAAGGATGTATAGGAAGCCTGTCATTCAAATTAAGATTCTCTACTGAAATAGATCATGGTACAGGTATCTATACCAAATGTTAGTATCGTGACAAGGCTATTACACACCTAATGAGGCTATCAATGATGAAAAAACACGTGTTTGGAAGTTTTTTGTGGGTGCAAAAGAACAGGTTGGAACAGCTACAGGTGGAAAAGGAATTTCTACAAACTAAGTAATGAAAAGTCAGTCAAAGGAAAATGATTTAAAGCTGAAGTAAATCACACTGACCATGTTTTCAACACGAAGTTCGTAAGGCATCGGGTTGTAGACCATGAGCTGCACTTCACAAACGTCTCCTTGAACCCACTGGAAGTCTGGGGAAGATAAAAAATGAAGACATTAGGACGAGACGTCAGCTGTATTAAAACCAATTTATAATTAATGAGCTGAGGGAAATGCACCATTAGACGGCTTTACCATAAAAGATCTGAGGCACCAGCCAGTGACAGATGATGTACAGTGAACACAATTTGTGAGAAGATGTTGTTTTTTTATAGGGTTATTTTAGGTTCTTGTGTATAATAAGTGTTTTACTGGCAGGAGAATCAGCACAGCAGCTCAGTAATCAAACATTACTTATGGGGTCAATGCAAGCAGGTCATTTAGTCTATTTTAAGAAAACCATACCCAAACAGTAACGGTGGGGAAAGTGCTTCATTTTGCTATGACAAAGAAAAGCAGAACTTTTGTCCTTGAGTACAGAGAGAAGGAGGGATCACAGGAGCTGGAGGTTTGTAACCTCTGAGCTCATGTCCACGAACTGGGAGAGCTGACCAGACTTGTTAAAAGTTAATAAAATAAGAACAGCAGCTCTAAAATGGCTCCAGTCTACATCACTCACCATCCAAAGTTTCCTGACCCTCATGAACACTCTATTTTACCAGATTTCTTCAATTATCACAAGTTCACTAAAGAAATTGGAACAGAAAAGAGCAAGTGTGTCTACAAAGTTTTTCTGTTCTTGCTGTTTTCACTAAAAAAGATGAAACATGAGTTTAAAGAGGGGGTATTGTGATTTATTCCAAGCTTCATTTTGTCTTTCTGGGACCCAGTTTTAGCTTTACATCATTTGCAGCTAAAAATAAATCCCATTTTTTCACCCTGGTGTTTTGAAAACCCCTTTTTCTTATCTTTAACCCAAACACTTTTTTTTTCAACTGCTGTCTCTTTAAGGCTCCAGCAAAACAAACCCTCTTCTCTCTGAGTGGTCAGTCCTCTTGTCAGCCCTCACAGGTTTTATGAACCAGTTAAGAGATCCCTATTTTGTGCTATTTCTAGAACAGATTCAGGGATTTCTGCAACATATGAAGAGGTTTGAAATTTTTACGTTAAATCTGAACATTATCAAGGATTTTAAAATTTAATGGATTAAGAGTTTATGTTTGTTAACCAAGCTTGCATGACAATTTGCAAGAAGTTTTCACAATAAAAAAGGTGTCAAGCTGACTGGCGTTCCCTGTGGGTACACATTTTTTGTCTACAAGTACTTAATATAACACCACTTAAATTTTTTCTTTTTAAATCTACCCTTTTAATCCATATTGAGCTTGTTAAAATCTATAATATCAGCTGCTCTACACTTCTCAAAACGCTTGCATTGCTTTCATACATCCAGTTAGAAATAAAGTTTGATATCTCCCTCATATCTGTTCTTTTATTTTAAGGCTTGATGCGAGTCAGCACATCTCAGACTGAAAAGCTAACAGATAGGAGGGAAAATTTACCATGTTTTAATAATGACATGAGAAAGTAAAATAAGATTTCTTCAAAAGGCTGAAGGCCATACATTCGGAATTATATTGGTATAAGTTTTAGAAAAAAAATCTGTTCTTGCAGTGATCATGTCTTTGTAATGTGCCATTTTTCACATATGAATGACCATCACACATAAAATGGATTTGTTGCTTTAAGTTTAAAAATCAGGTGCAAGTGTAGTTTAGTGGTTAAACTGTCGCCCATGTTCAGAGGCTACAGTCCTAAAAACCGATGACCAGTTTTAAATTATGACTCTGTCCCCACTTTTCCCTCAATTTCTTCCGTCATCCACTGTTCTGTTTCTGAAAAATCAAGGCTTTAAAAAAAAAACCTAAAAGAAAAATAATTACCACATGAACTTGAATAGCTCACACTGATAAGTTACCTCACTTCAGTTGATGAAATGAAATTTATGAAGCTGTAGAGACAAGCTAACTGCAGCAGTAATGAGATGACATTATGTTTAGACCTGAATGAGAGAACTCCAGAGAAAAAAGAGGTGAGTTAGTGTTGATTTATCTGAGCCGTTCTGCAGATTTAGCATAACTCAAATACTTGGGCAATATTCAGAGTCAAGCTGCAGCCTCAGATTTCCTGAGAGAACCACTTGGATTTCAGTAACAGCTAAATCTGACTGTGGCTGAAAGGAAAAAGCTGCAGGTCTGCACTGCAGAATCAATCACTCCTCAAAGAGCTGTTGAAGGGTTTGTTTGACTGAGAAGCTGCTCTGGTCCCATTGTATCTGAACCATCTCCAATATGAATGGAACATTTTCTGGTCCATTTGAGAGCGGGAAATAGACTTGCAAAGGAGCGTCTGTAAAGCCCAGCTCAGACCCTGGCTGGAGGAGGGATTTATCTGAGGGCAAACTTCAGGCATGCACCTTGGGAAATTAAGGCAGTCAAAAGAAAGATATATATGGCATGAAGGTCTGGAGAGGCCCACACGTCCTCAGGACTGGCTCTCAGGCATTCTCTCATCGCCAGCCAATTAAGTGTGAAATACACCTCAGAAGATAGAAAAACAACGTGATAGAAGCGCTGCCTTCCTCTTTGCATTGTTTCAGCTCTGACTCCTCAAAGTGACCGCTGAGATTCTCCACTGATCTCCAAAGGTTTCAGCTCTTTGAGACCTCATTGTACCAAGCAATAATAAATACTTGGCATAGCTGCACTGTTCGTTAAACGTTGCCTGTGTCTGGTTCCTTAAAGCGTATCTATTTTCTCTCCCATATGCTGTAAAAATCACATTTATTGACCTGACACAGGACTGCAGAGGTTTGGTGGGGGTGGTGTTGTATCCTACAGGAAAATATTCTGTGAAACTATCAGCAATATTAATCTTTCAAACTGAATAATACATTTCCCACGATGCCTGGGCAGTGGAGCAGAAATCATCCATGGGAAATGAGGCGACCCCGGAGCAGAGAGGACCATGTGGAAGCAAAGACAAAGCCCTTGAGCTTGTTTGAATTTAAGAGACATTAAGAACTCCAACAGTGACACGTTTCTGTGGGATATAGCGCTTATGAGAGAGGAGAACGATGAACAAATATTCCCTCTACATTGACGGGCCGAAATAAAAATCTTTAAATCATTACTCATTGCTGAATTTCTGAATTCAAAGCCGAGTAATCCAAGTGTCAACTACGGGACTGAGGCTAAATGAGGCCAATGCAGAGTTTTAGAACTGTAGTTCCTAAAGTTCAACACCACCCATGTTTTACATGGGTTGTATGATAATAAAACTCCTTGAATCTTGAATCTTGAATCTTGAATCTTGAAAGTGTCCACTTGAGGCTGACTGCCAAAGTCTCAGACACCACATACACACCCATTCAAAAAGCTGATCTAAACAGCAGAAATAAACATGTTTACAACCTGGTTCAAGAAACAAATTTGACATGATTGGTCATTTCTGTATTTCCACATGAGGGGATATAGATTCAAATGTAATCAAATACATTGAATTTCTAGCTGAGAGGTTAGGGATGGGTATTAATAAGAATTTATCAATACCAATACCATTATCAATTCTGCTTATCCAGACTATTCTTTATTGATCCCCTTGTTGATTCCTTCTGTGAATTTTCTGTGCACTAAAGATAGATTTACAGGCTTTGTCAACAATTTTTTGAGGTTTAAGTAGATAAACATGAGAGTAACTGGATCCTAGATCTCTGAACATCTGCCAGTGATACAAACATAACAGATCTTGTTTAAAAAGATAAGCATGTCCGGCATTTCTGGAAGGATCCTTGATCTTTCAGGGCTGACATTTTCCAGACGTGGAAAAGAATCTATAAAGGGAATTATTGAGCAAAAGAGTTATTGATATCAATGGATTGAAGCATTTCTTATTGATTCTTAATAGGAACTGGTTCTTGATAACCATCCCTATGAGAGGCTTTTTGTTTCTTTCCAAAGCATTCCCATACTTGATAAAAGATATTTCTATCAGGTCAGATTGTAATGTATTTATAAAAAGCTCTTAGGCTCTGCGATAGGGTCGGGATGATATGCCTCTCGTCTGATTTGATTTCTCTCCCCCCCCCCCCAAGTTATTCTTTGGGGGTTTTCATGCTTTTTATGGGATAGGAGGACAGTGGATAGAGTAGGAAAGGGGGCGAGAGTGGGGAGTGACATGTGGGAAAGCGGCCACGGGCAGGGCTTAAACCAAGGGCGAACCTCATGGAGGGCAACCTAACCCACTAGGCCATGTGCGCTCCCCAATTTGATTCTTTTACAGTTTTTTGGGGGATGATAAGATTTGAAATAGTGATTCTACAATATTGCAAATTTTTGCCATTATCAGTTTACTTTGTTGACACCAGTGGAAAAGTTGAATGATGATATCTACAGACTACATCAGGTGTCATATCTCCCCCAAAATTTCACATCACATGTGAGTCAATTTTTAAAATTCATTCTGCGGCTATATCTTTGAACAAGCTGTTTAAACTCTCTTTTTAAAAAAAGGTGTTGAAGAGTAACATGAAGCATTTACATTTAGAAAAATAAATTGATTTTCAGCAAAAAGATCTATTTCAAAACCGTAAAACAAAAACTCCAGATACTGAAGAAAATTAATGATTTTCTTCCACCCTTACTACACATTCACCTCCATAAAATAACTTCTCTGTCACTATTTGTGGAGATGAAAAACAATAATTAGAACATTTTAATCCCAATATTTAATTGCCCCGTACTCACTACAACTGAATTTGGTTTTTCAGAGGCTTAAACAAGAAAAACAATGATTTCACTCCATTCACACACAGCAATTAACAGACCAGAGCAGAATCTTGTGAGTTTAGTTTCCCACATATGCATGAGCTAGAGCTTAACTGTGGAATTACTTTAGCATGTATTGATGAATAATGACACCCTGAAGAATGTTTGTCACATATTCCAGTCCCAAATGAGTTTTTTTTTCTCTTTTTTTTAGATACTGGAAATTGAAAAGTTGTGTAAGAGCTTTGAAAAGGTACATGAAGTCGAAGCTGGTGTCATGAATCACAGAACTTCATGTGGTCATTTTGTATGCGTGTAGAAACCATCCTTCAGGGACCTGACTTCTACTGTTCCTACACGCTTTGAGCTACATCTCCAGAGGAAGATGGACTGGGAGGGAGAAGCATGTTTGAATTAATCACCACAGCTACATAAAAGCAGACTGCACTGGTGGAATATCTAAATCTGCATCAAAGAAAAGTGAAGCCCAGGGGAGCAGAGGTCGCTGTCTAATAAAAACCACTTGTTATTCACTTCCTGTTTTCATCTCTTGTATGAATGGTTTTTATACACTCAGACAAACCATTTATTTAACATGTTTTTGAATAACTTTACACTACTTCTGGTGAGGTGTTTTAATGTCATTACAAAAAATAAGGCTTCTGAGAAAGATTTTCAGCTCCCTGCTGTCTAAACTGAAGTTTCAGATGCCCAAAGATCACAGAGAACAACACTAAAATATGTTAAACTGAAACTGTCTGAGAAAAGTCAATATTCATTTTATGACAAATTGAAGAGTTTAGACCGATGAATGTCTAATATTTAAGTAAATGAAAATGAAAAATGAGTAAATGAAAGGTTAATTCACCATTGAATGTATTGACCTTCTCCATTTCTTGTTACAGTCAGTAAATAAATGAGTGAACCAAGAACTAATCGGAGAGAGATAGATGTTCATTTGAGGTTTTCACAGCTTGTAAGAAATTAAGCAAGAAAACATTTTACAAGGCTGGAAATTATGCCTTTGTGTTGAGTATCTTTATGTTAATTTATTAGGTGAGCAGGATTCTGATAAGAAGTTATTATAAACAGAGCTGTCCAAACTTTTTTCAAAAAGGGACAGATTTGATACTGTGAAAATGACTAAGGTTCAGAAGCTCTTACTAACATGTTTATTAACAGTGAAAGTAACATACAAATGCTCCATTCTATTCCATTCTTTCTATTGGAGAACTATTTCTTGGTTGTTTCTTAAAATATCAGCATCTAAGTTTAGTCAAACATGCTTGTGCTGCTATTACAGAATTATGTAATAAAACTTTATCTGGGAAAAACGTCATCATTTTTCTATGGCAGGATTAGGAACTGGATTTTATTGGGATTTTTAAAGGACTATTTCAAAAACAGTTTAGCCCTGAATGTTTATCATCCTACATTCAGAACCATTTTTATGTCTTCTTTTGTCTTTAACACACCAATAAAGATTTCTGAGTTTCGGCAGGTTGTGCAGAGCTTTAGCTTTATAAAAGAAGCCTATGTAGAGTCCAAATTTTTCTGAGATGTTACCAGATTAACTTGGGGGTTTTCTTCAAGCACCTGACAGGAATAATAAATGTACATATTAATAGGAGCATGATTGATTGAAGTGACATAATTAATTCATGTAAGATGTAAGCTGGGGGGCACATGAAATTGCACCTCAGGCCACAAACAGCCCCCGGGCCTTCGTTTGAACATACCTGTTATAAAACATTTTTAAAGTCAGATCTCTCAGAGACATCGGTTTCCCATCAGTTAATCTTCGCCGGAGCTAAGAAAGTAATCCAGGAGAGGAGTTAAAGAAGAGAGAATACAGTTTGTTGTCTTACCGATCTTCTTGCAGCGCTCCTCCCCCCTGTTGTGCATGATGATGGGTGAGTAGATGAAGGGGCTGGCGGTGGACATGTTCTGTCCCAGCAGGCCTTTCACTTTGTGTGGTCGCAGACTCACAGGCAGGTTGAGGAGCTTGACTGATCTGGTTTTGGAATCACAGTAAGAGAGAAAGAAGTTACATGAGTAATGCTCAAGTTTCACATTTTTAAGAACCACGAACGATCGTTTCACACTGTGATACAACGCTGTGCCATCAAAAGACTTCAGCCCCCCCCAAAAAAAACAGAAAGCTTGAGGAGCTGAATCCTTGATGACTGCTGTCTGTTGATTTACTTTGAGCTCTGCAGCTTTTTGGTTTTTCCACAGTAGCTTTCTTCATACAGAGTATCTACGCCCAAATTCTGCCTAATTATCTTTATATGAAAGTTGCAGAAACTCTGAGGGAATCAGAGTTTCTACTGGAACAAGTTCAGAGGCATTTTAGTCAAAAATTACAGGAATATGTTGCAACACTTAGTGTAACTGTGGAAATATTCTAATGTCAGAGAATTAAAGTGTAAAAGAAGCGATAGCTGTCGTCTCTAGAGTCTTATTTGTCTTGCCTTGAGGCAGATCAGTCTTTGAGAGAGACTGCAGACAAATTATGTGAGTAATATAAAAAGAAGAAAGTGGTTTCCTTCACTTTTACAAAAAAATTTTGTAATTTATCAAATGAACATGTTTCACCAATTTTCTACCTTTCGTGATTTCAAGATGGAAAGTATAAACTACATTAAGTTCCAAATCTGATATTAGCTCAGATTTGTTTGGTCTCCTGTATAAAAAGCTGGTAGTTGTCCTTGGACTTTTTCAAGCCCACATCATTTATTCCCAAAAACAAGTTATAAAGTCTCTGAGGTTGAGCTCTTATTTCCAAATATTTACTAGCTGTAAAGAAGCACTATCTCACCAGTGTGCAGCAGCAAACACAAGCCAAGAGGACCCAAGTGCAGATAAAACGCACATCATTTATCAGGAAATGAAATCCAAAAATGTAACTCAAACACCCAAATGTTGAACTCTAGAAACATTTACACAAAGAAGTCAAGGGAAAAAAAGAGGAGAGGAGCCAACATCCGCCACTACTCAAAAAAATACAGGGCATACAGCAATGAACTGACACAGAGGGGAAGAAACTCAGAGATCAAATAGACAGGTGTGACTAATGACGCAGGTGAAACACACATGAGGGCATCACAACTCAAGCAAAAACAGGGAACCAATAAAAAGTGAACATAAAACATAGGGGGAAAAAACAAAACAACAAAACACAGACAGCTAGTAAAACAAAGTAACACAAGAAAATACACATAACCAAGACAACAACTACAAGAAAACCTAAACAAAGAAACAGACAAAACACCAACCAGACTGAATCATCACACACTATACAACAACACCAGAGACTGTATAGAATGGACAGTGTAACAGGTCACAAAAAAGCAAAAAACATGATTTTATTGTCTCTTAGAGGCCTAATCCTTTTTTTCGCTCTTTCTTAAAGTTTCTGTTATCCCCTAAAAAAACTACTCAGGAATGGCTCCTGTCAAACATTGTAAAAAAGAAACTTATAACCTGGTTTTCCACATCCAATAACCTGATGAAAAACCAGCTCCTCAGAAAAAAGAGGACTTGAACACAATGCAGCCAAATAACTTCTTCATACCACCACAGCGCAAGGATGTGAGAAACATTTGTATGAGGTGCAGTCTTTTTCAAGTTTTGTCAAAAGGGCCAAAAATTATTCCTGTGACTCCTAACCACACACTTAGTGTTTGGGGCAAGAGCTCCACCATCCTGGCACGTGTTCTGTTAGCAGCAGCAAAAATGGTAAAAAGAATCTTAGTAAACATCACATGCTTTTCTTTTCATATTTCCACTTGTTGACATCCAGCTGATGATACTTTCCATTCTGCTCCTCTCATTGGTTGTTGTAGATCATCTGTCAGAGGCAGTCTAACCAGCAGTATTAAACATATTTGTTAATTATGATTCCAGATCAGGACACTGTAATACGGTCAGGTGTAGTAAAAAGTCGCCTGATTCCACACACTTGGGGATTATTTTGAGGGATGATCAGTCCCGACGAGCCCTGAATCAGGTCACATCTCTCTGGTCCCTTGAGTTTGGGGGGGATCAAGCCTTAAATCTGGCCTGAAATTGTCTCGTGCGTGGTCAGCCTTACCTGACGATGGGGAGCTTTGTGAAGGGCACAGGAGGGAGCTTGAGTCCATCGGGCAGGGTGATGACCTCCATTCCACCAGGACACTTAGAGGTGTAGTTCTCCAGACTCTGAGTGACCTCCTTCTTTTCTGTAAACACACAAACAACAAATAGCCGCAAAACCATGTGAGCAGGAAACTACTCAGAGAGCAGGGAGTAACAATTATGACATGACAAAGCTCCTTTTCCTCAAACCAGGATAATCAGAGAACATTTCCACTGTAGACATTTCCTCTCAGTGTGGGGTGTAAATTAACTCAACATTAATGACCTGGGAGGTTTCTCCCTCAGCAGTATCAGCCCCGGCCTTCAAGCACAATTCGAAGTTTTATTGTACCATCAATACCTTTTGTGGGAACATTGCTGCTCACCCAGCCATACAATTTTCTTTGGCTCTGCAAGTTTCCAGTGTTCATCCAGCAGAAACAGACATTTGGCTGCACTGATTGCATACAGATCCATATCCCTGTACAGGAGCACGCTGCTAAAAGTCTTATTTCAAGATTTTGTTTCAGCTGGAAGGTACAGTTTTTCTGCATCTTTGTACATTTAATAAAATCATAAAAAAAACACGACATGAATCTATTTTAACCAATAAAGTCGAGGCTTTCTTTCAGCTGCACTTAGTCCAAGCGATGAGCAGCAGAATCTCACAAACAAATAAATGGGAAGATGATTCATTGAGCTTTGTTATGAAATCGATCTCACGCTGTTCATGCAATAACACTTAAGTTGTGGAAAACAAACACAATGAGCATTTCTTGGTTCTCTCCAGGTGACGATCAAATGACTGTTAAAGTGCATTTTCCACTCCACGCTCCCACTGCATTCCCTACTGTTGAGGCTCAATTTGTAACACTGTACTGAAACGTGGCTGGAATGCCAGTTTACAAAAAATAAAATAAATAAAATGTGTGCTTCGCTTTCAAGCATGCAAAGTCCCTATTTATTTGAAATATCATCACAAATAATTTATACACAACTTCAGCTTCACTTTGTAACATTTCACAAAGGCATCTATTTCAAAATGAGCAAATATTTACGCAAAAACAATAAAGTTTATCAGTTTGAACATTAAGTATTTTGTCTTTGGTGTATTCAATTGTATATATTTTGAGGAGGATTTGGAAATCGTTGTATTCTGTTTTCATCTACATTTTACACAGTGTCCCAACTTCATCAGAATTGGGGTTTGTATGTGATCCACCACAAGTGATAAGCTGAGAGTGACAGGCTGCACAGTTGCACAGGTACTCAAGCAAATTTGAAGGACGTAACACTTTTCCTTCTTGAGATTTCTTCTCCAGCGTTACCCTGATTTCACCCCGAAATGAGCGTGGTTTGTATTTTGTAGGAGTGGGGTCTTTGGGTGTCTCACAAGTCGATTCGATTCCGATTCTCAGGGTCAGTTCAATTGTGATCAAATGTAAATAAATGTCTTTTTTTAATAAATGGTCCACTTTTTCGCTCGAAATTTAGATTAATATGATAATATTGTTAGAAGTGAAGCGACAATCCTGACGGTAAATCCTGTAATCAGTACGGCTCTCCATAAACAAAAAAAATAACACTCAAAAAGTTCGATCCAGCGCCCTCTGAATGTTCTCTGCAAACTTTACTGCAGACTTTTAATTGTTTTGATCACAGAAAACGGTCTTTTAAAGTTTTAAAGTGACTCATTAAAGGTAAAAAAAAAAAAGTGAGAAGCAGGGATCAGCTGACAGGACGCGCTGCATTTTCACATGCAATGTATTTTTCTTGGTCACTTTCTCGGTGTCGTATCTATTCTAGCTATCCCAAATATTAATCTATGAACCTCTGTTAGGTTTGTTTGAAAACTCACTGCACTCATGTGACCTCCGCTCAGACGGATCTTCCTCGCTGCGCTGCGCTCTCGTCTGAAATGAAACAAGCGCGTACAAACTCCGACCTGGTGTGGGATTTAAGCTTATACCCTCCTCCTGCATTCAGATTAATAAACACTGATCCGTGCATGGATATGAGTTCCAGTATCTCCAGCAGTGGAGGATACTCTTTCCGCTGCACTAGACCGGGATCCGTGGCGTTTGGTTAAAAAAAAACTAATATAAAAAATCGATTTTTGGATTTTATTTATCAATTCAGAATCGTAGGTGAGTAGAATCGAGATTCTTACATGAATTGATTTTTTCCCACACCCCTAGTATTTTTTGTGTATTTTGTTCCTCAGAAATTTAAGTATTCAACCATATTTCCAAATTTAAAAACTTTTAACACTGTAGAACACAAATTATAGAACTGCAAAGGACTAACTGAGTATTGTACAGTCTACAAAAAAAAGTCAAAACGACCACTTTTTGCCTATCGAGACACCTTAAAAACTTTTTTTTTTTTAAAGCAAAAACACACAACACTTTAAACCCAAAATAATGAATAAATATGGAAAACTGATTCACCGTCCACTTGATAACTTTAACAACAGTTCCAGTATTTCATGTACTGCTAATTTAGTAAGGGCAAAAGCATACATGAAAAAATAACTCATTTGAAATAAAATGGAAGAGAAAATGATACCTAAGCAGTCAGTCTTAATTCAGTTCTTTTAGTGTTAAGGAGTGAGGAAAGGACTGCTGGCCTTGCGGCGGCACAGAAAGAGCAGAGAAAACTAAGAAGCTCAGATCCTCAGTGATTTTTTTCTAGATGGAGAAACTTTACAACAGCTTGCTGGATCAAAGAGCTAAATGGACAGGATTCAATGTTTGTGCCAGTGCTCTATGAAGACTAAAGAGTTAATAACTGGTTGTTAGGACACTTGAGCAAACATCTTGATACCAGGATTGCAACACGTAACATTAAGCTGCATAACAGCGATTCATGTGTTTGCAAAGGTTGTTGTTGTTGTTAACTGTTGATTGTTTCAGTAAAGTACACAAAAATTAGTCTTCCATAAAAATTACGTTTTAGCAAGAGCTGCATCTCCAGCTTTATGACACAGGGCGATGGTGCTCATGGGAAATGCAGTCCTAATCTGAGAAAACATTGTGACTCTCCTCCAAAGGGATCAACAGAACCAACCAAACACTAAAACTCCTCACAGTGTCATTAAGAAGTTATTTGACGCTAAAAGAGGGTTCATGTAAGGACTCTGCTAACGAAGACGGCTCCTGTGGTGTGAGTTGATTGGGTACAGTGAAAGAAAACACGAGGACACAAACAAAAGAGTCGTTAAATTGTGAGTTTCTGCTTCGCATGGAAACATGATTCTGATGTTAGCATACATGTTGGTATGTGTACAAAAGGAACTACAATCATGTAAATACACCTCCATTAGAACAGATCAGAGTGAGATCAGAGAAACTGAATGAAAGGAGTTCAGTCAGAGTGCAGTACAGAGAGAGGAAAAAGAAGAGATAAAGATGGGCATTAAGTGAGATTGATATGTATGGAGGGAGGAAAGATAGAGAGGAAGAAGCCTGGTAGAAAGTACCCAAAGATGAATGATGATCGTGGAGCTGTCCTCCTGACTCAAAGCTTTCATGATTGATGACATATTTGTCATTACTTTCTCCCCTGTTCGTCTG
This sequence comes from Thalassoma bifasciatum, assembly GCA_008086565.1. Taxonomy (NCBI): domain Eukaryota; kingdom Metazoa; phylum Chordata; class Actinopteri; order Labriformes; family Labridae; genus Thalassoma; species Thalassoma bifasciatum. The sequence goes on along the minus strand of RPOG01000501.1, from coordinate 264,208 downwards.
AGTGTTCACAGCAGCTGCCTCTTTAGGGGCCACTTGGGGCCACAGAGCTGAACAATGGATGTTTGATCGAGAAGTCGCTTCTGTGTCAATGTTGATTCTTTTCCTGTTAAATGTTTTGTAAGGAGTGAAGGAATAGTGAAGGAATAGTGAGCAGGATTAAAGACTGTAAAATCTGGCTTTTCTGTCTTGATGTGTATGTGGTTTCTGGTCTCCCTGCAGCCTGCCTCAAGTGGACACTTAATGAACTACATCATATGTGTATACACATATATATATATACACATATATATATATACATATATATGTAATTTTTTTTTTTTATTCTCTTAAGGGTTCAAGTTTACACAGACAGTAGTAATCCCTTTAATTCTGATCAAAGCCAAAATACAGTGCCTTACACAAACATCAGGACACTAAACACAAGTAGAGGCATAAGTTGACTTTCTGATATTAAACAACACTTTAAGCTGTATACAGCCCAATTATTTGTTTTAATTATCAGGATTTAACTTTTACGCACAGTTGTACTTTAAATTTGAGGTTGAATAGTACTGAATCTACTGATCAAAGTTTAAATGAAAGTTCAAATAAAACACAGCAGCAGTACTGCTGTAAAACTTGAGCCATGTTGTTGACGACTGTTTTTTTATTCCTTCGGGAAAACAGAATGTTTGTCTGACAGTTTGACTATGATATGACTTTTTAGATGACTATCTTAAGCAAATCCATATGAGTTTCTCCTCAACAACTTTCTGTTTGATTTTCAAGAGTGAAAAGAGTTTCTGTGTTGGTATTGGCAGATGTTCAAAGTTGTGTTAGTGGTATTAGTATCTGTACTAATATTAGATCAAAACAGCATGATTTAGATATTATTACAAAGTGATTTCAAAAATTAAATAAGAGATTTAAAAGAGCACCGAACCTGGGGGGACAGAGCCTTCTCTGTTGCTGCCCCCTCCCTTTGGAACTTACTCCCACAACAAATCTGTGACAACACAACAATCAGCCAACCCCACCACCTTCAAGACCAAACTAAAAAAAAACAAAAACCTTTTATGTACTGCTTTTAACTCATGATCACTTTGTAATGCATCCCATCACTACCTTTCAACCTTGGTTTTAACATGCACTTTTTAAATGTACTGTTTCATTTTTCAATGCTTTAACTCTTTTCATACTTTTTGAATATTGCACTGTTGTTTTTAACCTGCTCTTTTATCATATACCATGTCAAGTGTCATTGAGTTCTTGAAAAGCACTCTTTAAAATGAATTACTATTATCAAGGTTACAGAAAAAAAATACAAAATGCACTTATATCAACCAAGAGAACAACAACCCCATTTTCAAAAACAATGGGCAAATGACAGGTAAGAGATCTTGTTTTATTAACTTTATATCCAAAAAATCTGTCTTTTAAAAATTTTGAAGTTAACAAATATTAAGGGAAGTATCTGGCCTGGGGGGGGGGGGTGTTTGGAAAAGCTTTGGCACAAGCCACTTTGCCATTCTTAACAGCAGCTTTGGCTCAGTATCTCTTAGTTTGATATTAAGTGTAGTTTGACCAACATGACCAACCAGGTCACATGGGCATTTCAACATGTAGACAACGTGAGCAGAAAAGCAGATAGTGGATTCTTGTGTAAACAATTCTTTCCTGAACTAGGGAGGATTGAACATCTTCATATAAAGAGTGTCCAAACAGTTTGCACATAGTTACCAATGACTGATCAGCAAATTGATCCTTATGTATCAAACTTACAACTAAATCTTAGTAAATCCTGCCTCTCTGGAAAGAGAAATGAGGTCTAGAGGACGTTGGTGGTTCGGACTGGGATCATATTCTGAAATATTTCAGTGTTTGTTTATAGTTTGTCTGACATGCATGATGCAGCAGTTTGTCCTATGGCAGTCCTTTTGATGCAAATAATGTTATCGAAAAACTAATTACCAATTCCCCCTTGTAGACAAACCTCCACGTCAGTGGGCAGCTCGGCACTAGCTGAGGCATATGTGGGCTGTTTACAGCATGAAGAATGCAGCATTTGGCATAATTAAGCATTGTTTAATTAAAATGAGCCTTTTATATTTACATATGAGTGGGTCCCCTTTAATGGAGGCTGCCATCTTGCATATTTAGTGAGTGGTCACATGAAGGGCATCAGTTGGAAAAAGAAACAAAGAAAGAAGGTGACATGAATGAGAAGAAGAATAACGGGAGGTTGTGGGCAAAATAATTTATAGCTTTTGAAGCTTTTCATTAATAATTTTGAAATTTATATTCTATGTATAGCACACTTTCAAGACTCAAATTTACTGTGGGATTGTTAAAACAGACAAATGACATAAATGAAACAAAACAAAACGGCGCAGTCACAGATTATAAAATGACGTAAAAAAGAAAGTTTAACATAGTTTTGAATATAGATGGGTCACAGCAGTTTTGAATATGATTGGGGGGCAAGTTCCAGAGGGAGGGGGCGGCTACGGTGAATATGCTGTCACCCCCTGAACAGGTCGAGATGGAAAGTGGAGGATGGCATGTGATGAACACAGGTTGAAGGAAGGATTGAGATGGTGGAGGAGGCAGTGAGGTAGGAACAGGCCTGGTGGTGGTGGTGGAGGCGTGCAGCAGAGTTCTGGATGTACTGCAGTTTGTGGAGGACTTTGAAGAACGAGCCGTAAATGATGCTGTTGCAGGAGTCTAAAGGGGATGTGGTGAATGCATGGATAAGAGTTTCAGCGGCACGGAAAAGGGGAGACGTGAGGGGGCGGGTTATGTTTCTGAAGTGGAAAGGCCGTTTTAGTGAACTGAGTTACATAGTGTTGCAAAGAAAACTGCTGATAAACAACACCAAGGTTGCAATTTTGAGGGAGGTGGTTAGATTTTATTGAAACAAATGCCTTTATCGATTTGCTTTTGATTTGATTCTTTATCCATTTCCGGTAACACTTTATATTAAGTGGACATATTCACCATTAACTAGGTGCTTATCAACATGCATATAAGTAGCTGCTAGCCCCTAATTAGTATTTATTAAGCACGCATTAACCCCTTACTCTACCTCCATTATGTCATGAATTAAGACTTTTCCATACATTAACTCCTAATTTCTACTTATTGACTACAAATTAATGCATTGTTGTTGCTGAATAATGATGTGAATAGCCAGTAAGTTATTAGGGCCTTGTAAAGGGGCAGTACCACAAGAACAGTAATTAATAAAGGCTTAGTGTGTGCTTGATAAACAGGCTAATCAGGGGCTAGTAGCTACTTGTATGCATGTTAATAAGCACCTCGTTAATGGTGAATATGTGTACCTAATATGAAGTGTTACCCAATTCCCTTATCAATTCCTCCCGTGCATTTTCTGTGTACAAGTTTCCTGCATCAATAACATTTCATTGGGTTTATAAATATGAAATCTGTAAACTTCAAAACTTTGAATACATGTCTTTGATACCCATCCCTAAGAGCGATAGAGATGAGTTTTTTATGTGAATTTCTGAACTGGAGGGACTTGGGGTCGATGATTTCTGAGTTTGGTGATAAAAAATTCTTATGCACCCATGTTTAGGACACCTTGACGAATGGAGGATCATACTTGTGATTCATCTCTACAGTTTTTGGTCTTCAAAGGCCACCATTGACTCACCAAAGTGGTGAGCAAAAGGGGCATCTTAATCTAGAATCTTCCAGCTCCATATAATATTCTTGTTCCTACACGCTGTGTCTTTGGTGGTGATTTGTGCTGGAGGCTAAATATGTTTTTTTGTCAAGGCAAGTTCATTGAGGTCAGCTTGATGCCTCATTGAGTGAATAAGAAAAAGAAACTACGTCAATACATCACTCTTTAAACTCAGGTATGGGACTGCTTGACATTCAAAAACAGTACACAATACCAGGGGCTACACCCTACAGCTGAAAACATCCAATAAATATTCAAAAATACATCTGCCCTCAGGGTTGTTGGATAATAAATGATAGGGGTTATCCTTGGAGATTTTCTGTTTGTTTCTATATTGCTTTTTGCCAAACTCCTTGCCCAAACAAATACAGCAAAACACATGAGTTAGACCGACGCCTGGAGCAAGAAGTCTGGATGTGAAAAGAGAGAACCAAGGGAGATAAAGTGAAGCCTTTAATGCTGTATATATCCTCCTTTCAACCACAACACACACATACACACACAAAAGATGGCATCAAGTGACAACTATCAAGAAGAAGAGCAAAGATTAGGAAAGGGGTGAATCATTGTCTCTAAAAACTGAGTGGACACCATGTTGCTGTACGACAGGGGCTGAAGTTAATCAGTCAATCATTTCACCATTTGAATCTGCCTTTATCTCACACGGCTGAATGCAGTGACTCTTACTGCTTCACTCCAGAAATGCTGACATGGCTGAACGTGTATTCCTGAATACGAATATTACCGGTGACATGCAAATCAGTTTGACAGTAACAGGTGGGCTCAAGTGCTCAGACAGTTTCTATTATACTTTTTCAATGCTCTCAGTTTGTCAGGTTAGATTTCATATAATTCGAAAAGCAGCAGGTGTCGTTTTATAACTGTTACGTTGCGTGAGAAGCAAGGAAGTGTGAGATGGATTTGCGTGAAAGACAATCTGTGAGGAATATTGAATCTTTTTTGGATGATGAACAAAAACCAATCTTGCATGAATGAATTGATGCATGAATTGTTCTATTTTTCTCCTCTATCCAGCTCTTTGATTACACTTTCTGCTACTACACTAGAATTGGGCTTCAGCTTAAAATATAGCCCCACTTTGAGAGTTTGTAGCTAATTTCATGGTTGTAAAGTTGTGTGAGTCCAGAGTGTTTGGGAAAGGGTTAGGGGTGCGAAGGAATCCAGCAGGACAATCTTTTGCCTTCTTACTTCAAAAGAAAAATACTGTTGACATTTACCAAGGGAGTTTCTGAAAATCACCTCAGTTCCCACATTTGATGCACCAAAGTTAAATTGAGGTGAAAGTGTCAGGATTCAGTCTTTTTGATGCACATTTAACCCTCTAACCCCAGATTTGTCAGTGCTGGCACATTTGCACAGTACACTTTGACCGTTATTCCTTAACAGTTTGCACAATTGGAAAAATTTCAACAGTTTTTGAAAGCAGAGATGTTGCTCTTTCAGCCAATATGTGGTTGTTACGGTAATTTCACCCAGGCATTTAAGACAACCTGCGAATGCCAGACAGCTGGATATCTTTCTCCTCTACTTTCATTTTCAGTTTTTGTCTCGTGATGAGGAGCAGCCATCCTCAAGTAGCTTGTGAACTCAGAGAGGAAGAAGCTGTGGAGATGCTGGAGGTTCTGGTGATGTTGTCAGAGACCTGTCTTTACAAAAAATGGGACAAAGATTCATAAATGTGATTCTACATATGTTTAATATAGTTCACTTGTTCAAATCCTGTAAATATTATTTATGTTTGATAGCAGCATTTTTTCCTTTACTTATCATTAAATCCTCAAAAATCAGATTATATTTTAGTGTTTCTCTTCAGTTAAAGCATTTGTCTCTCAAATCACAAAAAAATGGAAGTTCCTAGTTATCAAAAGTTCAAAGTAATTACGAAAAATGGGCCAAAGCACTTGCTCACAGGACATTTTTAAACCACTTCATAATGAAAATGACCAAAAAAAAAAGTCCAGGCAGCATTTTGAGGCTCAGGTGTTCAAGGATTTAAGTACAACTGCTATTTCATTTTGCTAAATGCACACCTTACGCAATTTGTAGGACAAAGATCTGGCTTGACACATGGACTCTGGCCTTGTCTCAATACAGAGACTTTTGAATGTCATGGTTTACTTCTATGTAGTTTTATATTTTTGTTGTGCGGCTGTGACTGCCCGTTTAATTTTGAAAGTTCTGGCCTCACATTTACAGTGGAATGAAATTAGTACTCAGGTCTGTTTTTTTAAAAGCCTAAATAAATAATAAGTACACAGGGAGACAGTTAAACAAAAATAGTACAAATAGAAAAATACAAAGAATAAAAAGAGCAATTGAAATTCAGCATCACGTACAACATACACATTAAATAAACACATTAATTCGAAACAGAGAAAATTAGAGAAGCCGAAGTTAGTCCAGTTGTTTGTTCTGCTTTTTTTGCTGGTACCCCCCCTTCATGAGTTCAAGGCCATGACCACTGTGATATGATGAAACATGGACTCTACAAGACAACTACAAGTGTGCTGTTGTATCTGACACCAGGATGCCAGCAGCAGACTTTACTGGCCCGTAAGCCACAGGTGTGACCTCCAAAGATTCAACTTGGTTGTCTGGCACATCGCTTCAATGCTGGACTCAATTGAGACCTGGGGTATTTGACGGCTGGCTCAAAACACTTGTGTATTTACAGGTCTCCTTTCCCGACTGCTCCGTGGTCTGTTTCTGACACTCCTAGTGGAGTACGGGGACTATGTGGGCTCCCATATGTGGAAAAACTACAATGCACTATGACACCTTTCTATCAGAACAAGCCTAGACTTTTTCAACTATCGAAGCTCCAGTACTTCTGGGGTTGAACCCTGTGAATCAGTGAGGCTGCCTGATCATGACCCTGACCCTAGTTCACCATCTCCCTAAAAAAAAGTTCACTTGCTGCCTATGCCAATGTCACAAAATAAGTAATACTATTCAACTCACATGTCAGAAGTCACACATTTTGGGCTGAGAAACATACACAGCTCTTAGCACAATTCATCACTGATTATGAGCTTCAGCTATCAACTGCACAAAAATGTGTTGTACTCCCTGCACGAATATATTTCCTCTTTTATGACTGATAACTCTTTATGAGTCTACACCCAGCATCCACACAGCTCCAACAACCAAAACCTGTTAAACTGAGATGTTTGTGAATGTTTATGATCTAATTTCAGCTTGAAAACTCAAGAGCTCTTTCAGCATCTCTACAGATCCACAAACATTCTTTCACCTTTTAATCTATAAACAATCAACATAATATAAAAATCAAAATTAGAAAAGGGAATAATAGCGGTATGGGTAAAAACTTTTTTATATGCGAAATTATTTTGATACATGGAGATATCTACTGATGTGAGTGTGAGAGGGATGTTATAAAAGCTTGTCCAAGACCTCAGCTGCTTCAAACAGAAAACAGCCTCACACTGCTTTGGCATGCAGGAGTTAGTTAGGCATATGAACAACTCTAATTGAATGAAACTAATTAAGCAAACTTCAGACAAAGAGCAACTTAATAGGACATGTTTTTTTTCTGTTTTGTTGTGTTGATTAATTAAACTGCAGTCGAATATTTTGTTTCTGGCAGTATAATTGCCTCGAACTTGAAAACGTTTCCACAGCCACAGGAGGCTCTCGCTCGTCCAGATCTCATATCGTGAAGTATCAGACGGCAGAAACTGGAGGGAAAAGGCTCATTTGGACAGACTTCATATGATGTTTGTCTCACCTATGGCTCATTAATAAAACCGTCCTTCCTGTTGTAAACAACAGCATGCTACATCATGGTGGCTTTGTCTCCATCTGCATCAGTCGATACATCAACCTCCACAGAGCTGTTCAGACTTCAACTTTTTCTCATCTTTCATCTGGAAAGGAGCAGTCAGCCACTTGAATCATGATGAAACTATTTCATTGATTAAGAAAAGCCCTTTGCAGTCTCACTTTTTTCGCCTTCTTATAAGTGTCAGTCATATCTTTTGATTATAGCAGTATTTTTCAGAGGACCTGCTTCTTCACTCTGTTCTTTTCTTTGCCAACGGATTATTGGTGTAAGGATTTTCATTTTCATTGCAGCCACAGCTCCATGTTCGACACTGCTATTATACAACTGTGCTGCAGTAAAGGATTAAAAATGTACCAAATTCATAAGCATGCAACGACTATAAAGTAAAAAAGTAGGGATGCAGGATATTATCGACCCCTGTAACTATCTGCGCTGCTTACTTGATAAGATGCCCAACCTCAGTGCCATGACCCTGGTGCAAAGAAGCGTGAGCAACGCAACAAGTTCAAGTGAACAGAGGTTACGTTTCCTCACTCTGTCATTCATTAAATTGTGCAAATTTTCCTTAGTTGTGGATATTGTTATGAATGACTCAGAGAGAACATCAAGTTATTAAGTATTTTTCATCATTTGGCATGAATAATATATAACAAATGTAATTACAGCGTGTAAAAAGGATATGGTGATCCTCTACACGTGGCTTTACCTTTGTAAGTCTGAAAATCCTAAGACATATAGATCAAATTTCAAGTAGGGGGAGTGAAGTGTGCCATTCCTGCCAAGTGATGCAACAATTTCAGTGGTCAAGGCAACCTCACAATGAATCTTTGAGATCTAATTTTGGATGGATTCCCAGCTCAAAGGGATCATTAATTGGTGGTTAGGGATAGTTAAGACGTAATCTGTGAATAACGATGAGGAGCTGACGACAGCAACAGTTAAATTTTCCCTTACACTTCATATTTTCTTCAGTTAAAAGTCACCTCAACGGCAGCATAAATACCGCCATTTGGTTTCATTAATTTGTTTTTTTTTACACTGATTGATATTACGCTTAAAATAAAACACATGACAAGATTCACTTACTATTACTAACTTAAAGGAAGACAAAGACTTTGTCCATCCTGCAAGAAAATGTTTTAGCTTCTGTTCAATTACATACCATTCTGTCTCCATCAGTCTGAAGGCTAATGAGATTGAATAATTCATCTAAAGATCTATGATCATTGTATCCGGACTACAACATACTCTTTTAATCTAGTATTCATGTCAGAGAGAGATTCAGCAGCAGAGGGGGGTGTTGGAGTACAGAGCATGAATGATTCATGTTCTTTAATGCCTGGAGTCTTGTTGTGTTATTCAACCAGAGATGCTTTGTTTCCTCTTTACAGATGATGAGACAGTCACAATTTAAAGAACATAATTGTTAAATCCAAGGAAGACGATGGACTGTTTGCAATCAAGCAGGAGTTATTGTTTTGAAGGGCTTGAAGTATCTGCTGTACCAGTATTACTAAGAAGGTTTGTTGGTTTGGTTGGTGGGTTATTTTTGATGGTTGATTTAAAGCCAACTTTGTCCTCTTTGTCTCACGACATTATATCAGTACTAGGGCCAGGCGAAATGGCAAAAAAAGATCACGATGTTTTTTTTTTCATATTATCTGTTCTACATTATTATTACTATTTTTTGTTTTATTTTCAAACAGCCAGTTTTTAAGCATCTGTGATGAAAACCAAGGAAACAAGGGATTCGGTTGACATTTAATAAACATAAAAAGCAAATAAAAAAAGAATTTTTGCAAGTATGCAAGACCCAAAATAAACAAAGACAACTTAAAATGTAAACAATCATTATCGAAGGACAGTGCTCAACATCTGTTTCTCTGTTATCAACCCTACTTCTCTGGCAGCTTACAAATGGAAGGGGAGCAGGAAAAGGATGACTCTGATTGGCTGTTATCACACATTTTTCAGCCATGCTCACAGCTGATCATTGACACTCAACTTTTGACCGTTATCAGTGCACCAGCTGACAAATCCAAACACACTGTGTTTTTCCATACTGTCAGTGTCAACACACTTCTGCACTCAAAACAGTAAATGTGAGTGCAGAAGTACGCAATTTGGGACACAGTATAGGTTATTTTTGCTGTGTTTCCTTTGTGTTTCCTGTTTACCTTGTGCTTGCTCTTTGTGTGTTTGGTTCAGTTTGACCTCCTGTCTGTGTGTTTCCGTTGGTTTGATTGACTCTCATGTGTTTCACTTGTCTTGTTTCACACCTGTTGATTGGCCCATTTCTCCATGTAGTTGCTGTGTTGAGTTCAGTTCTTTGTCAGTTCATTGTTCTGTTACCGTAAACACACCACCCCTGTCCTTCACATCCTGTTGGCTCCCCATCCCACACTGTATTAAATTTAAAATCCTACTTCTTACTCATAAAGCACTCCAACTCCAGGCCCCTTCTAACCTTCTTACCTCATAGACGTGCTCCCCCCCTACACCCCTCCCTGTCCCCTCCGCTCCCCTGATGCAAACCTCCTCAATGTCCCTACCACCAAGCACCGAACCTGGGGGGACAGAGCCTTCTCTGTTGCTGCCCCCTCCCTTTGGAACTCACACCCACAACACATCTGTGACACCGCTGACCCCACCACCTTCAAGAACAGATTAAAAACACACCTCTTCTCTTTCACACTGTTTTTGACCCATCATTTCTAATCTTCAGTCACTCATCCCTTTACAACCCTTTTAACTTTGATTTCTATTTGGACTTTTTTTTTTTTCTAAATGTTTATGGTCCATTCTCTATACTTGTTGGTTTTTAAAAATGTTTTAGTCATTATTTTGTTCACTGTACTGTTGTTTTTAATCTAACATGTTTTTACATTTACTTTGTAAAGCATCTTTGAGTTTTTGAAAAGCTCTACAAATAAAAAATATTATTATCTAGGCCTGTAGTAATAATCAATAAATCAATATTTGCATGATAATTAAAAATGAGCATGATAGATTTGCTGTGCTCGATAATTTTTTATTCACCAAAGACACTGGATATTGAGTTAACTTTGCTGTGTCACTGTGAGGTTTTTTTCTCATCAGTAACAGGGTCTATTTTATAAATTGTTTTTGGTTGTGTGGTTGTATTCAAGTGCATTTTGTGTTTACAAAGGTCCTAACTGGATTGGCAGTTTTGCCTGTTAAATATCTTAATGTCTGAGCCTAATGTTTAACATATATTGAAGTGAAATTTTGTTTACAGAGACTTTATACTTTATTTACTGTTTCAGTTTTGAGTGGTTTTTATTCAAGGGCATTTTTGTTAACAGAGACAGACAGTCCATTTTATTAATTGTCTTTAGTTGTGTTGATTATTTATTTTGGATATTTACAGTGTCTTTTTTCATCATATAATTCCAATTTTAAACATTCTTAAGAAATGAAAGGTTATTTGGTTTTTAAAGGGTGTACCTGCACTATTATACCATTATTATTACATTAGTTGAAAATTGTATCAAAGTGGTAATATTATCGTTTACCGCAAAAAAATTCTGGGACAATTTATCGTCCAGCAAAACTTGTTATCGTGACAGGTCTGTTACTATCATTATTGTTGTTTCAGGTGGGGGTCCTTGTTTTCTGGTTCTACTGCTCTCTTTGTGTATGTTGTATTCAAGAGTTTTGGGATTTTGGATTTTAGAAGAATTTCAACTTTTTGTATTTTGTTCTGTATTTTTGGATTCTTGTGTGATATTGAATAAATACTATTTGAGTTTAATCTGGACCTGATCCCTCCACTCCTGCATCCTGTCACTGCTAAAAATAACAAGGCTGATTCAAAGTAGCAAACAGAAAAGTAGAGAAGTAAAAATGTCCTCTGTTTCTTTATTTTGTTTCACTTCCACCATGGTAACTTTGACCATGCAGACCTTTCCAGAACCTGGCAAAGTTTACTGTTTTCTGTGATGTTTCCTGCATTGATCTGGATAAACTACTTCACAAACAACACAGAAGTCCAGTCAGCATCAGGTTCACCTTTGTGGACATGCAGACAGGGGATCAGAACCTTTAAAAACCTTTCCTGCCAGACTCCATTTCTTTCTCGACGAACGCACACAAACGCCACGATACATCAATGCAGACTTATTCCACCGGCACAACGCTCAATAACCTTTCTGACATCTTTAATATCACACTGCAGACTAAAGGGGAGGAAATCAAAGGACACTGAAACTATAGTAGGCAGCACTCTTAGCAGAGGAAGTAACACTGAGTGAGTTTGAAATGTTTTCTTCTGAAGAAAAACACTGAAGAACTCTGCTTACAAGGTCAGTGTTTTAAGGCAGAAAACAGGGGACAGCGGCAGTAGTAATGACATCATTTGAAGGTGCTTTGATGTATAGTAAGCTGTGCAGGGTAATATTATTCAAGCAGAACAGGTTCTAAGAACGCCTGAATGAGCAGCTTCCTTCACACAGCTGCAGTCGTCCCTTTGCTGAAATTTAATATTTTACACTCTAAGCTTATTTCATCTTGTTCGTACCTCGTCTCGCCCTCCCTCCCCCTCCCTAAATTCTCATGCTCTGTAGCTGACCAGGGATTACTCTGGCCTCTATTGTGTAGCCAGTGGACCGTCTGGCTCACACAGCTTCAGTGAAAAACTCTATCTCCTGGCTGCACAGGATTTCTGGTCAGTGCACAACATTTCACGCCCGCCAAGAAAATACTGTCTTTGTTGTGCACTGCATACTATTAAACATCAGGTATTGTGCTGCAATCGGCACAGCACAGGGTGGCTTTTTCCTGATTTTTCATTCAAAGCTGGCATGAAACTCAAAGTTCCTCCCAGGTTTTAAGTTCCACAATGAAACAGGAAAGTGTGTTTCTGACTCTTTCTGTAAGTTTGTGGAGAGCTGACCTTGATCAGACAGGAAGTCCAGCATGGTCTGCAGCAGGAAGGACAGGTGGCGAACGGACAAGCCAGGGTTGCCCATGCGGCGGGAGGCGTACACCAGCTCATGCAGGAGGCGCATCTGAACAGCAGCCCAGCCTCTGTGGGTACCTGAGAGAGAGGTAACAGAGAGAGAAAGTCACATTCACAAAGCTCATTGCTGACATCTAATGTTACACTGCTGTCAATTCAGATCAGCACAGAGACAACGTTGATCTGTTTCATTTAACACAGTCAGATATCATTCGTCTTCTGTACCAAGGAGCTAAGAGTGTACAACAAAAATCAAGTTCTGACCATCTATTGTTCTTTTAATGATGTAGTAAGTATCATTTGATAAAAATTAGTTTTCCTTGAAAAATATGTTTGAAAGCCAACATGTGCATCAGTAAAAAAGACTAATGCAAAGATGGATTCAGTCTTAACCAAGTATCTCACCTCCATAGATACATTCTTGGAAGATTTTATGTTGTTGTTACATACAGCACATCCAAAAATGATTCACAGTGCTTCACTTTTTTCATGCTACTACCTCATTCCAAAACAGAGTAAATTCATTTTTTCTTCAAAATTCTTCACACAACACCCCAATCATGACCACATGAAAAAAGTTTTTGGGAAATTTTTGCAAATTTATTCAAAATAAAGATACAAAGACATCAGATGTAAGTATCCACAGCCTTGGCTCAATACTTTGTTCATGCATCTTTGGCAGCCTCAGGTCTTTATGAATATGATGCCACATGCTTATCACACCTTTCTTTGGCAGTTTGGTTCATTCTTCTTTGCAGATCCTCTCAAGCTCCATTAGAGTGGATGGGGAGAGTCAGACATTTTCAGATCTCTGCAGAGATGTTCGATAGGATTCTAGTCTGAGCTCTGTCTGGGCCCCTCAAGAACATTCACAGTCATCCTGGGGCCTCTGCTTTGATATCATGTCTGTGTGTTTACGGTCATTGTCCTACTGAAAGATAAACCGTCGCCCCAGAGGTCAAAGCTCTGGAGCAGGTTTTTATCCTTGGTGTCTCTGTATGCACATTGCTGCTTTCATTTTTCCCAGTTCCATAGTTCCTGCTGCTGAAAAACATCCCCACAGCCTGATGCTGACACCACCATGCTTCCCTGTAGAGATGGGATTGTTCAGGTGATGAGTGGTGCCCGCTTTCCTCCAAACATGACGCCAAAGAGTTCAATCTTTGTCTTATCAGAGCAGAGAATTTTCTTTCTCTTGGTCTGAGAGTCCTTCAGGTAACTTTTTGTAAACTTCAGGTGAGCTGTCATGAGCCTTTTACTAAGGAGTGACTTCAGTCTGAACTCTCTACCAGGTCTGATGGGTGGATTGCTGCTGGGATGGTTTTCCACAAAAGACTACTGGAGCTCTAACAGAGTAGGGTTATTCCGATACCGTTATTGGAAATTGCTCCAATTCGCTGAAAATGCTGGTATTGGTATCGGCAACTGCTGGAGTCCAGGCACCGATCTGACATCACTTCATTCATTACATTGGAAATCTTGTGTTTCGCTCCGTTAAACTCTGTTTCCTGAATCATGTCCAATCAGCTGAATTTACCACAGCTGGACCCCAATGAAGCTGTGGGAACATCTCAAGGATGATCAGTGGAAACAGGATGAACCTGAGCTCAGTTTTGAGCTTGTGTCAAAGACTGTGATTACTGATGTACATGTGATGTAAGTTTTTCTTTTTTAACAAATTTTACCCAAAAAATTGAGGCTGTAACATAAAAAATGTGGGAAAGGTGAAGCACTGTGAACACTTTCTGGACGGACTGTATACTGATGAATGTTAAATGTATTAATTGACCAGGAAACTTTCACAATAACATATCTTGTTACTTTTTAAGTGGCAAACACTACTGCAAAGTGAAGTGCATCTACAAAGTATGAAACCATTTAAGGCTGTTATTTTCCAACCTCCTCTCACAACAGACCCGGCATAATAAAATCAATCTCAAGTCTCTCTGCTGGAGTGATCTCTTGAAACTCAAGTATCCCCTCAGCAAACTATCACATGAGCTCTGACACCACGTGAACCTAGCCAGCGTTATTTTCTTAGCAGACAACATCTTAATAGAATCCCAGCCTGACACCTACAGTTACATAAGACCCTCAGCTCCTCACTAGATCCCCCGCTCCACTCCCAGCTGTCGACTGTTGACTCACTAAGTGGAAGAGAAAACCAGGGGAACGATGTTCAGGGGAGGCCTCAGGGGCAAGGAGAGGGGGGAAAGAGGATATTTGGTAAACATTTTGATGTTTTCTGAGCTGAAATGCCACTCCAAATAACATCCAATCAGGCCTGTAATGTTTTTCAGATATCAGGATTTTTTCTCTGCTTCACACTGATCTGACCTGGCACCAGAACAAACTGTAAATGCACTTCCTTCCCTAAGCTATTTTTTCCTGTAGTGAAACTGCACCCACTACGCAGGCTAAAATTCAACCTGTCTGCTGAAGGCAGCGCTTATCTGGAGAACAGTAATCTGACAGACACTTTTTTACAATTTTCACAGAATGTACCTCTCACAAAATCACTACATCTGACTTCATTTATGTGATTTGAAGACGAGCTGAACGTTTCAGGGAATCAATTTAACACACCAGCAAGATAATGAGTGTGCTGTAGTGTCATGAACCCAACTCAAAAAGACTTTTTTAGCACTGGGACAAGAGGAGTGGAAGTCTGTACTGTGGAGGGTGGTTAAACCTCGAATATCATCAGTAAAAACAGCAGCTTAAGTTCTAGCTAAAGGAATGAAACCCCTAAAGTGACTTTGATAGCAGGACAATAGCAACACCTCAGATCAAAAGAGAGGAGTCAAAGAAAATACCTGCAACCACTTAAGAGGGTGTTTGTGAGGTCTGTGAGAGAAGAGCAGCCTGATCAGTAAGAAATCCAACATTCATCCTCGTTGCCTTTTCAACTTAAACTCACCCATCTGACATTCTGCTCTATGGGCAAACAACTGCTCCTTTCTGACAAGAGACTCAAAGTTGTCATTTCCTGCTTTCCTTTGAATGTTCTTGGGACTTGGAGTGGAGTCTGGGACCTCAGTGAGGATGTCACACTCTTTAAAGGTGCTAGATTATACTTTTGAAAACAGTTAAAAGTCATTTGATGCAATAGTCTGCTGTCCCAAAATCATGAATGTGGCTGTTTTTCCTGAAAAAAAAAACACTGGGATCATCAATTTAGTCCTGCTGAAAATCCCTGTTTTTCATGGCATTCCTCCATGAGCTGTTTCAGCGTCGGCACTTGAATATGCAAATGAGGTCTAGCTGTCCCCGCCTCTTTCAGGAAGTGCTTATGCCGACTCAACTGAGAGAGCAACTCTCATGCTCTGCTCTCTCTACCGACGTTTTGTGTGCGAAAGCACGGGAAAAGTCCATAGAATGCGCAAAACTGATCTACCAACAGAGTGAAGACGTGGATTGTGTCTTTCATATGAGCAAAACAGCAGGATCTGTATCGAGTCTCCCTTCATGAATGTTTATCTTTGTAGAGCTGAAGTAGTGAGCACATAATGATAATGTCAGGAGTAAAAAAATAGACGGTGAACTTAGACGACAGAATTAAAGTTAGATTGCGGCCCTTTCGTTACCTCAAAGGTGTTTCCCTTGTGCCGATTAAAAGACTTAAACATCTGTGTTGAATTTCTGAGACAATTTAACAGTGATGGTGAACAGTCAAAGCAGTTTTATCTGCGCGATTAAGTCCAAGATCAAAGTAAATCTCAAATTGAGTCTTGACTCCTGAAGTGTCATTTTTATCACAAGAACACAGAGAACTTGCTGATTTCTGCTGTGCAGCTGATATCTAGTGCACACGAGGAGGTTTATCTGCATTTGATATTGACTGTCTAGTTCCTCAGAGGAAGCTACAGGAGGCGGAACAACTGGCAGACGTGGTTGCGTCAGTTCGTTCTAGTGTGTACACCTTCAGTGGTGACATCAAAACCGTCTTGATTTCAAAACAACTGCTTAAGGAGAGATTTTTCAGAAAAAGGGAGCTAGTGAAGAGAGGAGAAGATGGATTATTAAAATATTAGGGGGTGTTGTAGACATGCCAAGGGACCCATAATTTTCTTAGTAACCCATATAAAAGTGGATTTTGCGTCATAGGGCACCTTTAAGGTAGGTCATCAGAGCTTACATGTACATGCTGATCTCTTATTCATGCCCCTGTGCATCAACTTTAAAATTCTTGTGAGACTATTCATTTGACATTGGTTGTGGTGACAAGATTAGTCCACTTTAAGGATGACAGGAAAAAAATCTTTTGTTTGGTAATTGGTTTTAAGATCTCCATAGAAGACAGCACGTTATGTGACAAATGTGGTTTGAAGATGTACGATTGAAACTCACTGTGTCTCTGCTGTATTTAACACTATGCTTCTGTTTTTCTATTGTTCGTAAAGGGAGATAGAATTCCTCTAGGCCCACTTAGTCTAACAATATCATTACCCAGGGTATCGATAAAAAAATGCTTTACCTGTTAAGTACCTTAGACATTTAAAACAGCCTTCACTGAAGCACAAACATTTTACTTCAATCTGTGGAGTGTTTCCTTTCATAGTTGGCGAAGGAAACAGCAGAGATCAACAGCAAATCTGAGGAAATCCTCTCAAAGCATCGATTCCCAAACGCTCACCAGAGAAAACGTGGCCGTCCCTGAGCCTCCCCATTCATCACAAACCAGTCTGTTTTGTTGGCGATGCCATTCATTGAGTGGCTACAATGAGCGAGGGTCAAGAGTTCGTAGAACCAAGAGGCTTATCATAAGGACCTAAGTGAAGAGTGTACAGAATCCAGGGTCGGGTCTAAACTGTGGCTCTTTGAGAGAGAGGAGATGTCTTGAATATAGAGCATCCAGGAGAAGCACTCCGGAGGTGAATGAAGTAATGCTTTTTTCTCTCTTTATCTATTAAATGTGTGTTTACGCTGCTCCCACTCACCCATTCAGGATTATGAAAGCTTTTCTCTGTTTGAAAAGACTCATTTTGTGAGATTTACTCCTTTTCACTGACAGAGAATCAGCTTAGCTTAACTTAAGTCCTGCACAAATGAGGTGAAAAAAGCAGATATGATATGAGGTGAGAGTCCCTTTGTTTGTTTGTCCTCTGATCCAGCTGCACAATTGGTTTTTAGGTCTTGTCTGTTCTGCTCTTAGAAATCAGGAGCCACTGAAGCAGATATTCTCAAACTTAGCAAAAAAACAGCATTTGGATTCATGGATGAGTTATTAAAATGATGAAGTCAAAGGTCAATGAGATCTTTGAAGAAAACGTTTTTGGCCACATCTCAAGAACCTTTCAAACCAATACTGTGAAAGATAAAACAATGGGGTGAAAACTTTTCACAAACCAACAGGCAAAATTCATCAAATTGTGATGCCCTGGAAAAAAAAATGTAAGGGAAGCCTCTAAGAGTTTTCAGAGGAAATCTAAAAGTTTGTTTTCTTACGTTACAGAGGCTGATAGAATTTAGAACTCAAGCCCAGGGGAGTTTGTGAAGAGCATTTTATATTATTTACAGAGAAAAAAAATGAAATATTAACAAGTGTTGTCATCTTTTTTTTAACAGCCAAAAAACTGACCTGAACTGTTCGAAAGGGGCAATTAGAAAAAAACAACTAACAGGGTCTCAAAAATTCATCAATCAATATCTATATAGCACCAAGTATTATTTCACAAGTTTTAGAAGGTTCTGACCTGCTCATGTTCATTATTAACTGTTTATCAGCCAGGTCCCACACAGGCCAGCTGACCCTTTTTTTTGTTTTGGGTTTTTTTTTGTTTGTTTGTTTGTTTTTTGGACTTAAAGAGTCAGAGATCATACCCATAAAGCTTTTCTTTTTTTCTTTCAGATCTAATTTGGATATTTTTTCTTGCCCAAATGGTTGAAGTATTACGGTGATGAAAAAAACCACACATCAATTAAGCTATAGCTAAGTCCCGCCCTCAAACACAATAAGCCAATTACAGTGCCTATAGTCATTCCCGTAACACTTGGACATTTTCTGCCCAGACATCCATTACAATGAATTGAAAAGCCAATTTCTTTATCTTTAAAACTAATAAAGTGTCATTTTAGTCTTCTAATATCTTGAAATAAGACATTTTTTTGGACTCTTCAGCTCATTAGGTTTCTATTGAGACTTGGACATCAGCACTCACTAAGATTTCAGTTTTTGAAGTGTTCCTGATGTTTCCATTCAAAATTATCCATGATGATGAAAAGAAGAGTAAAAAAGAGTTTAGAGCAGACGCAAACACAAGAAAACAAATACATGAAGTAGGTATTTTGGCGTTGAAACCCTTGTGTGGGAAATAAAAAAGATATTAACGGACTTTTATACGTCTTGTTCTGTGTCTATTACTCTAAAGTGTGAATGGTCACCTTTGCTGAAGTCTTTAGGATCCAGTGACAGGCTGTATCCAGTTAAAGTCTCCAGCAGCAGCTTGTAGCAGGCCCTCCAGCCCGGCTCAGGGATGGTCGGAGCCACACACTGCATGGCTGCCACACGCTTGAAAAAGGCCGATTTGCGATGGAAGCCGATCAGTTCGTAGAGCTCCGACAGGATGCTGTAGCGCTGGATCTTTTCCTCCTCCGAAAGCTGCAGTAATGGAGACATTACATAATGATGCCTGCTTCCTTCTAAAAATGCCTTTTTTGTGGTTATTGTGACTTATTGAGCTTAACCGTGTAGAAGGATGGATTAGTACAGTCTATTTTTAACATGCTTATTCTAAAGAGAAAACCATCATCTGTTTTTGCCTTAAACCTGGGTTTACAAATTAAATATAATATGATATGTTCAGGCAACCTAAATGAAATGCACTGGGACTTTTGCAACTCAACTCAATTTCATTTATAAAGCACCTTTAAAAACAACCACAGCTGAAACAAAGTGCTGAACATAAAGGACAAAACATTAAAACAAGGATAAAAAACAGGTATAAACACTGAAAATATTGTTTCATTGTTCCTCAAAACAATTTAAGAACAATAAAAACAACAACTAAAATGAAAAAACACTTGTACACTTGTACACTAATGTTAATACACTGCCTGGCCAAAAAAAAAGGTCACCACCTGGATTTAGCTACACAAACAGGAACAAGCCTCTTATTGGATAATTACTTCATGCGTGATTATCAGTCAGCTTGAAATAAGTTATTTAACCCCTGTTGATGCAATGGGTAACTTCTTATTTCTTAGACAGTCATGGAGAAAGACACATACTGTGGTTGTGGAAAAGATGCTAGTTTGTTCAAGAAGGGTCAAATCATCGGCATGTATCAAGCAGAGAAAATATCTAAAGAGAATGATGCAGAAACTACTAAAATTTGGTTAAGAACTGTTCAACATCCAGGAAGAAATGGGGTCAGAAAAAAATCCTGAATGATCACGACCGAAACTTTTGGCCAAACCAAATCGAAGAAAAACAACAGTAGAACTCAGGAGTATGTTAGATAGTGAAAGTAAGAGCATTTCTACACACACAATGTGAAGAGAACTCAAGGGACTGGGATTGAACAGCTGTGTAGCTTTAAGAAAACCATAAATCGGTTAGGCTAACCATAAAAAAAGGCTTCACTTTGTCAGGGAGCATAAAACTGGACTCTGAAGGAATGGAAGAAGGTCATGTGGTCTGATGAGTCCAGATTTACCCTGTTCCAGAGTGATGGGCGCATCAGGGTAAGAAGAGAGGCAGGTGAAGTGATGCACCCATCATGCCTAGTGCCTACTGTACAAGCCTGTGGGGGCAGTGCTATGATCTGGGGTTGCTTATCTAAGCTTATCTAAACAATGCAAGAGCAGACGCGTGCTGTAATCAAAGCTAATGGCAGTCCACTAAAAAATAGTGTGTGAGGGTTGTTTTTGGTGGTGAATTTTTTTTGACCAGGCTGTGTATTAAAAATATAACAATGAAAAATAATAAAAAGCAAATCCAAGGCCAAGCTTGTATATGTATTTCTTGTGTGTAGCAGGACAGGATAACTGAGAATAACATGGTAAAATGGCGGTGCGTTTGAGTTTGTCTTTTCCCACATCTGTATCCTGATTCATGGGTGCAGCACACTGCTTGTGGTCTTATTAATCACCCCGTGGTGAAGGAAAAGCTTTATTCATCACTGCGATAACATACCTGCCCCAGGTTGATGTAAACAGCGTTCTGCAGGAACTCGGAGGCTTCTCTCGCCCTCTTCTGAATGGCCAGCACCCTCACCGCTTTCACACAAGCCTCCAGCTCGATCACGCCTGCATTCTTATACTGTGGGAGATAAGGGGAAGAGCGAACGAGGAGGTCAGCGTTAATGAAAAACGAGGGGCACCCTGACTCCTACAATGCACCTCATAATCAGAGGGGATGTTTTTTCATTAACATATGACCACTCTCATCAGTCACTGCAGACGTGCCATGACAGACCAGAGAGATAACTCCGGAGTCTCTTGTTGCTCATTTTTCAGGAAATTCCAGCGAGCGCTGCTCTGTGCTTCCACCAGGAACCAGAGCAGCTTCTGCTGAGGCTTCACACGGCTGCAAGTGTGTGTGCATTTTTTATCTCTCGTCTCTCAACTTCCCTCCACTTCCAGCCTCATTGTCTCCTTATTAAAATTCAATTAATATCTGAATAGCTATGTGTTGAGATGTAATTTAATTCTGAATGAACTAGTAACAGGTAAAAGGGCTGAGGGAGGTCAACGCAAGAAGGCAATTATAATAATGAAGATAAAGCACAGGGCTGCTCCTGAATAGTTTGGCAGCATAATGAACCCATTCAGCTCTCTCTCAGCGTTAGGGATACCTTTTTACTCTTCTTTGTGACTTTGCACTAGTACAGTGGTCAAAGCAGAGAAAAAATATTTAATACCTGCTAGGCATGCATTACACATATTGTTCTGTCGGCCCTTTGAAAGATAATTATTGAATAATGTGGTTCTATTTCCAGCGATAACTCCAGCTTCATGCCTTTTTATAAGTCTTGTCACAGAGTAGTGTTATGAAATAAATAGCTGCTGTCAGCACTAACTGCTCCCACATTACTCAAACACAAATCTGTCGCTGCTTCCAAATTCAACCAAAGCAAATCAAACACTGCCACCTAGTGGAGAATGTAGGCAGTGTCACCTGGATTTCTACCTTTACGGACAGATTCTGTATGAGAGCAACCTCAACCCAAAGGGGCAGTTGTTCAAAGGATGTAGTCTGGATCAAAATAATCTGGATCTGGAAATCCCCTTATTTGCTTTTCAGGATCAGTGTTAGTTTTATGCCAGCTTTTCAAAGCATGATTGGATTGGATCACCCTGATCCAGATAAACAGGTTTCAAGTTGAAAATTGCTCTAAATGGAACTTATCACAATAAGGGATAGCAGCTCTGTAAAGTGCAACAGGTAGAAAAGCCAATGTGGGCTCACTTCAAGTGTTTCCGACTTAGAGACTAGAATAACAGAAACATCCAATTTCATTTACAATTTCTTTTTCGACCCTCATCTGAGCCACAACAAATAAAAGCCAAATAAAAAAAATAGATACACATTAACGCTACAGTGAGGGACTCAGTGGTCACATAGTAAGGGATGCAGTTGTTTAAACTTAATTTTGGCAGGTTCATTTCTGACAATTGTTTCTTTGAAATTAATACACAATGATAAATGACAGAGAACTGAATATATTGTTTTTGTTTGTGATTGAAATCTGTTTGGGGATTATTTCAAAGGGGCAAGATAATTTTTATTTCATTTATAATTTACTGAAATGCTTCATTGGTATCATTTGTATACTTTAACTACTTAATCACTGTGATGCTTAAACAAGTCAGGTGAAAAATATAAAGAAAGAATATACACTGAATGATAACAACTTTGTACTGTTAAAGCAATTTTTAAGTTTTCCTACATATTCTTCCTAAAATCCACCTTGAAATCCTTCCCCCTGTTGGGATCAGGATAATTATGTTTTTGTTTTTCTGTTTTTTTTTTGTTTTTTTTAATCAAAGTTATCCAAATCCTACTGAAAAGTTTTGAACAGCAAAAGCATATCTAGATTTAAAACAGGATTGGAGTATTTGATCTTTTGCGATTTCCAAATCATTCCTCCTCATTTGAATTTCAGAATTTGATCCAATCTGATAACCATACTCCCATCGGATTACCTTTGAACAACTGGCCCTGGAATGTCATAGCAAATTCCAATTGGGTTATCAACATGTGGCCATTCGCTCTGATTTTAACATTTTTACATGCCACAAGTCAAATTTTCCATATCTATGATGTCATCTGAAGTAGCTCTTAGTTAATAGTGTTAACAGTTCTGTTGTCAATGATTCATCCACCCACCCATCTTCTACCACTTATCCTGCTTTGAGTCTTTGAGTGAGAAGGGGGGTTCATCCTGCACTGATCTCTAGTCAACCACAGAGCCGACACACAGAGACAGACAACCCTTTCACACACACACACACACACACACACACTCACATCTACGGGCAATTTAGAATCACCTATGAACCTGATGAGAATGTTACTGGATTGTAGAAGGAAGCCAAAGAGAACGCAGACATGCAAACTCCACACAGAAAGATCCACCTTTCTCAAACCAGAGCACAAACTAGACCTTCCTGCTGTGGCAACAGCTCTGACCACTTCACAAACCACCGTGCAGCCCGTTGTCAATTATGTTAATGTTTATTACTGCCAGCGACACCCAGGTCTTGATAGTTTTATTTGTGGACACCCTGCAGTGACATGTTGATGCTTAAGCTCATCCTGTGGTAAACTGATGTGGTCTTCATTTCATCCACCCTCTCCCTGTTCCCAGGGGTCAAATTATCATTTCAGTGTGTTGGCCTAGCTGCAAACCACAGGCCCAGAGTATACACAGGGGTACACCTGTCAGCCCCATGGCACTATATACTCATTGGTTATGCTTGTGGAGGGGTTGTGACTTGGTGTAATGTAGTCCAGGCTTGTAAAGAGATGTACATAAACAGGATGCAGCATGATAAATGAATGGAAAAATGTGCTTCTGCATTTAAAAGAAATAATAATAATTTCATTGCAGCAATTTAATGTAAAAGCTAACATTTGGAAAAACATGCAAGAGCTATAATTTAAAAAAGAATATCAATTAAAGTGGGAAAATACTGCCTTGTGCTTAAATTCACAGTTTCTCAGAACTTAAAATATCTCTAGTGGTTTGTCAGAAGAATGTATGAGAAGTAATGGTCTAACATGGGGGGTGCAGTATAACTGTTAATACTCACAAATGTTTTATGATGGATATAAAAAATAGAATTGTATATATCTAGAATTTAGTTTAGACATGAAATTTTAAACCATTTCTTCACCAGCTTTGAACTGACTCTCCTGGACCACTTTTAGCACTTTTAAGATGAGTGAATTGCTTGCTAAGGACAGTGTTTATAGTGTGGCATTCACACTGGACTTGCATCGTCAAGCAATATTAGTAAATTCTGATTTACTGCAGGTCATCTACCTCATCTCCAGGGGCAGCATCAACTCTCCTCTATTAACTTTATTAAAACTCTCTGACATACAGTGAAGTTGATGACTTCATGTCATATAAAATGTATAAGCTACAAAACAATAAGACAGTTTATGTTGTGCCAATTCCTCAGCTTTTGTCTTCTATTTCAAAAGTCAGAGACACTGGTTTGATAGTGTCTGCAAAGCTGATTTAGTGATCACCAATCAGAAACGTGTGACACCCTGTAAAGCTCTTTTCTTAGTAGCATGCAGTAAACAAATGTGGTGTATCTTACATTGGATTCAATATGTGGATTAGGGGCTTACATAGTAAACACAAACATGAAGTAACAATGCTGGATGTTTAGACTTGATACGTGTGCAAATGTTCAAGCTTCTACATATTCATATGTTGTAGAAATCCCTCAATCTGTCTGTAAACTGATCAACACGTTCCATTTGAGTAAGGTTGGTTAAATTACTGTAATAATGGATATGTTGTTCCCAGCTTACATACCCCATGTATTATAGAAGAGGATTCGTCTTCATTTTTTTATCCATCAAGCCATCACCATGATGCCTTTGATGATTGTAACCTAAAAGTTATTCCAACTTTAAGTGAGGAGGAAACGCAGTCAATCTAGGACCCCGCCATGCATTAGCTACAAACTTCTGTGAGTGAAACAGTTTGAGCAGTGGAAAACACCCATGTGTTGAGTAAATTCAGAATGCACTCTCTGATATTATATTGCAAATTAGATATGAGCAGAGTATATAAGATGGTACATCATAAGTGCTGGCTGATTGAAAACATCCATATTCACATCAGATAGTCTGTCCACTTTATTTGAATTATTCTATACTCTTTCATCAGAGGACTGTCTTTAAAATCCCTTATTTGTTAAAAATAGGTTGAAGTGATATTGGAGTTTTAATAACTTAAATAAAGAGCTAGATTGACATTAAATAACAGGGGTGTCAAACACAGCCCATGCGCCAAGATGGGCCCTCCAGAAGGTCTAATCAAACCTGCCGAAGACTTTAAAAGGGGTAAAAACATCAGAGAAGAGCAGCTTCATTTGACAAAAGTTTGGTTTGATAGAGTCCTATTGCTCAGACTGCAACACAACTGTTTTATTTTCATGTCTAAATTCAATACACTAATAAGCCTGGGGGTTAATTTGGCATTCTTCCTTTCAGCTTCTGGTGCAGTGTATCGGCTCAGGTAGTAAATAACTTCACAGAGTTGGAAATAAATGTAAATTTCGAATGTACTGTTTTGAAGTAAAATACATCATTGTTCAGTTCCAGATACCTGTGATTAATTGTTCTGTCTTTTAAGATAAAATGTGATGTTAGTCATCCAGCACGTGTGTAAATGACAAACAGTAGCAGTTTGAGTCATTTTTCTAAAGATATTCCAGGTTGTTCATAATGTTGTATAAAAAGAGAGTTTTTGTTCAATCTGAACATTTTCAGAATGTTCTTTTTTGCACAAAAGAAAGAGAAAAATTTGGAGTAGTTTGTAATGTATAGGTCATGAGGCTCTGATTGCACTGATTTGGCCCAAATTTGCTTTTCCTTGTATCTATTTTGGAATCTTTTTAACTTGTTTTCCTTGATTTTTTTTTTTACTGTTTGCCCTTTTTAGTTTGCTTATATTCACCAGGCCTTCGTAGATATTGCTGAGGGTTACCTTTTGGTACTAGACACGCATCACTTGGTTTGTGAAGTCTTATCTCACGCTGGTTGTTGGTTATTGTTAACTGAAGGCTGACACATTCTAAACAACTACATAACTACACAAACAAACAAATAACGTAACCTAGAAGCTTGAACCCATGTTTTATTAAGTCACTGTCAGTGTAAAGCAACAGTTGTAGTCCACAACAGTCTTGATGACAGTCTGGTGTTTCGTACCTTTCCGTAGTAGGAGATGGCCTCTTTGTACTTCTCGATGATGTCCTCAGGGCTCAGGCAGTTCTTGGCTCTTCCAATCTCAGTGCTGGTGTCTGCACTGATGCCATTGGCTGTGAGGGCACCTGCACTCAGAAGAGAACGGTTTGTGATCAGTTTAGGAAAGATACGATGATGACCCTGCATCAGCCTGTTCCACCACACAGAAAAGGAAACAACATGAAGGAGGGGAAGATTAAACCCAGCTTTTACTCTTCAAAGACAGAACCATGGCTGCTACCACCACAGGAGAATTTAGGTCTATTTCACTGAGCGGACACAGACATGTTGTGCTCAGAATGCTGGTCTCAGAGCACAGGTTGTTGGATAAATACATGATTCATAAATCTGAATGACATTGTGTTCATTCCTGTTTCTGATGGAGCTGCTCATCCCTACAATTCTTCTTGGTTCGACATCATGAAAGTGCCTTCCATGAGTTTCAATCACGGTGATTTGTTGGAAGACGTTCCAGGAGTTAGGTGTGTTTGTCTGCCAAATCTGATTCGAATACAAATACCAATTGAGACTGCATTGCCTAGCAACGGGGCTGTGTCCATAGCAACACAATGGTGCTGTCACTATTGCAAACGTGAATAATGAGACACTGCTTTGCTCTACTTCAAGGGCTAATTGACACATAATATCTATGTTTGATTAAAACCGAGAGACAAATTAAAATAGAAAGTCTAAGTAGGAGCTGATTGCCGCAGGCTTATACTCACACATCTAAGAGTCATAATCAAACGTCTATGAAAGAGAAGTGATTTTTGTGTGAATATCAGGAGAATATCAGGAGACAGATGAAAATTATCAAAACAATTAAACATCAATCAGGAAATACAGGCATCTTAGGGCTGCAAATCATAAATCCTGTGGTCATGTGATGTGGATAAACAAAAGTGTAGCTTTAAAGAGGGGGTATTCTGCTCTTCCATATTTCAAACATAGATTTAAAGTAACAACACTGGATGTTCAAACTGAATGTGTGCAGGTTTTAACACCTCTACATGTTCATATGTTGTAGAAATCCCTAAATGTTTGTAAAATGATTGAGACACTCTGTTCTAAAGCTATCACGAGATCTTTACGAGACTTGCTGAAATAATGAGGTCACCACACAAGGATCTCCTTGCTGGTTCATGACATGTTAGAGGGGTGGTCCTCAAAGACCAACGTCTGCCCCAGACAGACCTCCAGAAGGCTGCCCAATCAGAATAAAGGGGTTTTGGGGAGTGGGGAGCCTTAAAGAGACAGCAGCTAGCACTAAGCATGTCAGACAGGTGCTAAAATGAAGGCTTTCTAAAACACCAGTGAGAAAAAATAGAGATTTCTTTTCAGCTGTAAATCATGTAAAGATACTACAGGGTACCAGAGGGACAAAATAAAGCCTAAAATCAAGCACAATACCCCCTCTTTAAGGAAAAGCCATTTCATGAGAAAACAACACAAAGGTGAAGGTAAACTAAAACAAACTTTACCTGCCACAGGGGAAAAGAAAACATCAATTTGCAAATGATAAAATAACCAGAGGAATCAAGGTGCTGATAACATGGGACAGAAAATACAAACATGGGGCAAATGTGGCCACAAGCAAACAAGCAGACTGGTGAGCTATGTTGGTTAGATATACCCTACCTGGATCAATGAGAACCTCCTGAGCCCCTACAGACAGAGAGAAAGAATGCAGGTTCACTCCATGACGCAAGGCGCTGTGTTAGCAGTGTTAGTCCCAACAGTCTGCACAGAGGCTGCTGCTCACCACCAAACTCTTCCTCATCAAGAGCCAGATGAACTCTTCAACTTCAAATTTTGAGTCCAAGGCATCCTATCGTGTGTTTTTTTTGTTTTACCTTTTTTTCACTATCAATCAGTCCCTATTTTTCATTAGCCTATAAATGTGCATTATCTTAGGTGCTGACAGGTGATACATGATAATGATTGTAGTTATGCAGGATACTCATCAATGCAGCAAAGATATGAAGAGAACTACTAACTTCTAAATATGAACAACTGGAAAATTATCAAATCAAATTATTTTTACTGTGATCCTTGATATGGGTTACTTACAGAAGAGGATCAGGCAATAGTAAAACCTTTTTTTTTTTAGTTAATCAGAGAATAAAAGTCAGAATTCTGACCTTCTCAGAACTCTGACTTTTTACTCTCAGAATAAAAATCAAAACAATATTGGACCTTTCTTTTCATTTTTTAACCAGTGGCCCTATTTTTCCTCCATAATTATAGGAGCAAAGAGTGCTTTTATTCAAAATACTGAAACAACAACTCTGATAATCAAGAATTGTTAGCTAGCTCACAGTTTCTGACTTTAAAGCGGAAATAACCTTTTCTCCAATTCTTACCTCAACATCAGAATTATGGCTTATTTTTCTCATAATTATCATCAAAAATATTGGACCTTACTTTTTATTTTTTACCATTGGCTCTATTCTTCCTCTGAAATTATAGGAGCAAAGAGTACTCTTAGTTAAAATACTGAAATGATCACACTGATGATAGATAATTGTAAACTGGCTCATATATCCTGTACAAAAAGATAGGTGGCACACAACGCTGGGAAATCGTTTCATTCAGTGCAACAAAAATAACACCATGGGTGCACGATGGAACAACATCTGTGATGTGTAACAACTGAATGGCAATCACCAAGATATCTTTGAAAGTTTCTCATTTTTTTGAATATGGGTTAGGGTTCGTGTCAGTAAGAATTTATGACAAAGCTAATGCTAAATGCTAAAGCTAAACTCCACAGGGAATTTTTGGTAGCTCTTCACTTCAATAAAATATCTGAATCAAATCTGAACTGATAGACCATAATGGTTAAGTAGAAAGGACAGCTTAATCAATCGACTCAGACTTATAAATTAGGTTAAGTCAGGTTATATTATTTGTACCTATAAGTAGATTTGTTTTGCAGTGAGGCGATTGAGTATCAACTATTTGACTTTTTTTATTTCAGAAGTACTGATTCCAATTCTTCAGAAAATAAGGTTGAAAGTTGAAATCACTAAATGACTTATGATCAAAGACGCAGATATTGAAATAGTTTAACTCAATCACTGCTATGGTATTAATGCCACAAGAGTTTATCACCACATTTTAACTTTTCTTCATTTGTCTCTATTCTCTTCCCTTTAATAGGATAAAAAAAAAAGCATTTCTCGTGGAGTAACTAAGGAAGAACAATTTCCCAGAATGCATGGATTCAGTATGACAGTATTCAGTATAAACCACCAGGTAAACCATGTAAGTATACTGAATATATTTTGTTGTAACTCTGAGTCATACAATCCTCAGATATAGTAAGGGAATCATTAAGCAGTATGTGTCATGATTTTTTGAAGCAGAGGGAAATGGTTTGCTGATTTAAAGATTATTTTGGTGTTACAGTGGTTATGCACAAGTCAGTGTTAATATAACACCATGTTAATAGCATGCTATTAACAGAGAAGAAAGATCAAATAATGTTAAATTCTGATCACATTAGCCAACGTCAGTCTTGATCAGTTTAGCTTCAGCATTACAAAAGTTAAAATCTCATTCCCTGCACACAAAAGAAGCTGCTCAGCTCAGCAAAGCATCATAACACAGCATCGAACAGCAGCGCACTGAGAGCACTGTTCACAAAGAGAATGTGCTCACCTGGTCTGTGGCGCTTTCCTGCATCTGCTGGCTGAGAGACGCTCGGTTTACGTCCCAGGGTTTTCCCCGCAGTCCCTCCAGGGTAGTGAAATATGACAGAGGCTGAACACAGACCCTCCAACGCAGCTAGAGAGCAAAATCAACAAAAGATACGTTTTGTGTTTCTTTGTTTTCATATTCTTTCACTGTAAATACAACCGAGCGATAAACAGACTTACCGCCCAGCCAGAGAAAGTCGTTGACCCCCCTGAGCAGCTCCACAGCCATGTGATAATGGACCAGAGCATCCTGCAGCATGTTAGCCTGCAGACACAGGTCCCCAACATGTTTCCTCATCCGTCCTTGGCAGCGCTTTTTATAATGCCTGTTAGAGCGGCGGGTACAAGGACAGCAGGGTGAGTTTGGTGTTTTCAAAGACAGAATGATCTTTAGCTTTCAAGTTTATCATGGTTGATAAATATGGACATTTTGTGATCTTAAAAGACATTTGAAAAAAGAATTTATTTTTATTCTGCTGACTAAATTAACTACCACTCCAATTCCAATGAAGTTGGGACATGTAAAATTCAGATAAAACAGAAGATTAGATTTGCAAATCACTGTATTCTGTTTCTTTTTAAATTTTACACAGCATCCCAACTTTGATGGAATAGGAGTTGTGAGTCAGCAGGATGTCAGGAGAGTCAAGGAAATCTTACTAGACAGCTACAGGTCGGGAAAGCACAAGCAAAGAGGAGCATCAGAACAAAGACATGGTATGAGCTACACTATAGTACGACCCTGTCATGTTTGCACAATCACACAGGGCCAGAGGAAGGAAGCTTAAACAGGAAACAGGGGAAAAGAAGCTGTAATGACAACAGATATGAACCCCCTTTTTCAACACTGGGACAAAAAAAGAGTTCATTTTCTAGGTTTGTTTCTAGGTAAAGTCAGACATGTAAAATTTGTCATCTTCATCTACTAAGAAAAACTGTCGATCTACTTCTGAACAACTAAGAGATTTTTCTGGGAAAACCAAAACAAAATCGTCCCTCTCAGACAGAGCACACAAAAAAACACTGACCAGACAATTCTGAATTGAATCATAGATGCAAATTTTAAATTCATGTTTGTGTGAGTAGGTGCAGCGCTGTGCAAAGCTGGAGGGTAATGTTTGCTCTCATGAATAAAGATATTCCATCCACGAGGCTGATATATCAGACCAGCCTGAAAGACAAAAATCCCAAAATGCAGCAGGCTCTCATGAAGCTGAGACAAGCATCAGCAGCATGGACTCTGCCAAGCTGAAGTCCAAACCATCACACGTACAAAGACTCTAATGTGTTAACTTCTCAGATGTGTCACTCTAAGAGGCATGTTAGGGATGCTTTGAAATGGTTTAGGTTCCCACTGGCTGCAGTTAATTTCATAAAGCATGGGAAATGGCAGGGACTGGGAATATACCAAATAACTAAAGACAAGAAATTGTTCCTGACACATTTTTGTCATTTTTGTCAAAGGAGAATCTTCAAGTGGAAGCACTTTTCTACACTCCCTTTTCCAATCACCTGATGATGCAAAATTGATAGTTTCCTATCCTGGTCGTAGGGCTGCACAATATTAGGAAAAGATAATCTTGCGATATTGTTGTTTTCTGCAAATTATGTTGCAGTATTTTGGTAGGGTTTCCTGCTTCACTCTGATCAGCTGAGTTCTCCCTGGCTTTCCCTGAAATGATGATAACAGACTCTAATGTAACTGCCTCTGTCTCTCTATTCCACTGTGAACAATATTTGCATTTGCAAAGAGTCTAAATCACATTAATATCTGTATTAATATTGATTTATAATATTTCCTGCAAGACACATCAACATCAATTTTCTGTGAACATGCAGACAGTGGTTCACACACAGGCTAAGTAGCCGCACAGTGGCTCATAGAGTTTGTCCTCCTCCTGCGTTTTGCCTTTTCTGTAGACTTGAATAATCTTTTTTCAGAGACGTGAATCAATGAAAAGTTATCTTTCGAGACATTTCTAGAATAAGTTAAATGCATTTTGAGAAGGATGGTCCACCTTGGAAAGAGGAAAAGATCTGCGATTTTTGCAGAAAGCAAAACAGACTTTAAGCAACAGTTTACTGGGACATTAAAGCACGGCTGTTTTCAGTTTTATGGTAACTCATGGAATACACGACATGTGAAAGAGGACGTGAAATAATCAATAAAATGGACCATCAAAAGATTCAAACTTAATAAACCAACAGTCGGTTCTGACTGGATCGGGACGCACGGATCTGGAAGCCACTGCCTTTAAAGTGCACATCACTCTGCCTGACCCTGATAACAGCAGGTTAGATGGCAGAGCACTGAGAAGGTGCTCTAACTGTGGAGGTTGTTGCATGTAATGTAGTCTAATATAAAAATGGATGCTCATTTAGATCATAGACTTTGAGTGATGTGATTGCTCGGACGAGGCTAAACTTAATGGAAAGGCTCAAATATGTTGCATCGCCTTAAAGCATGAATGTTGTGCATGCGCATATCACGATAATGATACTGAAACAATGCATAATGCAGCCCTACCTGGTTGTGTCAGTTACTAGCAGAAGGGATGGGAGATGAATTGCTAATGTTCAGATACCTATTTATTTATTAATTCAACCTGTGGAGGAGTGATGAATTTGGCTTGGAGTCATCGTGAGCAAATGCACAACAGCACAGGGATCTGAATGTTTTTGTTCAGACCGAAGCTAAAGCTGATGGGATCAGTATGGGTTCACTACACTTACTAATATCTCACCTTTTCACACCCAACAATAAACTCACAGGACAGTGTGAAAGAAAAAAAAAGAAGAAAGACAGATAAACCAAAGTGACAAACATAAAAAAATGAAGACAGCAAAAATCAAAAGACAGATTTTTGGAAGAGACTTCATGAGCAGGCGAGGCGGACGTGTAACAAGCATCTTGACACAAACACAGATAAAGCAGTATGTCACTTTTATGAACTGCACTGAACATTCAAGCATTTGTTAACCAGCTGAAGTGCTTTAAAAAGGAGCACGACTCACCTGCTGTCTGTGTCCAAACCAACAAAGTCCTTCCTCTCAAAGGGAACACACAGCAGAGGGATTTTGTCACCTGACTTGTCGGTTGCTCGGTCTAAACGTTTGGACTCCAGGACGATGAATATAGACTCCACAAAGTCCTCCACTCTCTTCTCAACGTCAGAGCAGTCTTCAAAGCTGGGGTAGAAGGCCACGTCTGTGCGCTGCTGCTCCGCGATCTCCCCCTGCAGCCCGAACACCAACAAGCGTGAGTCGTACAGCGTGGAGCCGTAAACCTCCTTCTGGCCGTGGAAGTGCTCGGCGGTTTGGGGCCACTCCTTGGAGGAGCCGCAGGTGGTGATGGAGATGAGGCCCACCACCTTGCGGTGCGTCTGGAAGTCCCCCCACTCGTTGTTTTCGGGCAGGTAGTGATGGCGGTAGCGGATGTAGAGGAGGCGCTGAGAGTCTCTGATGCTGACCTGGCTCACGCTGGCGATGCGTTTGTAGATCTTGAAGAACTGATCCTCGGGCACGATGCCGACAGGCTGGACCACCACCAAGACCGTCTGGTGGTCCTCAGCACACTGCATGTAATCGGGCATGCTCATCTTGGCATGTGGCTTCATGGGAAAGAAAAAAAAAATTCAACCTTTAGATGATTACAGTGTCACATTTTGATTCACTGTTAAGCTTGTGTGCATTTTATTGTGACAAACAAGTTTTATTACCCTCTCCATACATTTTAGAATAAAGTGGTTGAAATCTAAGCAGCGCAAGAAATGTTGGAAGTGCAACAACAACAAAAAAATATCTGGTGTATTCATGACTAACAAGATGGAATAAATTAGTTAGTTTTCATTTGTCCTTGAATAGAAAAAACAAAGACTTTAAAAGTACTTCGGACTTTATGTTTATAAGCAAGGAAACACAAACTCTTCTAATTGAAAATCATAACCTAACTGGATGTCCAAATACTTTCTCAGCTCCAAACTATTCATTTCACTGTTTTTGTTGTTAATTACTGAAACTACAAAAAATGTTTTGGTTTAAAAATAATGATAAACACAAATGAGTCAGAAAAAAATAGAAATAAAGTATCCTATTACCCCTAAACAGAAAATTACATTTCACAGGCGAACCTCCAAATTGTTGGAAATTGTGTGGAAGCCAAGATGCTAACCATTGGCACATTTTCTGACATTGTCCAATAACTAGAAATTTCTGGTTGGAAATACATAAGACTCTGGAAGTTATATTTAAAAATAAAATACCTTTTCAGTTTTTGGGAAAGTTGATTTGTTTTCTGGGTACATTGATGCTTATCTATTTAATGTTTTGACAGCTGCTTGTAAAAAAAAAACTACAACTAGGCACTGGACACATCCTGACCCCCCCAAAATTGAGAAGTGGGAGGATATAGTTAATGGAATATATGTTATGGAAAAAATGACCTTTTCACTCCACTTACAAATGGACAAATTCAAGCAATTAAGGTCAAGATGGGTCATGTATGTTCGTTTTTCACGGCCAAATTTTCTAGACTTAGCAACCAAATAGATATTTTGTTGCTGGATTATTATCCTTATTATACATGTGTATTAGAAAGTGACTTAAGTTTCTCAAGAGGCTTTTTCTGTTTGCCTGTGTTGTTTTCATTCTGTTTTCAGTTTTGTAAATATATTGTATAGTCACCCTACATATTAAGGAAAATGTAGTACTTGCACATCCCTCTCACAAACTGTAAATAGTTATAGAATGTTAAGATACCGTTTGTTTGAAAATTAAAGAAAAACGAGGATGTTTAGGAGAAAAAAGTCAAAAGACTGTCATAATGTTACTCTGCAGACTTTCATTGTAGACCTTTTATACCTTTTGTAATTTCATGAATAACTGTCTGTAAATGGCTCATTTACTAACTAAAGAATTGTAACAAAAAGAAATAAATGTATCCTTAAGCACAAGTGAGATCATGAGTAGTATCAGATATAAAGGCATTTTTTTTTAATGGCAGTCAATTTGATGAAAAATACTCTTAAGCCCACATCTTCGCTTCTGTTGTGGCTATAATGACAAATCTGGTGACAAAGTGCACATTTGGGGGTCAAGGCACCCAATAAAAACAGGTTTCAAGTTTAAAAAACTAACAGTGCTGCCCTTACCATGACAATTAGGGGGTCTAGAATAAGCACATTTCATTTAAAAATTGTCATTAGAGTGACTTGACATGTATTTTCCTTCAAGAAGTGTAACATTTTGTATCTAAGTCGTTCAGCTAGGGCTGGACAATATGGCAAAACAATGATCTCATTAGCTGCAGGTGTGTGGCTTTTCACACCTGCTTTTAATTAAGACTGGGGAGCCACCTTACAGAGATGTAAATCTTTCCACTACTTTGCCCCTCAGTACTTTGCAATGCCTTTGGTGGTTTACAATATTGAAAAAGAGCTATTCTATTCCAAAGATAGTCTTATATGCATTTACAATCATTCAGATAATTGTCCAGTTAAGTGCCTAGTTTGCATTTTGAGGAGTCAGCTGAAGAAACTTAAAATATGGTTTCAGGTTTGTCAGTGTGACTGTCTAACAGCTGAAATGTGTACAAGTCAAAAGCTGAAACTTTCTCATGCAGCTCTAAGAGAGAAAGCTCCAAAACAGTCCACTATACCAAGAGTAAATTATAACAGTGAAAGGTGCTTTAAATTGACTGTGACATCATTCATCTGACAGTGAAACACCTGCTGTTGTGTCAGAGTATATAAACACTCACAGAAGAGCTATTGTAATGTTGTAACAGTGGTTAAATGACCCGATACTAAGTGTGAAATAAAAACCAAGCTCATGTTTCATTATCTGGCTTTAAATGTAGCATATGAAGACAAACAGTGTGAGTTAAACACAGCTGTCATATCCAAACACTAGTCTGTTAGCACAGCAGGCTAACCCATGAACTGTCTGCATGTTATAGTTGACCACAAACAGCGCTGACACTGATAAAATTATAGCAGAAGATAGAGAGGAAAATGTGGTTGTCTGTCATATATTTGTCTGCAGTTTTAAAACAATCACTTACGTATTAAGAGCAAAATCCTGTGAAATATCTCAGCTTCCTTCTTTCTGCAGAGCCCTGCTGCGGTTAATTAACAGGACAACTTCCGGTACATGTTTTCAAAATAAAATCCTGAAGTAGAGTTCGTTTATTACGAAAGCCTCTTTTAAGGCAAAAATGCATCCAAACAATTAGGTTACAGCTTTGAATTTTTGTCTTGATTCCTAATTTTATTTTTCGAATTTCTGAAAAAAAGTATTTAGCTCCAAACGAATATAAATAACTAGATTATTTAGAGGGAAACATAATGACACCCATGCGGACAGTAACAACTACGATTTAAAAAAAAAGGGGGGGGGGGATAAATTATTATTACAAAACCTGTCCTGTTTAATAAATATGAAGTGTCAAGTTTCCCAAAACCAGATGACATAACTTGAACTTGACTGACGCATCACGTGATTTTTTCTTTTATTTTGAAATCAGGAGTCTGTCTTTTTCTTCTTTTGCTTCATGTCCTTCCAATCCACTATTACAGCGCTACATTCGGGTCGAAGAAGTATTGCAAGTATTTTACTAATATTTAGTACAAAAAAAATAATGGTGAGGTTTAAATTATGTAAATATTATGTTTACTCTCTTTAAATTTCTCTTTTTATTTATCCCTGTTTGGTGTATAGGAATATTGTAATGCAAATACTTTTCCATTAAACCTTCAAAAAAAAATGTTGTTGTTGTTGTTGTTGTTTTCTTTTGTTTTTTGTTTTGTTTGCTTGCTTTTGTTTTGTTGTGCAATATGAAACAGGTGGCTTCTTTTTAAGTCAACAGAAGCCTCTGCTCTAATTTTCAGAAAAACAAATAGTCTTTCGGATCACAACCGTTTTACTTTACCTTAAACATTTTGGGCTTGTTTTTTTTTTTCTAAATCATGAAATTTACATATTCACTTAAATCCAACCAAACAGATTGATGGTATCATAAAACCAAGCACAGTCACTTTCCTCTCAGATATCATAGTATGCAAATATGGAATTTTAAAATCCATGTTGTTTGGTTCTCTTTTTTTTTAAATAAATTAAAAGAAACTGTCGTCACATTGAACAAATGAATTGCTTTGTGTGACATATTTTTCTTTTCTTTTTTTTTTTTTTCATTTTTTTACCCATATTTGAATTTAGTTATTAAGGTAATTGTAGATAAATACACTTTTTTTCCACTTAAATGTGTATAATGTTGTAATATCAGCAGAAGATGGCGTGGACTGTGTCCCTAAATTTGGCTAATGGGTCAAAGTTAAAACAAAATATGGGCAGAAAAATAATGTTCATTTTTGCAGGGTCTTAGGTAGGTAGTTTGTTCGGTGAAAACCAGGAATCAAAGTTTCCATGAATAAAAAACATTGTATCATTAATGATGTCATCGTCCAGACTGTACAGGCTGAATATCTCACCAACTTGCAAATGAGAAATGAACCTGTTGTGGGTGAGTAATTGGCTCACATCATCCTGTCAGATTCCTCTGTGGAGTGGAGAAAATGAACAGTAATATTTTACTCTTGATCTGAGCTCCAGAATAACAACATCATCATTAGCTTGAGTTTAGTTTTTCCTATGAAATAAAATTCCAAGACCGGTTGATTCAACTCCATTTTATTTATTTCACCCATAAATCACTTTTCACAATCTTCTTGGAAGACAACAGCATTTTATTCCCTATTTTCTTCTTTTTGGCCAAGGGGAATTGGTCCAAAAGCAAAGCAGGCGCTCAGAGAGAGACATGGAATGTCTAAAACATGGTTGATAGTGAATATACATCAATAACAGGCAAACATCTACGACCATCGACTTACAAAACAGTGCACAAACATTGTGTGTGAAGGCTGTCATCCCAAACTGTAACCACATGACTTTGAAAGCAGGGTAGAGGTGATAGATTTTACAAGTCAGAGTGGGATATCATTTTGTTCTTCATTATTAAAAAAAAAGATATGCGGCCAAGAACGTAAACAGTATATTCAACCTAGATCTATCAATTAAATGACTGCATGAATGTAAAAGCACGATTGAGTGAAGCCTTCATTTATTCCCATGTGCTCAGTGGTTTCTGAGGGTCGTCAGACTGAGTCGACTCAATCTGAACACACCAGCATTGACCTTAAATCTGAGTCACATTACTGCATCTTCATGCTCCGTTCAGTCGCTAAAACTGCAACGAAAAATAATCAGAGAAAGAAAAGCTACATAGTTGAAAGCTATAAGTTTCACATCGTACTGTTTGCAAACCATATGAAATTCTTCGTACGAAATGTTTGGTGTCTTTTTTTTGTGTCTTGTCATTGGTGCCGAGTACAAAGCTTTCAAGTTACGCAGAATATTAGGAATGTAAAAGAACAGCAGGAAAGTGCTATTACTCAAGCAAATATCCACCAGCGAAAGAGACAGCTATATATATATACACATACATTGGCAACAAATGTGACGTAAAGAAATGTGTTCTTCCTGCTTCACTGGATTCTAAGATAATGCAGCTAACAACAGAAATGTTCTCCTACTGTTTTTTTCAAACAAATTTCAAATCATATTCATATATGCCATCCGCTGATGACCGTTCTAGCATGGTTAGAAAGATTTGATACTAAACATCAAGAGGGGGAATTTAGAAATGAAGTATATATAGAATCAACAAAGCAAAACAGCCAAAGTACTGTTAGGAAGAAAAAGACCTGGAAAGTGTGTATGTGCTACAGATTCCACTGATGTATCAACTGTCTGTTTGTTGGAAATTTCCTCAACTGTACCCTGTGAAGTTTTTCACCACAAGAAGCGCTGTAGAGCACTGTTTTCTCAAGTGGGACCCTGTTTGGTTTGTGTTACATAAACAGGCATTTCACCTCCTCCTACTATTAAAGGGGACGAATAATTAAGACAGAGAGACTGCAACTTAGCAAACATGGAGGTTTGCCAAGCATGCTTATAAAACACTGTTCTATTAAGACATTTCTAAGTGTAAACGGAAATTTGGTTTTGTTCATTACAGCAATTTGCATTTTGAATATCTGACACATGTTGAGTTCCAGGGGCTGGAAAAGGTCCTGTTTGAAATCCAATAAGTGGTTTTACAAGATGACCAATAGAGCAAAATTACAGCATTTTAGGCAAATATACAAGTTTCTGACTGCTTTCGTTCTTAACTGATTGAGTTTAAAGGACGGTACAGCCCTTGCTACTTCAGTGTACATTTGCATCCATGTGATGAAAACAAAAATAAGATAATAAGTGCAGTCATATTTAAAGATGGGAACCTGAAGGCTGCAAAAAGTAATGCAAAGAAGTTAAGACTAAGTGATGATGATAATGAGGTTGATGATGGTGCGGTTAGTCTGCAGAGGATCAGGAAGATTCAGGTGTAAAAGGTCCCAGTAGATGAGTTTCATCTCATGCTATCATGTGGCTGCAGCAATGATTAGTTGACCAAATTACCACATAACTTAAACATCCCATTAATTCTTAGAGGACAAAGAAGAACAGAGATACAAAAACACATAAAACAGACAGGCTGATTTAGGGTCTAATGGTGCAGTTAGGGGAATGTGTGTCTTCTGATTGGTTTGATTGGAGACATTTGGCATTCTTCATTATGGCATTGAAAGTGGGACGCTGCCAGTGATGCAGAGAGAGAGAGAGAGAGAGAGAGAAGAGAGAGGGAGACTGGAGAAAGGGCTGGGCTCCAGGTGGGTGAGGTGGTGGTCAGGGGGAATGTGGTTAAGATGGAGAATTATCTTCTGCCCTCCTCATGCCATCTTCAGGAACTGGTCCACTGTATCTGCTTCCACCGCCTCAGAAAACATTTCATAGTTCTGATGGAGAAGGGAAGAAAGAGAGAAACAGAAGTTCAAAATTACATCTTTCAGAGTTTGTAACTAAAATAATCTGTCAGTCACTTTTCAAGCCACACAATGACTTTATTTAATATGGACACTCTTACGTCTCTGTTTTGGGTCACAGCCATGTCATGCAAATCTTACAAAATGCTCAAAAGTTAGGGCTGAACAATTGTCAAAAATAATCCAATTGCGATTATTATTTCCTATATTGCAAATGCGATTTTTGGTGCCATTATTTCTAGGTTCTCATCTTAATTGTTTTTAAAGAAACACATTGTAGGACATGAACAGTTACAAATACAACACAACAACTCACTACCACTACAACTGTGACAGCTTTTTGTCCATTTTAGTCACTTTTTACTTATTTATTTCCCACTTTTGGACAATTTTTTTGATAGTTTCTACCTATTTTCCAGGTTCACTCCCAATTTTCTGAGCAATTTTTGTTGGTATTGCCCATTTATGATACTTTTCTGCCACTTTAAGACCATTATTTGCAACAAACTGACTTTTTTCCAAGTGTAATCCCAACTTTCTCGCCATTTTTGACTGTGGCCATTTTTACCACTTTACACTGTTTTTCATCTCTTTTTTTTCATCAATTTTGCTATTTTCTAAATTTTTTAAAAGTTTCCTCCAGCATTTTCTTGCTAATTTTTGTTGCTTTTTGGCCACTCAAGTCACTCTTCACTCTTTTCTGTGACTTTTGGACCATTTTGTGCAACTTTTTTAGTATTTCCAGGTTTTATCCCAATTCAAATGCCAATTTTTGTTGCATTTGTGGCAATTTTTACCACCTCAAACTAAGTTTTATTGCTACTCTTTGCTCTTTTTGTCTCTTTTTACCACTTAGATTGTTTCTTTTATAAAGGTAGTTTCTGGTTTGGAGAAGAAAACATCCACGAGAAAAATGTAGCTGTAATTTTGACACATTTCAGGTTATAGAAATATTGCACTGTGATCGGAATATTGATGCAGGATATAATGGGATCTAATCTAATTTGCAATTAATTGCCCAGCCCTACTTGAAATGCAAGAATCTCACTGACAGTAATGTAGATGCACATTGCTCGCAAAACCTAAGTAGAAATGTCATGCTGTATTACTCAGATAAGATCAAATGTTTAAAAATAATCAAGTTTGAGCTCAAGTTTTAAGAGTGCAAACCATGCACACACCAACAAACTCATATGTTAATCTACTCTGAATAAGTCATCATTTTATTTCTCTCTTTTTCCAACTCCAAATCCTTCATCAATGTTCTCTTTGTCTTTCTCTCTCTATCATTACATCAGGACTGAGAACATTAAGCTTACGCAGGTAGAAGGAGGCGTTTCTGAAAGAAAGCCAAGCCCCCTGCTTCCCTGGTGGGAGGATGTGTGCCTTTCACCACTTCAACTGTAGCAGAAGAACAGGGGTTCATGATGCAAAGACAAAGTGACGGAGGCGTCAGTCTAGGTGTTACTAACTGACACTGCAATAAAAGCATCCACAGCAAAACCCTGCTTCTGTTTTTTTGTGTTGTTTCGGATCAGATATGAACTTTGGTAGGTCTTTTTTTGTATTTCCTCTTGCCATAATAATAACAGTCGGAGCCAACAAGTCACATTTGAATGCATTTTGTCAAATATGAAAGACCACACAGCAGGGGACTTTCTATAAGAATACAGTGACTAATGTGTGCTCCTCTCACCCCACAGTACTGGTCTTCGTTGAAAAGCTGAGGTGGGACAGCAGAGGGGTCTCCTGCTTTACTTCTCATCTCATCACGAAGTTCCCCGCCCACAGAGATGTCGATGAGCTCGTACTTGATGCTTTTGCTCTCAAGGATTCGAATCACCTCAGCCTGTTGAGACTTCACCTGTAAAATCAAAGAAAAGCATCTGTCAGAGATAAAACTCAGCTTACAGAGACAGTATTCTGCTTTACCATATTATAAACATGGACATGAAGTAACAACGCTGGATGTTCAGACTCAGTGTGTTCAGATCTCTCCACATTTGTATTGGGGATGGAATGGTTTATGAAAAGATTCCGAACTGTTACATTAACCTGACTTGGTTGGGTTTGTGTCGTGTCCTTTTTTTTCTTTGTTCTACTACTTAGTTTGGGGCGCGTGCATTGCTCACTTAGTGACTTTCTCGCTACATGCAACAACTTTTCAGAGCTCTCTTGACAAACTCAGTGACTTCTCTTGATTTTGGAGATTCTGACGTGACAGCATGTTTTGATCTTGCTCTCTGAAACAAGCAGCAGATGCTGCTGTGGGCCCCTCCCCCCTCCAAAACACTCACAGGCGGACAAGTCCTGAACATATTTATGGTGTTTTTTTTACATGCTTTCTATCTCTCCCACCATGTTATGGTAGAAAACAATATGCTATAAAATATTCCTCCCTCCTACAGCATCCATGACAATAACATGCAAATATATATTATTATGCAATTTAGATGATGGCATCATTAAGCGACTTCAAACAACCAGTGGGGCAGCCAATGGAGACCCTACTGAGGAGTTAGCATGTTGAAACTACCAGCGTCTCATGCAGCTTTAATGATGTATAAAATGACAAACTGCCTCAATTTTTAAGGATTCCATGACTTATTCTGGGGTGATGATGTCATCACATAAGGAT
Organism: Thalassoma bifasciatum; assembly: GCA_008086565.1. Lineage (NCBI taxonomy): Eukaryota > Metazoa > Chordata > Actinopteri > Labriformes > Labridae > Thalassoma > Thalassoma bifasciatum. The sequence goes on along the minus strand of RPOG01000501.1, from coordinate 222,016 downwards.
CTCCAAATTGGTACATGACATAGTAGAGGGGCAGACCTCAAACACCAAGGTCTTTCCATAGCTCTGACAGGCTTCCTGAGGGTTGGCGAATCAGAGTGAAGGGGTTTGTGGACCAGGGAGCCTTAAAGAGACAGCAGCTAACACAAACTGTTTCAGTCAGAGGCTGAGATAAGGGTTTGCTAAAACACTGGTGAGAGAAATTAGGGATTTTTTAAAATCATGTTAAGGTACTACAGGGGCACCAGGGGGACACTATAAAGAGTAGAAAAGCATAATACCTCTTCTTTAATCACTACATGTCAACCCTCTAAGTGATTGTTCCATTGATTAGGTCCTAACCTCTTCTTTTTCTCATTTTTTGTATTCCTACTACGAATCAAGTTGCTGTGTTTTCATAATAGTAAATCATAAAATGAACAGAAGAGCCAAACCACCATGTAGCTTATTTTCAGGGCCTGAGGGGGAAAAAAAAGTGTGCCGTTTTAGTTCTGTTTGAGGCTTTGCCTTCAAAAAACAGAAGTGTTATCTAACTCTTGGGTGATGATTAATAGAGCTCTGTCTAACCTTCTACTATCTGAGCGATGGAGGAAGTTGGGAGGGGGGTGGGTGCAGACGTATGACCACACCTAAGCACACCACAAACTTAAAATGCACAAGCTTACATTCAGATAGCAACAAACCACCATTGTAAGACCAGTGTGGCCATTTCTTAGACATGTTATGTGCAAAGTGACAGGAGCTAATAAAGTTACTGCAGGGGATTCTATAAAATTTACTCAGTGCACAGCTGAAGTTTAATGCAAGTACACAGAAGAAAAAAGGAGCAAAATTCCTAAAGGTGGTCTTGAAAAAAGCAAAATAACTTTAAACAGTGTCTTGTGTTTAAGTTGATGAAGTATTAGTCAACATAAGAGTCTATTTCCAATATTAATCTGATCCTGAACCTTTAACTTGAGCTTTTCTGTTGTAAAGACAGCATGATGCAGTCATAGTAAACACATAAACTGGATTCACAATGGTGCAGAGGAAATCACACTCAAACTCAAATGATTTGATTTTCAACGAGACATCCAAACTATCAGAAGGAAGAACTGCTTTCACGTGATTAAATTAGCGCAGGAAAGAACAATAACCCAGCTACAGAACCCACAGATACAGGGTGTTAGTGGATTATTACCCATCTACTAGAGGCTCATGCAGGGCAGAGAACTTTTCCACTACATGAGGTCTGTATTCATAACAGGTACCAGATGTTACATCCAGAGCTTGAGCCAAAAAAGTTTTACATCATGTGCTGCAATACCATTTTAAAACTCAAGCCGACTGATGTCTGCTTTGAAATGCCTTCAATTGACCATTAAAAGGAATTCTTTGCTCTAAAAACAAATTATAGACATCTGGGTTTTCCTTGATTGAATGGTCAAATTCCCACCACCCCTTCAGTTGAAGATCTCACCATGAACAAAAATCTTTAACATCTATATACATTCTTGAACAAAAGGAACAGAAAAGACTTGGTGGCTTTGAGTTTCAGGTTCCCTGCAGAACCACATCAAAAACAGGCATGACTCTGTAGTGGGAATCACTGCATGGGCTCAAAATTCTCTAAAGCCACAGTCTGTGTACACAGTTTGTCACTGCTTGTACAAATATAGGTTTAAAAAGTACAATGAAAGAGGAAATTATACATGGAAACCACAAAAAAAGCTGGTGACTAATCCCAGCATGAGCCCGCTAAAGAGGAACTGCAGAAACCAGGGAGTAAATATGTTTCAACAGGTTTGGTCTGACTCTGAAAAGCTCATTTCTCTTTTGGAACACACTGTACAGCAGGAATTGACTAATGTATAACTTCTTGTTTGTGAAGTTATTAAACTATAAGTTTGTCCATATATGGGCATTACTGACTTGACTGACTGGTGGGTACTGTGTAGCTGTCTGCAAAGAAGCTAACAACCCACCTCTTTACCACATCCTTTCTCAAACAAAGCTAGGTTGGGTTAATGTTTTTGAATATGGCCTCCAAGAATGATAAGGTGCAAAACTCCAAGCTAGAAACAAATGGGTGATGTCATATAGACTACATTCACATATTTTATAGTTTACAGGGTTCAATGTCTTATTTTCAGCCCATAGTTTTAAAGCCAGCATCCATGATGATGTGAAAATGCATAAACCTCCATTGCATGAGAAGCCCACACATGTGATGAGACACTCTAAATGCGGAACTACTCTGCAATCCAGATAACATTTTTTAGATGAGCCTCACATATTTCAGCAAGACAATGTTAAACCTTCCTGCACATAGGCCTATTACAACAGTGTGGCTCTGTAGTCGAGCTGGTCTCCTGATGTAACAATTTGCTATCACAACTTTCAAATTGTTTTTCTTTGTTCCTCCAAAACAATATCGACAGGGTGATGAAACACAATGATAAACATGTCCTATCTCAACTTTATGTAATATTCTACTGGGATGAAATTTCAAATAAAGAAATATCAATACACTAAAACATGTCTAATTCAGCAAATGATATAAAGCAAGTTTACTACTTTTTTAAGGCATGTTTACAAAGAAGGGAGTGTCTGGGCATGATGGTGAGTGGAGGGATTGGAATTGTATAAGCATTGCTTCATCCATCCCCTTTGCGTAAACACAGTCGTCAATTGTTATGTGAGAGGTATTGTATGCAGGTTTGACATAAATTTATTTACTTATTTACTTACTGGCTTACTTTTAATGAAGTCTAGAGTTTTATTGATTTGCAGCCCATTGTGTTTTATTTTTAACACTGCATCCCAACTTTGCTGGGACTAAATTGTAAAGCCTTCATAAAATATTCACGCCCATTATAAGTAGGCCCCATAGGAAGGATGGAGTTTCCTTCATGCACGTGTTGTTAAGTGCACAGGATATATGCTGTAGTTAATACATGATATGTGCACTATGACCAATATGTGTCATGCTCAAGGATCTTATATGGTTTTATATGACACTGGGTGCACTGTTCTGTCCTACAGGAAGTAGAAGGAAATGTCTGCTATACATGCCTATTCTGACAGTTTTATACCCCAAATCTACACAGCAATAAAGTCTGTTCAGGATGGGTTAGTGGATGTATATTTAATGGTAAACTGCTGCAAAAACAGCTGATCAAACAAGCTAAGATGAACACATTCACACCTTCTTGAACACACAGCACAGTTAAGGTGCAGCTCGTCTCTGTGCGTCATTTATCCTTAATGCTTTATTGTCAAATGATTGTTTTTCTTCTGTTTAAGGATCAAGCTGATAATGCTGACGTTAGTGTGGACTGAAGCAGGCGCGGAGCAGCTCAGGCCTGTGCACCGTTAGTCAGGAGGAAGCTGTTACTGAGGGTCTGCTGGGTGTGTCTGTCACACCGAGTCTGTTCAGCTGCACACAAACGCACCACAAACAACAAAACAACGAGCGAAACGTTCATTCATAAACTCTTCACTCACCGTCCGAGAGGCGGTGACCGTGGTGTAGTAAAGTTTGATCCCCATAGCTGCACGTCCCTCTGCTCCCTTTGTGTATCCGCTCTCGAGTCGCCTTCTCCGGTCTGCGTCAAGTTCTGGAGCCGATGGAAAGACCGGACGTTTGATTACGTCTTTTCAAAATAAAAGCTCGATGGATTTAACTTTCTGTAAAATTTATTAAACAAACTATTTTCTTACTTAAAAAATCAGGCATATGGAAGGGAGCCAGAACACAGACTCACATTTCTAGAATGATGTCAAAAAATTAAAAAAGTTCTTTATGGTCTTAATTTGTTGGAAAACAAAATAAAAGGGACAAGACCAAAACAAAACAAAAAAGGGCAAAGAAATCAAACATAAAAACAATCAAAGAAAAATTAATATTCTGTTTTTTGCAAACATACCCTTAAAAAAAGTCCATGCACTCTATATCTATACTTCCCATTACCTCAACTAACTAATCATGGAACCAATCATATAATCAAGTTTTCAAGGGGCATGTGTGTCAAACTATTCATTTTAAAGTTACTAACATACATGCATGAGGTGGACTTATATGTGGAGCTGGACTCAGTCCAAAGGGAATGATATGTTATTTTTATCAGTTAAGGTTGATAAATTTGGTATTTTTGTTTTAGATAAAAACTTGGAGCTCATCATTAATTTTTTTTTTTTATTCCACACGGAAGTTTTTATTCATAAGTGCAGGTTCTTTAAAATTAAGCCCACTCTGATTCACAGGAAGAATGATTTCAAACTTTTTGGTAAATCCTTGATTCATGTTATAGATGAAAGAAGCCATGAAGCATTCATTATTGAATGACTTGAATTTGCTTTACATTTACCCATAACTTATTTTATTTATACTCTATTTAAGTTATATTTACTTCCTGAGGCCTCCTTTTCCCCTATTTTTTGTTCATTTGATTATTTCTTTGTACTTATGGGTGAACTGCTTTTTACATTGATCTTGAATCTACTCAACCTGAAATCTGCTTGTATTGTATGATGTTGATTTAAACCTTTCTTTGTTTGTATTTAAAAAAGTTGAATTAATAAAGGAAAACAAAACATGCATGTGGTGTGCAACAAAGAGAGCCATAACTTACATCTTTTTTAAAATATATACACATGGAAGATCAATGATCAGAGATAATTCATACCCAGAAACCTGCATGCAATCAGTACATTTAAATGTCAGACACTTCAATTAAAACTCATAGATGTTCAAGTAATAAAAGGAAACACAGCATCTGGTCTTATATGAAATATACAAGTCTGAAATCAGATAAATATTGTTTATAAGGAGGACGTTTATTGAGAAAGCACATATTAGAATACAGATCAATCTTATCACAACAAATGATCTATCGCTTACAATTAAAAGGAAAAGGGAAATGAATTGAGCTTCATATGATTTGTGGTTGGCTCCTCTCAATATCTAGACATTAATGTATTTCTTGTTACACATGTTACACACACATACAGTTCATTCACTTATATAAAAACATGCAATCCTGAGTACTAAGTCAGAACTTTCAGGTCAGGTTTCTGTTGGCCTATTTTCTTTGATGAGTTATCATTACCAACATGTGAACATAAATAAATGTAACTAACTAACTAAACTAATGTGAGCTCCCATTTGAATCATGTAGATAAATCCTGGGGTCAACAACTTGGAAATAAGTTTTAGGGCTCAATTCAGTTTCTTGTTTGGAACTTTGTAAGGCTCTCTACTTGCTGCACTGCAAGAACTGAAACCAAAGTTGGTGTTTATTTTTTATTTCTTATATACTTATAGTCCTACCAGAATCAGTACAAGTCACATTCCCCTGACAAGTCCAGAAAAAAGTGTAATTTCAAGATACTGAAAGACAAAATGGAGTCGAAACTGCTTTTAAAATAATTGCCAATAGGGTTATAAAACGTACTTGTTAAATTTCTTGTATTTAGCATTTTTTCTGCTTTCAGGAAACAAAACAAGTATATTTTTCATTTTTTTATTCAAGACAATACAACACAAACACACATAATCATAGCAGAATGCTTACTCATTAGCTTATCATTACCATTTGTCACTATTTATTTCTTTGTTTACTATAACACTCTGATAAATGAATCATGACAGTCAGTATCAGGATTTTTCCCTTGAGTGTTTTTATTTGTCTCAAACCATGAAAAAAACGTTTCCTTTTTTTTCCTTCAAATATTTGTAACTGAGCATTCAACATAAAACAGTGTGAACTTAATGTAAACATGACTTAGTTTTTGTTTGACTTCTTTCTTTCTTTCTTTCTTTCTTTTTTTTTGTAATTTCATAAGTAATCTTTTTTTGATGCTTTGCGAAACATTTTAACTCTCTTTCATCCATTTTAACGCTGAATAATTTATAGTTTATAAGCTTTTTCACCCTAAAATGTTTGTCTACTACATTTTTAAAGATATATTTGTTTGGAAAAAAATTGAAACATTTTTCAGGCCCTAAGAAGAATGAAAATATCCTGACACAGGCTAAAATGAATTTCCACCACATGAACCACTGAATTTAGGGGTAAATAAGTTTTAAACAGGTGTCCACTGTAGTGACCACTATGCACCACAGGGTTAATCACTATTTTTGAGTCAGTTTTGTCTTTAATGAAAGGACAGGAACTGTGAAAAAGTGGAGAGTGAGGTGACATTCAGTAACAGTTTTGGCACAGACTCAAGTATTTGAATGCAGTGTACAATCATTTCATGTTTAATATTGTAAACGACTGGCAAAACAGGAAATGATTTGTTGTATTCTGGTAAACTTGACTCTACTTTTCCTCCTGACTGGAGACAACCACTGGCTGCTCAGTTTAAAGACACAGTACAGAATCTGATTTACATTTTAATGTGACTTTTGCATACAGTTTAATTTAAAATGAATCAAATGTGTTTCAATGATAAGTTACCAGAACTCTTTTCTCTCCCTGCCTTTTATTTATGTAATAGCTTTTCCTTCCTTTCCATACAGTCCATCCGGAAAGTATGCACAGCACTTCACTTTTTCCACATTCTATGTTGCTGCCTCCTTCCAAAATGGGTTAACTTTTTGTCTTCAAAGCTCTGCACGTGATACCCCATAATGACGATTTTCTTGTTTGTTTTTGAAGTTTTACCAATCTATCAAAAATAAAAACTAAGACATCACAAATGAATTATTATCCACAGCCCTCACTCAATACTTTGCTGATGAACCTTTGGCAGCAGTTACAGCCTCAAGTCTTTTTAAATAAGATGTCACAAGCTTGGCTCACTTCTTTCTGGACAGTTTTGTGCATTTTTCTTTGCAGCTCCCCTCAAGTTCCATCAGTTTGGATGGATGCACACACATTTGCAGATCTATCCAAAGGTGTTTGATCAGATTCAAGTCCGAGCTCTGTCTGTGCCCCTCAAGAACATTCACAGAGTCGTCCTGGAGCCTCTCCTTTGATATCTTTTATTGTTGACGTGCTGAAAGAGGAAGCGTCGCCCCAGTCTGAGGTCAGAAGTATCTGGAGCAGATTTTCATCCAAGATGTCTCTGTACATTTCTGCATTCATCTGTCCCTCAATCCTGACTCGTCTCCTAGTTCCTGCTGCTGAAAAACATCCCCACAGCCTGATGCTGACACCACCATGCTTCACTGTAGAGATGGGATTGTTCAGGTGATGACTTGGCTTACTCCAAACATGAGACCTGGCATTCACGCCAAAGGGTTAAATCTTTGTCTCATCTCAGAAAATTCTCTTTCTCCTGGTCTGAGAGTCCTTTAGGTATCTTTTGGTAAACTCCAGGTGAGCTGTCATGAGCCTTTTACTAAGGAGTGGCTTCTGTCTGGACTCTGCCGTACAGGTCTGATTAGCAGGAGCTTTAACAGTTTTATCATGTTGTCATTATGGGTGCGTTGGGTGACAAATCTTGAGGAAAATAATGAATCTATCTTTGAAGTTTTTACATAACAGAATGTAGCAAAAAGTGAATGAATAATTTCTGGATGTATACTGGAAGAAGAAGTGTTCTACTTACAGCAGGTTTTGAAACAGTTCAGTGAAATTCCTGTATTTCCAGAAACACAATTTTCTCTATAATGTGTAGACTGTCCCTCTCCCTCATCTCTGCACAGATTACAGAGCTGAGATCTTGTATGTCTTGCATGAACTTGTACCTGTTTTTGACACACTGAGCTTTTTCCATCCTAAATCTGCATCTCAGCTGTGTATATCAGACACTTTCTGCATTGCAGTTGAACTCATGCCAACCAAAGAAAAGACTACAGCCAACAAGACGTTTGTGTCCACGGTCTGCTTCCCTGAGCATGCAGTCTGCAGACAAACACCTCTGAGAATGAATCCACAGGGAAACAGGAGGCCTTTTATTCCTCCTACAAGATTAAGTGTTCCAGACAGGCAGACAGAGCAGCTCACACACTTACACATAGCACATTTCAGTGTGTCCAGTTTTCACCTTCTCGTACCTGAATGGTGAGACATTCAACACTTTTCTAAGAATAGTTTTGATGCTCCGGTTCCATTTTCTGACATTCATGACTTTCTATTCACAGCTTCTCTTGTTCTGATTCACTGCAGGATGTGTGACAGTGAGTCATACTTGAGTCTGAGGCTGAGACTTAAAGGTGGTCTCCACAAAGACAGTTTAGAGTGTTAATGTGTTTGAAACATATAGGAATTCAAAGATGTGATGGTTAGCACGTCATGAAGGCACGTTAGACTGATTCAGAGATTTTTCAGGTGTTTGGTTTTATACCAAAGGACTGGATATCTTTGGCATAACAGACCCATGAGATTGAGAGGCTGTGTCCACGAGAACGGTTGTGGGGTGAAACACAAAAGTATTATTGCAAACAGCGTTTCAGCCGACCTAAACGCCAACTCTTGAAAACAGCACCAGAGTGGGCTGGACATCACGCCCAGCTTTGCACATGCACATTAAACCTCTACTGTGCCATGAGTGAACTGAAAACAACAACAATAGTGGCCTACAATTTTGTTCTTGTATTGTTGAATCTACTGACTGCTTCCTAACAAAATGTGCCAGGAGGAAGCCATTTCTACACAATTGCCATAAAGTATCCTGCTTACCATATGCCAAACAACATGGAAACAAGCCACAAAACTTCTGGAACAAAGTCATTCTGAGTGATGAGACCAAAATTGGACTTTCGGCCACAACCATAAACGTTACATTTGGAGAGGAGTCAACAAGGCCTATGATGAAAGTTACACCATTCCTCTGTGAAACACAGAGGTGGATCACTGATGTTTTGGGGATGTGTGAGCTACAAAGGCTCAGTAAACTTGGCCCAAACTGGTGGAAGGATGAATGCAGCATGTTATCAGAAAATACTGGAGGACAATCTACACTCATGAGCCCAGAAGCTGCACATGAGACATACAGGGACATGACAATGATCCAAAACATAAGGCCAAGTCGACCTGCCATTGGTTACAGCAGAATAAAATGAAGGTTCTGGAGTGGTCATCTCAGTCCCCTAGTGGCTGAATTTCATTGAGCCACTAGGGGGAGACCTCAAACTTGCAGTTCATGCAAGACAGCCCAAGAATTTACAGGAACTGGAGGCTTTTTGCCAAGAAGAATGGGCAGTTTTACCATCTGAGAAAATAAAGACCCTCATCCACAATGACCACAAAAGACTTCAAGCTGTCATTGATGTTAAAGGGGGCAACACAAGGTATTAAAAACTGGGGTATGTAAACTTTTGATCAGGGTCATTTTGGTACTTTCTGTTGTCATTATGATTTAAAAAGAGTAAACAGTTGTTTGATTATGAATTTCTTCTCTCAACCTCTAACCATGGGTGATAGAAAGGATTTTGTGTTATCATTCATATTTTCTGAGAAAAGGCCTAAAAATCAGGAATTCTACTGGAGGGTGTAAACTTTTGGGTACAACTGTGAGTCGTTTTCATTACTGTAACTCTTCAACTATTTGAGCAAGAGAAAAAAAATCAAATGGTTCCTGGAAGAAGAAAAGATGAGATTTCTGGATGTGGCCCTTTTAAAGCCTGTATGACAAAGTGCTGATATCAGATTACATGAGAAAAGAACAGGGTACGAAATGTTAGTTATCAAGATGCAATCCATAGTTAAAGTATAGACCAGCCTACACACAACAAAGACACAGAAACATGTACCCCATCATAAGTAATAATGACATGGTTACAAATGTTTATCACTCAGACAAAATTTTCCTGAAACACCCAAAATGGAGCAAAATATATCCGACCAAAGAAAAAGATTTAAGAACTAAAAGTGTGGGAGGGGTCCAGTGTTGCCCAAGGGCAATGGCTGCCAAGATTCAGTCTAAAGTTTTCCAGTTCATTCACCTTCTTTCTGACAACTGGATCACACACATTCAAAACTAAACTGAAATATTGAGCTCACCATAACCCTCTGTGTACGCTGAGCCCTGTTTAGTGTAATGAGAACCACAGAAATTAAATTTGGTGCTTATCAGAAGAGAAGCAGAGCAGCCCCTTCTATTGTGAGTCAGCCTGGAGGAATGTGGGAGGGAGTCCAACAGCACTATAATTCAGCTGATTCAGGGTTTTAAGGGAGTAACTGAGCCGTGCAGTATGGACCAGGACAGACCGTTACACACAGTAAGACTGGAGCCAGGAAACAGAGCAGGCCAGCAGGGTCTGACTGTCTGACACCTGCAACTGTATCACCTCTGAGGTTTGAGGAAGAGGAGGAAGAATCAGAGGAGGAGAAAGTCAACACTGCTCAGGGTTTAAGAAAATAAAGCACCAGGGCGCTCTGATAACGTCTGTTTTCACATAACTCTGACCTCTGATTACCCTCAGTGCAGGTTTAAGGTAGTTTCCCCTCATGTGAGACACCTTTTCCTGCTTACAAGTCTTTTTATTGGTCAGATTTAGAGGGAAGGATAAATAACAAGACATTCATTTTAAAAGCTCTACTGTAGAGAAAATAGTCCCACTGGTGCCAACCTGCTGAGTTTGATCCTGGTTAAAGAGGAGGTATAGCCCAATTTTTTCAATATAAACTCAGCTGCGTTCATGACCACTTGGGGGCAGCAGGTATTCTGTGTTTAGATCATTTGAGCTGGATCCTTCAGAGGAATACAAGATCTGAGCCTGGATGACATACAATGATTAACATATTATTATTAAAAGCTGTTTTTAGAGACTTAAAACATGATCCTGATGTTTAAATTTTCCCATTTAATTTGCTCATTATCACCAGAAAGGCTTAGAATAATAGCCTGACCTTTTTTAAAACTTGAACAAACACTTAAAAAAAAACTTTGTTAAATTAAAAATATTTGATTCAGTTTAGAACTTGTATCAGTGTTAAGTTTCCGACTTGCCACAAGGAATGCTTCACTTTACAAATGTGGAGAAAAAAAAAAGATGTTAGAAAAAAAAGTTGTACCTGTTGCATAATCAGCCTGTTTGATAGTCCCAGCAGCCCTGTGGGTAACCTTTAGTTTATTGTTTCAGAGTTGGCCCCCAGCTTTTCTTACTGCTGCAGACTATCAGCCACATTCAGAGCAACTTTGGCTCCCACTGAACCCCCCCCCCGCATTTGAATAAGCAAAGCCTGACAATGCAATGATGGAGTTGAAGTAAAATGCGGGTTTTGCAAAGTAAAGTGGAGAAAAACCAGGACTGTCAGACAGGTTTGACCCCCTTAGTTGATGGTGGACTACAGCATGATGTCATCAGTCATGATTTCTATAACATTCACCCCTGATGGTTTAACTCACTGTTCTGTTTTGATGTCTTCCCTCAGCACAAAAAGGGCCAGAATTTCTTTGAGCTGCTTGTTAGTCTGAGATCAGAAATGACTTCATTATATGCGCAGCGTCACAGAGTGGAGTGTATCCATACAGTGTGTAAATAACAGCTGAGTCCTTGCCCAGAGGAACACTGTTCATCAGGCAACCATGGAGACCCATTAACCACAGGGAGACACCCACAGACAAACAGACATCAGACTCTCTGGACTCTCAGTATTTACTATTTTCTTACAAAAACACAGAGTTTTGGGGGAAAAAAAGTGACTGTCAGAAATACAACTCTGTAACAAGCAGAAGGGTTTTGCTCTTATAACACAACATTAGCTGATTCTTTCGGGCGTCTTTCTGTTTATTTCTGTGTTTTTAACCAGCACAAGCAGTGACACCCACAAAGTTTTTGAAGGGCAGGGGCAAAAAAAAGAAATGGCACCCACAGCAGGTTCTCACTATAGAAGAGGGCAATAAGTTCTGTGTTTTGAGGGCACCATAGACATGTCTAAATGACACATTAAATAAGCATGGAACTAACCAGATAGACTGCCAAGGGGAGTTTCAGTTGTGGTTTAAACAAGTTGAAAGGGCAGTTTGGTGTGTTTCGCCAACCAGGAGGGCACTTTAGCAGGTTTTGGCTCCCAAGTAGACACTTAAGTTTACGTTTTGGCTACCAAGAGGACACAAAGAAGTTGTTTTTGTTGTTCTTAAGCAAGTTTTTAGCACCCAAGTGAGTACTCTAGCCTCTTTTGGCTCCTAAGAGCACACTGAAGTATATATTTTTGGCATTTTAAAATGTGTTTCAGCTCCTAAGAGGGAACTTTGGTGTTTGTTTTTGTACCTGATAGGGCACCTTAGTGCTCTTCTGAGTACTAGCTGTATGTTGTTACAAAGACAGAAAGCCTTCAACTTTTTAAATTTTCCTTGTGGCAAATGATAAACATGTAAAACATTCTGAGAAGCAGGTGCAATGCAAAAAAATAAAAGCTAAACAAGTATTTCATTTTCAAGGTTCCCTATTTCAAGATATTAAAAGACGAAGAAGACACCTGAATTGCTTGAAAAGGGTACCAAGTCGACCAGCGGGTTAAGAAAAAAAGTACTTGTTTTGATATCTGTATACATCATTCTTATTACAAAAAACTAACCTTTGACAACTTCTTTCACTTCTTTCTACAAACATCTCTGGCTTAATTGTTTTTTAACACCTCTTACTGCAGCATTTTTCTGAACTGTTTTTAACCTTAAGATATGGTTTTGCTAGTTGGAAACATCACAGGTAGGTGTACGTTGACTTATTTTAATTTGGCAACAGTCAGGATAATGGCAAAATCTTACTTTGAAAGAATAAAAAAAAAGAAAATTAAAAACAATATAAAACTGATACTTTAAAGGTACATTGAGCAGGATCAAGTTGCACAAATACATTTTTCTTAACTCAAAGTGTGAGGCCCTGTTTTACAGCCAAAGAGGCTGGCTAAGTGCATCATAAACTGTGTTTTACTGATATGAAGATAAAGTGGAAGCTCCCTGTTCCCTTCACAATCAGCAAATGTCAACATGCTCCTGTTAATGCTGTTGCAATGCAGATACAACTGAGTGATCAACTTTCTCAGGCTGCAGTGTTTTTGCTAAATAAACAAATAAAACACTCATACAAAAAGAACTGTAACAACTTAGAAAATAAGTAATGTATAGTTCACTCCCTGCAGAGTGTGTGAATAGAGACATGAGCTTTTTTTTTTTTTTCTGGCTGTGAACATCTTTATTTATGCTAAAAATAAAGATGGGTTTTTGTGTGTTTGTGGTTACTGGTGTTTCTGCAGCCAGCCCCAAAGTGGAGCAACATCCTGTCCTGCAATCCAGACAACAACAGCAGAGCAGAGCTGGTGAAAGAGTCTATAATCCTCTGATCTCAAGTCATTTCAACTATCAGAGGTTAAGTAGCAAAGATATTAAAGCTGTGACATTTGCTGTATTTAGGGATCTGCTCACCTCACTATACATCGCCCCTTTCATAAACGCTTGAATAAAATTTTAAGACCAGATGAAAAACTGCTCAAGTTTACCTTTTGTACTGTTGGATCTTAAAAAGGTTCTAAGGAAAGTTTTAAAATAGAATTCAGGGACATGACTAGCTCACAAAAAACACAACACTATCAAAGCACATATTCTTCTTTAATTAGTTCACTCATACTTCTTTTTCTCTTATTACTCCAAAGGCACAAACAAAAGTTCCAGTAGGACAATGACTTACACAGAATACAAAATACAAATAGGTCAAAGTGTACATTCTGTATGTCTAAAATAAGACATAATACTCAGTTTCATATCAGGTCCCTCATTGAAATATTCAGCTTCTTATATAAATTCTAAATACAGTGCATTCGATAGAAAACAGTAAAAACCTACAGTATGTGCGTTACTCTTTTTAAGTACAAACATTCCTCTAAATTTGACATTAAATGTGCAAAAAAGCTGGTTGTCAAGGCACAATGAGAAAAGCACTGATGTTAGATTATCATTCTTTAAAAATGGATGTTATTTTTTCAGTGTTAATAAATGAAAGTGCCTGAAAGTAAAAAACAGGATTGAAATCAGTCGTTTCAAGAATATAGATAAATATGTGCATATTTAAATGATATTCTAATTATTCTAAAAAAAATCTAAAGACTGCAACAACCTCTAGTGCACTGGGCAGAGATGTGTCACCTTAAAGAGGGGGTATTCTGATTCCTCATATCTTTAAACATGGATACAAAGTAACAATGCTGAATGTTCAGACTGACAATGTGCAGATTATCACACCTCTACGTATTTATATGTTGTAGAAATTCCTGAATCTGTCTGTAAATGTCTTAAACAGTCTCATCTTAATAAAGTATGAGCTCTTCATGAGACTTGAAATTCATGAGGGGTGGGCCTCAAACACTAAGGTCTGCCTTTGGCTCTGCTCCCAACAGGACTTTAGAGGGCTGGCCAATCAGAAGGTAGGGGGTTTGTGGAGCGGGCAGCCTTTAAAGAAACAGCAGCTGAAACAAAGTATTTTAGATAGATGTTGAAATAAGGTTTTCTAAAATATCAGTGTAAGAAAGGTGGGGATTTTAAAAGAAAAAAGGATCACATGAAAATACTAGGACGGTACCAGAGGGATGGTATACAGACAAAAAAACAATACCCCCTCTTTAAGTGATCTAATTTGTTAATGTATCAATAAAAAAATCATCTTATACTGATGCATAAAAAATGCAGATATTGTAGGTTATTGAAAATATCTGATCTTAGAAGTTTACATAAACTAACCTCTGATAGTCTTGCATCTCTCTCCCCTACTTAACACAGGGCACCACAATAAAATCCTCCTGTTTCAGTGTCTTTGTAAGAAACACTTGGCTGCAGCATATAAGTCGTACCCTTTATGCCATGGGAGTTAGTGTGAAAGGAAAGGCACATGATTTCTTCCGCACACGTTTCCTACACCTCATCTATTATTTTGACTTATTCCTCAAGTCAAGCAGTTGTTTAACTCTCCTCAACATGACAGCAGCAATCACAGAACAAGCAATCAAAGTGAGAGCATACAGTCCAACAAAGACAGCAGCCTCAGCGCCCCTGTGCAGGTTTGTGTACAACTCTCTGCGACTCACAAAGTCAAGGTAGGAGGCCTGGATCTGACACAGGGTGCAGCATGTTAGAAAAACATGAAATATCTGATGACTCTGTCCTACGAAATCACACCGTCCAGGCAGGCAGCGCTCCATCAGGGGGCAGGTGAAGAAGAAGGCACAGCTGAGGAAGAACGCCACCTGCCCGAAGTGATAGGGAACAGCTGCGTCGTCGCTCGATGAAGACCAGGACATGAGTCTTTTAGCCACAGGACTGCTGTCCCACGTGTAGGCCAGAGCAGAAGGAACCACTTGACACACTTTGCGCACCCAGCTGGGCAGCTTGTGGTTGCAGTATTTCCCAAAGCAGCAGCCCAGACAGGAGAGGCAGCTGAGGACGGTCGCTACAGGCATGAAGATCCCACTGACGTGAGCGTGCATGCTCTCATCCACGGCGTAATAAAAGTGGACGACGGCACTGCCGTACTGATACTGAGCCACCCCAACGTAGTCCAGATAGAAGAAGAAGTAATGGTACATCTCAGACTTCCCACCCAGGAGATGGGCGAGTGCACTGAACGCAGAGTAGATCAGTGAAGACAGCACGAGGACGAGCAGAGGCCAGGAATGAGGATCACTAACAAAGTCAACGGTCTCACTCAGCTGCCGCAGTTTCACCAGGAGAATTAGAAACGCAAGAAGGTGAGTCCAGACGTTGATGGTCTCGTTGTGGCGCTGAAATAAAGACAAGAAGTAGTATCTCCAGTGCTGGTTGAGTGGGCGGTAACCTGTGCAGATGTGGCGCTCCCTGAAGTAGGAGGGGACTTCAGAGTCTCTGACGGTGCCAGGCATGGAGGGGGCAGCCTCGGTTAGGATCCTGGGAACCTCCCTGATCTGCTGCAGGCTGATGAACACTCGGCCAATTTTCTCCATGACAATAGTTGCCATGGTTGTCACGAGCGGAGAGGTGCACACTGACGAGTTCCTGCAGATAAAACAGGAGTTATTGGCGGCTAGGTTTCATTTTCAACAGTTAAAATCAGTATCATGGGAATAAGAACCCAAGGGTCAAAGAAAAGTCTGAGCTCACCACAGGCTGCTAACAACTCGACTGTACCATCATAGAAAGACAGTCTAACACCTAAGTGACAACATTTCAGTCATCACGTTAAAGCCACATTCAGCCCCTCCCTCGGGAAGAAGGTTCAGTCCTCTGTGTAAAAATAAATATCCGTCTAATGTTATACTCCTGTCTGGTTATAAAGTACCAAAGCAGACCCTCAGCTCTCTCAAGTTTGTGAAACCAAATAAAAGCTTGAGCCAAAAAGCAGGAAATAGTTCCACATCCCCCCTCTAAGCCGACCATTTATTACTTTCACATTCTTACTTTGAAAAAAAGGCTCAGTTAACATGTTAGCATGGAGGATATTCTTCCTGTACTGTTTTTGATCTTACTCTATCACACTGCAGATGGATTCAATGAATTAATACTTTGGAGAAGACAAGTGCAGGAGACAAAGCTGTTTCAAAAAGCAAATTTCAGGCTTTTCAGAAAAACTCGATGCGATGTATCCTCTTCAATTGAGCAGGAAAAACTTATCCAGTGAGGGTATTTTGGCATTTTTAAAAACAAAACTATGATTTATTCCTAAAGACTTCTTCTGTTTGCAGCCCAAAACCCTATCAGCCTCCCTACCCAGAGAATTATGCTTCAAAAGATAAAGAATCTGAGTTTAAAGTCAATTTGTCAGACTATGAATTGAGACAGTGAGAGCTTTACCTTGAGTACCCAGATGCTGACACTGAATATTTTGAGGTTGAATTTCTCAAGACACTCAAGAAATTTTTTTAAGCTTAGTCTTTTTAGATTGAACTTTTATACACTGATTTATTTTATATCAAATTTTCAGAAATTGAATATATATAGACTTTTTGTTAAACTGAATTAATTTCAACATAGAAAAAAAATCATAGACAGGAAAAAATAGGTGTTATAAATTTGATGGCTTTTATAATTCAAAGTCTGGTTTGAAGAAATACTTCCATAAAAGGTCTCCAGTTTTACACTCTTAAAACCCCGGGAGCTGTGTTTCCATCAAACCTAGAATTGTGCAAAACCTAAATATCGCAATTAAAAAAATGTTCATGGAAACATCAACATTCCAAAAAACATCTCAAACTTTGAAAGAAAGTTATTATGCTCTCACAGGTTGGTTTTTCAGTAAGTGTGATTTTTAAGTTATCGCAAAAATGCAGTGTAAACACTTTTTTACAAAAACATGTTATTGGACATGAATAATGGACGCCTCTGTGAACTCTTCCAGAAGTCTCGAGTACATGGCCTCCCGCTGCCACAAAAACGGACTCTGGCGTTCATATTTAAACACACTCTGCCTTTGTTTGTTTACAACATCAGCAACAACAGTAACACCCATCAAAATAACAGTTCAGCTCTTAAAATGTTCATGATATCCAAGGTTAGCGCTGGTTACAGTCCCTTTTTTCTTCCACATTTTCTTCCCATTAAAGTATAATGGAAACACAACTACTGACACTCTATCAGGCTCAAAAAAAGAGCAGTGTGTCAGAGTTATTCAACCCAGTACAACTCAGCTAGGGCTCATCTTCCTGTGGACAGATGGAGAAAGAAATAAAAACACTGTGGCTGCTCTGCCAATCAGAAACGTCCCACTTGCAGGCCCCATCCCCAAAGTTCCTGGACTCCTGCAGAACTAAATTGAGACTCTAATTTTTGCAGTTGGAAAGCACTTGATTCTTCAAAAAGTCCTCAGATACTGGGTGAAGTTCCTGGAGTGGAAAAGCACCTTATGTGTGATTAAAGCCCCTTTTAATGGACTTACTCTGCTCACTGTGGGTGAGGTTTAAGCTGTGTTGTGACAACAAAGTGTTGTGCCTGTATCTGACTGCAACACAGACAGGAACTTGACTGTTGTCATTATTCAATTGCTTCATGTTGATATATTTCTAAAAAAGTATGTTGTAAATTCAGACCTCTTATTCAGATGCTGCTGCTGCTGCAGGCTATGTGGTACTAAATGATAAGCAGGTCTTTGCAGGCAGGATCTTAATGTCAGACAGTTTTCTTAATCCTCCCACAGAACATATCATTGATATAGTAGTGAATGTTCCTCCTGTCACAGCCTCCACACAGCAGTGTGAGGAAATGTTAGTTTCATGTATCCTGAGGGTTGTTCAGATCAGATATTTGACACGGATCAACTTACACGTTCTTTTTTTTCTTTTCTTGATGCTCATATATCTTTCTAATACCGGTTTTACACTCAGTGAGAAAGTTAAATCATCATGCTGTGAACAGGGAAAAGCATAATGCTCTTATTTCACCTTTTAGCTCACTGTATCAGTCAAACAAACTGTACATGTTACATGTTCCCAAGGAATATTGTTCATCCTCTGCAACTTATACAAAACTCAGCAGAAGGAGAGCAAACATCACGCCTGTACAAAAATCTTTACATTGGCTGCCTGTGAGTTTTACAATTGATTTTATAGGTTTTTAAAGCACTACATGGTCCGGCACCAAAGTACGTTTCAGAGATGCTTTTAGTTTACGAACCAACAAGAACTCTCAGATCTTCTGGCTCTTCTCTTCTGGCTGTTCCTCAGAGCAGAACTAAAACTTTTGGTGACGCTACGTTCAGTCTATGCACCAAAACTGTGGAACAGCCTAAGAGAAGCTACAAACATTGATCAGTTTTACAAAAACATAAGACCTACTTGTTCAGTCTGGCTCTAGTGGATGGTTTTTATAGTTTTTATAATTTTTTCCCCTTATCTAATCATCTTTTCTCTTAGCTGTTTTTATCTATTTATTTTACTACACTTTCATTCTTACCCTTTCTAACAATAGATTTTGTCCTACTTATTGCACTTTGTTTATCTTTCCTATTTACAATCTTGCCTCTATTTTGATACTTTTATTATTTTCATTATTTTTAATCTTCTATAATATAATTAGTAGTGTGCATTATTCTCTTCTGTAAAATCTTTCTTCCAGTGTATGACTTTTGTCCTTTTGTTTTGCATGTATTGTATGAAGCTATGTTCAATCACTGTGAAGCACTTTGAACTGCATTTTATTTGTATGAAAGGTGCAATATAAATTAAGATTGAGTGATCGATTGATGTTTGGGTTGCAGATACTTCCACCTCATTCTGAAGAAAAAATAATTTAAAATAAAATAAAATAAAAGATTAAAACCTCTCCAACCTCCCAAGACACTGCATCCACATATTTGAACATTATATTTCTGCCTCTGAATTCAATGATACTTTTTGATGATATTTTTTTGTAAAATGTGACCACATTTACAAACACTGCCAGCATCATCTTTAGGTGATATCACAACATTACACCCATTTCCTTGAAAAGAACAGTGTATTTACCTAAAAAAAGAAAACCATGTTTAGTTATTTTTAAACTTTCTCATTCTTGTTTATCCCAAATATTGAGGAGAAATGGAAAAATACACACCAGACAGAAGCTTGGGTCTCAGGAGATTAAGATTGGGTTTGATGTGTTTTTAAATAGTTGTTGGTTTTCTTTCTTTTACATCAGTTGAAGCAGTGAAGCATGTGAAAAAGAAAAAAAAAGGAGTGGCTGCTAAGTTCATCTTGACTGTTTCTTCAGTGCTCATTCAGATCCTAATGAGAACACAAATCAGGCATTTGAACTCTGAGCAACCCACATTAGACGAAAACTGTGTTAAATTGTTTTATATACTCACTCAAAGGAAAAAAAACTCAGGTTTCTCACAGTAAGTGGTCAGTTTGGCTCAGCTCCTTGTTAAAGCACTTGCTCTAAAGCCGGGCGGGTCAACACTTTCTGCAGAAGCTCAAAGAAACTTCTCTCCCTCTCGCGCGCGCATCTTACCGTCCTGTCTCCTTCAACAGGTGAAGAAGTGACGCAGTGACATTTTCCTGATGTCTCACCTTGAACTGTCAGCTCCTTTCCTCCACTGTCCACAGTTGAAGTGACCTCTTCCTCCTCCCTCTCCTCCTCCAACCTCACACACACAAGTTTTTCAACAGTCTGCTCTTGTTCTGAAGTGAGAAGGAATCAAGTTACTGCACATGCGCGAAACATAACAGGAAGCAAAGGAATTATGCTGTTGAAATAAAAGCGGATGTTTCTAAGTACATTACACTCATTACGAATTATCACGATATATATTTTTGTTTTGTTTGTTTGTTTCAAATTCTACAGCAGTGAAAAGTTTCAAGGACGTGAACATTTAAGAGTTTGATAAATAAGCCAAAAATATTTTTTTTTCCGGATTTTGGATCATAAGATTATGTCACACAAGCGTTGTAAACACCAACAAAAAAAAAAAAAAAAAAAAAAAAAAAAAAAAAAAAAAAAAAAAAAAAAAATTAAAATAAAATAGAATCTTTAGAAATGTCAAAATAAAATGATAAAATAATTTCTATGCCACCTTTGAAACTTTTTTTTTTTTTACAAAGAGTGTTTCACCAAAATTAAAAAAAGAAACAAGTAAGATAATAAAACATTAAAAACATAGAAAAACAAAGTCAGGTTATGTCAGAAAATTAAAAACCAACAAAAAAACCCATTAACATCACAACAGTGAACCAGGATGGACATTTAAACCAAAGAAATTAGAATGATAATTTTCATAATAAAATTCAATTCATTTAATATTAAAAGGGCCCTTTTGTAAATGTTATTTCTGATAAGTGATTCGATAAAAGGCACTGATTGAGAAACTTGAGGTCCACAGCTGAGGGGCCTTGGTAGAAAATGACGGAAATCCACCTTTTATCATGGTATACTGATTTTTTATAAAAGCCATTTATGAATTCCTGGATGTGTAACGATGACCTGAAATGTAACTACAAACCAACAATAATACAAAAAAGTAGTTAAATCTGAACTGTAACAACTGGTCGATGATGTAACAACAGTGCTGAGCAGGAAATGTAATAAATACATTGAAAGAAAAAAAGTAAAAACTGGTAAATAATCTAACAGATGCTGAGCCAAAAAACATGTTAACTTTTTGTCCAACTTGTTAACAACTTGATACATTATGTACCAATTATTAACTTATGGGTTTTATTACAATCTTTTCAAATACATTTCAGGTTGTTGTTACATTTTGGGTCATTGTTGCAGATTGGGCCCTAACAGGCCTCCAAAGAAAACAAGAATGTCAAGAAAATTAATCAACACCTGGAGTTTAAGTCAGACAGTTTGCAAAAGTGGGTATGTAGAGGGCTTTTACCAAGTACACCACTTTCAATGTTTGATTTGTAGGCCTTCATAAAACTTATGATACCATATATTTAAATTCAATGGATCTAATGGGAAATTTGGTTACTGTTCAGACCTCTCTTGTATTCATTATTTTTTTTTTTTTAATATTGTGATAATAATAATAATAATAATAATAATAATAATAATAATAATAATAATAATAATAATAATAATAATAATAATAATTGTAGTAGTAGTAGTAGTAGTGGTACATGTATTTGTATTATTTCCGTGATGTTTTATTTTGAAACTTCAATCCAAAGTCAAAATAAAACTTCAAGAGATTCCAAAAATGGTGTACAAAATTGTGGCAATTTTTGTTGCCGATGGGATTAAACAGTTTAATGTCGGGCATATCAGGATCCCTGTCTCTAGGATGGTAGTTTTATTTTGAAAAGCAGTACAGGAACACCAGCTCCATTGTAAACCTGCTTGAGGGTGATTTTATCAGGAGGGAGAAAGTAGTTGGCCAAGACCTAAAGGGAAATGTCTAATAGGAAACTCCACACGTGAGCTCCCTCAGACTGAGTCCATCTGAAGTGTGTAATAAACTCATTCTAAGAGCTTCTGTCCTACAATTCAAAAACAGCTGTTTACTCACATGTTAGGAGGTTAGGTGATTTACAACAAATGAACAGAGACAATCAAACATGTCAGACTTCTCCTCAAACTTACCTGTTTGAACTCCTGAGTGGATCCAGAGGACAAAAAGAAGTCTCTGAGCACATGTGAGCTGAACTGATTTTGGTGAGAGAGAGAAAGAGAGAGAGAGAGGCAGAGAGGAAGGTACCTCAGCTGTGTGGGTGTATACTTCTGGAACATTCCTTGTCAGTGAATCTGCTCAGGAGATTTTTTTCTTTTTTCTCTCCATAGTTTTTACAGAGAGAACATGTGACCTCATGGTTTATACATTTTTCCAATAACTATGAAAACAATAACCCTCAAAGTTTATACAAGAAGCGGAAACCAGACTTTTGGAATGATTTCAAGACTTCTGTTAAGATAGTTTATCGCCGAATGTAAGGGCATATTTGCTATGAGGAGTGAGGGAAATACATGGACTGAGGATGTGAACAGTGGGCATGAAGGGTTGTTCCGTACAACCAGTATTATTATATATTATTATCATATATTAGTATTACTTATTTGTATTATAATTGTAGGTATATAATGATATACATGCATCAGGCCAAGAGCACATTGACAAAAGCTGGTTGTATCACAATAATGATATCAGCTGCTGTGGATGATTAGGATCTTTGCAGTGTGTCTGATCTGCTTCTAATGTGTATGCTTGACTGTATCACAAATTCCCTCTTTGGGGACATTAACCCTGTGGTGCATAGTGGTCACTACAGTGGACACCTATTTAAAAGTTATTTACTCCTAAATTCAATGGTTCATGTTTACATTAGCCTGTGTCAGGATATTTATATTCTTCTTAGGGCCTGAAAAAATGTTTTCAATTCTTTTTCCATACAAACTCCACGCAGAAAGATCTGTCTGGTTTGGGATGGATGAAAAGCGGTGAAAAGTGGCAGAAACCACAAGCTGTGGCATGAAAAATTGGCAAAAATGGTCAAAACGTAGCAAAAATTGGTGAAAGGGTTGAAAATTGAGAGTAAACTCAGAAAATAGTTTATAATATAATAGTTAAATAGTTTATAATAGAAAAAAAATGATCCAAAATCTGTAGAAAGACTGAAAAGTGACTGAAATGAGCAAAAAGCTGTCACAAGTAGCGAAAGGTTTCAAGTGCATAAAAATGGACACGATTTTCAGATACCTGACATTTCCTTTTAAAATCAAATTTTCCCTATGGATCTTAATAGTTTTTCTCTTTTTAAAGTCAATTATACCCAGTTTTTTTATCCAATATGGTGCTTTTTGGATATGGAGGGGTTTATTTATTATGTTGTTTTAGCAAAACTGAAAATATAATGTGTTGACTTTTCCATTTCAGCAGGTGTTATGCAGAAATTTTGTTATAAAAAAAAAAAAAGCAACAAAAAAAACAATGTTATTGATCAGGGATAAATCACAAACAGATTCATGGATTTCTGCAACATGAATATGTAGCATGTTAAAAAATTGCACTAATTTCGTCTGAACATCCAGCATTGTTTCTTTTTTCCATTTTTAAAACATAGGAAAGCAGAATACCCTCTATTTAAGTTTTTAATTCCTCACTTTTGTAGATTTCTGCTTAGAGTTCTGAACCACTCTTCATCTGCACTTCCTGTCTTCTTTCTTTGTTTTCCTGTAGACACACCGACATCTTATTTCTGGACTCCGTCCTGCGTGTCGATAAGATTACAGTCAGTGCCATAGTCTGTAACTGTGTGCAACCGTCTAGAGGTCTGCTGTCAGTAGATAACAGACTCCTCTGGAATATTTCCATTTATGACATGACCCGACTTGAATCTTATGCTCAAAGTCCTACATTTTTAAAAATCTTTTACCAGTTATGTGACATTTTACTTGTAATACTTATAATTGGCTCAGAGATGTAAGTTTTGCTGAAAGTCGACTTTCCAGTGTGTCTGCATATTTCTATCACATAGAGATTTAAAGTGTTTACTGGCTTTGTTTTGACGCCTTTAAACACAGCTTGAGAAGCTTACACAAACCTGTTTTTGCAGTGTGGGGCTGTGAGGAAGTAAAAAGGAAACATCTTGATACAGAAACCATTTGCAAAGTAATAGTTCCTCTAAGGAGTGTGAGGTACAGGGACTTACAGGCGTGAAATTGAACTGCTGTCCTCTTTTTATTTCAGACCAGATGAGATATCTTCAAGTAGAGGAAACTTTGTGTCCGCCATGATTTTCTGTTAGGATTGAAATGAAACCTGTGAACTCCGACTGAGGCGTGAGGCCGGGATGGTTATAGTTATGACAGAGGAATTATTATGTCAGTGCATGTTTTCACATGTTGAGAATCAGTATGTAACGTATGCAGAGGCTGTTTGCATGACTGTGATTGTGTTTACAGACAGATTCTCTTCAGAGAAGAAGGGAGGGGGAAAGGTTGAGATGGTTGTTTCCAGCCTGACTGCACTTTTCACTGAATGGACTGGAACAACAGCCTCTGTTGAAGAGTCAGGGTTAATGACCCTCACAGGAGACAAACTCAAACTCTACACTATGGCTGGTGACACACCCTTTAAAAATGTTACATTGTTCAGGTCAATAACTGCTCAGAGACAAGTAGATCTGATGAAGCTGATACCTCTTTCCAAACCGCATTCAAGTCAGATGTGAGCCTCAACTTGTTTCTGATTAGAACAAGCTGTCCTGCAATCCGGACACTTCATAGTCAATTCTTTGAAGAAGTACTCAATAATTAATGGAGATTCTTAAGAAAATATTTTCTACTTCTGCTTCATTAGATTTGCAGACTGACACTTCTGCTTCTTCTTGAATAAAATCTAATCAAAGTAACCTGAGTACAACTAGTTCTCGGTTTTACATCTTTAAGTGGTGATGTTCAGTAAACCTTGCCTCTTACAAAGAGTTCACAGTTTAGAAATAGAAATGAAAACACCCATTCACTGATAGCAGAACTCTTTTACTTTTCACACCCTCCTCTATCTGCTGGTTTATCTCTTTCACATTTTCTGCACACATCCTGTTTCTCATCACTCTCTCGCACGATAATTTTCATTTCCTGCCCTGTGGTCATTTACATTTTTATCACTCTACTTACTTTATCTGCTTTGACTGATTGCATCTTTGTGGGTTTTTTTAGATGACTTTTTAGTGTCTCTGTTTAAGTGAGACATCAACATTGATATCTGCCTTTTGATTCAACGTATTCTGATTTTGTTGCCTTCTCACTTATATTCCAACTTTTGTAAATATAGTCTGAGCACCTGTGCATCTTCATTATGCTAACAGGGTCAACATTTTGTGCGAATACTTATTTGGCCTGATGGTTGAATTGTGTGCCCTACAATGACTATAGTTTTTTGTGTAGCAGTCACTGCCTGCATCCAACCTTCTCTACTCACCACATCTCTTATCTTTCTTCAGCTGTCATTTCAAGCGGAAACATAAACATTTCCTCTATTTGTCACGCATCATAGAATTGAGGATATTTTAGGTAAAACAAAACCTCAAAATTAACTACAAGGGGGGCCCGCATTTCCTTTCAGCAAATGCTGAACACAGCAACATAAATGCTGAGCACAGCATTTCAACTATGTGAGGAGACAAGAAAAGTTACTGACATCGACATGGCAGCTCGTCCTCTGTCGCTCTCGTTGAAAGAGCCACACACAAACATGCTCAAGAGCCAGAATGCACTCTGAAGAGCTCTCTTGGCTGGCAAAACATAACAAACTGCTCCTTTGGCGATAAAACCATACTCATATGTGCCCTGGTTAGTGGCAAAATACAGCTGCCCCATTGGGTGTCGAAAGCACATGCTAAGGTGCCCCCTTGGGAGCCAGAAATGTGTGCTGAAGTGACATCCTGGCTAGCAAAATAAAAAAGCCTGCTTAGGAGCCAAATGCACTTGCTAAATGTGCTTTGTTGACAAAATAGTACTGCCCTTTTGGGAGCTAAAACCAGTACTTAAGTGCCCACTTTGGCATTAAAATGTGTGCTGAATTGTCCTTTGGGGGGAGAAAAAATTCCCTTAAATGCATATTTTTTCCTTTTGCCTTAAAATGTCCGTTCATGCCACAGAGGGTAAAGGGATTGTTGAATAAATGTTCGTGCTGCGTGTTTTCTCTGTGTGGGAGGGCTGTCTGGTCAGGTACTTTATTGTCTTTTCTTCGCTTGAATGCAGTGAGGCCATACTTTGTTTTGTCTATCTGGACCTGCAAAACCAGTTTCAGTGAGATGACTGCTCCATGTAATTCTGTAGCATGTCCACAGAGGGGCAGTGTTTCCCTTTGTCAGCACCTTTATAGCTGATTGTGCTTTATTCAACACATACAAATAGAGGCATGTGAGAAAATATATTTTGTCAACACATTTCAATCTTGTAGTTTTATTTTTGCCTTTTTAATGTTAAATGAAGAAAGTATGTCAAACTGTGCTAGGTCCCTCATGCACTGACATACCACAATGTTATACTCCGCCCTACTGTCTGTAGATAAATGTAAACACCATGGACAAAGATGTTTTGACTAAAACAAAATATCATTTCACATACTTTTAGAAATTTTTCATCAGATTCTTCTCAATAATATATGATCGATGAACATCAACAAAGCACCTATCTCTCTCTTTCCCTCCTCTACCTCTTTGGAGCCTCGGTGTTGAGGAATTTCTCAGAGCGTTGCTGGATTTCTGCTGCTCCACGGCTGCTGCAGTTGACCACTGGTTAGATGCTGCAATATTTCACCACTGAATCTGTATAACACATTTTCTTTTTAATTGAACAACTGAAATAAAAAAACTTTTCCATGATACTGCTGCATGCGCTTCCCTTAGTGTCTCTATTGTGACACAAAGGGAACCCTGACCTTTCCCCATACTACCTGTGCAAGTCTTTGAGTTTTTATAGTTGTAATGTTTTTTTTATGTTGCTTATATATGCTGATGTGTTTTTCCCCAATCCCAAACTGTGCCTACACCTACGGGCCTAGATGGTATTTGCTTTTTTTCTCTCCCTCTTCCTTCCTCTTGTACTCTGTTTTCCTTATTTAACAAATGGGGCAAAGAATAGGCTGGCTAAAACCCGCACTTCTTCCACTCCTGTCGTCCCCATGTTATATGCCACTGTCTTCTTATGTTTTTTGGACTGGATGTAACTGCAACTTTGTTGCTCTAAAATATGTGCAATGACAAACAAAGCATCTTATATTATATTATATTATATTATATTATAATATAATACAGTGGTGCCCAACCTTTTCTAACACAGGGACCACTTTTATGTTTCAGAAAATTTCACAGCCCCATAAATATGGAGCACATGGGGTGCATTCTCAGCGCCCTTTTTCCAAAATCAAGGTTGAACATAAAGGACTGAATTGGATATAGAAGAAAGATGTTGTACGCTCTACAGGTGCTAACACAGCATCTGTATCCTGTACCATGTTGGAACACCTTAAGTGTCACAGTTTTCAAGGTATTTCACATTAAACACTTGAAAGAAAAACAAAACAAAGTAATGAAAAGAATACAACTGAGCTTTAACATTTCATCCATTATCCCGTGTATTTGTTTTAAGGTAATTTCAATCCCCACCCCCATCCTCAGTATATCATGCAGCTCAGCACGCCAGTATTGCGCCGCGGTCCAAATCACCCCGTGAGACAAGTCCTCAGGTGGGCGGCTGGTGTTGATATCTTACCTGTGGCACCTTTCCTGCATGTCACTCCCCACTCTCACTCTATTTCTTGCTCTATCCACTGTCCTGTCATCTTCATTTTAAGGGCTTAGAGAGCCCAAATAATCATAAAATACACAAAAAATGCAATTATTTTTCAACACTTTGCCTTGGGATTTATTAGTTTCAACACCAAAGTCCAATAACAACAAACTAATTATCACTAGCATGTCCTGACCTCTGGGTTCTTTAAAGGTCAAAGCTCCTGGGACATTTTCCCTTCTTCTCCAGATCTTAATCTACATCACCATGTCAGCGTGAAGTTTTAAAGACCTGACTCAGAGGTGTGAAAGCTAAAGCCTGGAGTAGCACAGAACAGAGAATCAATAACATTATTTCTACAAATTGCTCCCAATCAATGGATCCATTCATTATAGTAGTTTTATGTGTGTGCATTTATCAAGACTTCATTAGCCTCTAATGAGCTTTCAACCTGATTTACTCTCAGGAACTTCTTCCTGTCTTTACTCTTAAACAAGCAGTCAGCTTAAATCACAGATGGCTCTCTGAAAGTGTTGGATGAGCCACATTTTCCTTCCTATCTGGGTTATTATGGTCCAGAGAGCTTTGTGGGAATCTGGTGGACACTTGACATTTTACAGTGGAAACCTCTGAGTGGAGAGGAGAGCATGTCATTGAGTTACAGTCCTGAAAGCAGCACATCTTCAGGCCTAATTGGGTCGGATGGCTCAGCCAGATATTGAGGTGGCATTTTGCCGGAGAATTCCCTCAGCTCCCTGATGATGAGCCCAGTGTGCCTTCGTTTATCAATGTCTTCCTGCTTTTGCTGAGTAGTTTGTTTTTGCCTTTAGAACAATATATCACCTGTCACATCTAATGGGACCCCGTATAGAGTATACAAGGCCCCGGCAGATCCCATGGGTTCATCCTTGTTTCCATTTCCACCAGTGCCACAGATAACTCCTCCGATAGCTGCAGCCCTTCACCTCCGCTGTACTGAAGCTCTTGTGTGCTGGCACGGAAACAAAAAGATTTCTTTGTGCTGTGGGTGGAGGAGAAGTCCCAAAGTTTAGCATTAATTTAGCAGTATCGCTCCAGCAAAGAGCATGTGATATCCTCTTCTTTTGTCAGATCACATCAAGATTTGTGGCCTTTGTTACAAGTTTCTTTAGGACCCAAGTGTCTAATTTTACAAATGACTTTTAAAACTTTTACAAGGCAAGGCACTGGAACATCCTTTTCATCCATTTTCATTCAGGGCTGGGTCACAAAGTCAGCAGCTGAACCAAGAAGACTCAGATCTTTCTCTCCATCCCCCCCTGGGGGAGCCCACCACCCAGCCCAGGGATAATCCTGATCAAAATCTTTAGACAAGTTGAAAAAATTGCACAAATGTATATTTTACACAGTTGGGTCTTAAAAAGGTTCTAAGTAGAGTTTCAAAATTCCAAAAAAAGAAATGGGAGTGCGATTAAAAAAAAACCCAAAACAATATTGAGTAAGTAATGTATTGGAAACAACAATTACAAGTAAATAGTCTGTTCATCAACATATAAAGAAATTGAGACCACAGCCTTTAAAAGACAAAATCTCCACAAAAATTTGGATTCATCCTCATTCTCTATTAGCTATTTACACTGTCATGACTTTCTGATGCTAAAGGCTAAAAAACTTTGCTTCACTGTCACAAACATGACATGACGTCTGTTATTAAGTTGAAGGAGGCTTCATGCATTTTTATAAATGTTGTCATTAAGTGTCATTCGGAGAATTCTGTCACCTTCGATGCAATGTCAACATTGTTTGGGGATGTATTTGATATAACAACTTGATATTTACAAAGATAACATAATCTGCCACTGTTAACCAAAGAAGTCAAGTTATAATATCAAATACACCCCCAAACAAAGTTGAGTTTGCATCAAAGGAGACATAATTCACAGAATGACACTTAGTGACAACATTCATAAACATGCATGAAGCCTCCTTCAACTTAATGACAGACGTCATATCATGTTTATAACAGTGTTATGTCAGTCTTATGTATACACCTTTGAATAAAGTGTATTGAAACTTTCTCGCTGTAAACGTGGTCAGATTGTTGAGCTGCATAAGCAAGACCTCTCACCAGCAACACCATCACTCCTGAGGTTGGATGCAGCAAGACAGACATTTTAAATTTCTTCAAGGATCTTGAGGGTTATGGAACAAAAAAGTCATGTGGTAGATCCAATAAAATTTCACCAGCATATGCGCCAAGACATCCATCCATCCTTGACCACAATTAAGGTCGTTCCTGAAACTGACTGCAGCCCAGTAACCATCAGACGGCGTCTTAGAGAGAAGAGCTTAAAGAACAAAACCTCTTCAAAGACCTTGTCTCTTTCCACTAAATTTCCTGTTTGGACTTTGACAGAGAGCAGCAAATATGGAACATTGAAAAGTGGAAGAAAGTTTGATTCTCTAAGGAGAAAAAATTGAACCTTGATGGTCCTGATGGTGTCTAATGTTACTATCATGACAAGGAGATCCCTGGTCTGTGTGCTAGTGACTGGGTTTTTCAACAGGACAACACTGCAGTTCACAATGCCCACCAGACAAAGGACTTCTTCTTCTTTCAGAGGAATAATCTCACTCTTTTGGAGCATCCTGCGTGTTCCCCTGATCTAAATCACATTGAGAACATTATGGGATGGATGGAGAGGGAAGTTCACAAAAATGGACATCAGTTCCAGACAGTGGATGCCAAACATGAAGCATCTTTACTACTCAGAACAATGTTTCCACTAGTTTCTGGGAAACACTCACATCAAACATGAACAAAGTATTTTTTTAAATGATCAACAAGAAAGGTGGAGCTCCTCAACACTGTGTTCTTTTTCTAATTTTGATCTCTATTTAGGGTTTTTCAGGTTTTTTTAAGCTGTGGTCTTGAACTTTTGATCAGCTAATGAACAGACCATTCACCTTTAATTGTTGTTTTCAATAAATTGCTTACACAATTTAATATTGGTCACACTACCATTCCTTCTTTTTGAATTAAATCAGTACATTTTTTCAACTGGTTTGAGGATTTTGATCAGGGTGTCCCTCAAGAAAGACATGGCTCTGACTCAGGGTCTCCTCTCAGCTGCACATGCCCAGAACACCCATAAAGCCATTGTTACCAAATGCTAGAACCACATCGGCTGGAGAAAGAAAGCTTCGACAAATGATGCAGCTCCCTCTTCAACCACAACAATATTATTGCTGGCACAGTAGAAATCTACCAGACAATCTCAAGATCCATTTTAGTCTCAATCAAGAACCCAGAGATACTCGATTTCTTCACTTACAGCAAAGACTCGCTCTTCATCCTGAGAGAGCAATCCACTGTCTTCTTGCAGGGACCCCCAGCCTCATTTTTGGAGGGGCTGGCTTCAACCTAACTGCTCTGCTGCAATCTGAGAAAGCCAACAGAGCCACATCATCCACAAACATCAGAGCTGGGATCCTGAGGCCCTGAAACTGGATTATCTCCCTCCTGCTGCTTCTCCATGAGATCCTGTTTCTGAGGCCCATGTACAGTAACCGTGACAAGAGATGATCCTCACTGAGGCCAACACACACCAGGAACACGTCTGATGGAGCAGCTCAGGAGATTTCAAACAACTCGGGCTGTTGCTCTCTTCAAAAAAATCTTTTGAAGAATATTAAGATTGATGAAATCCAAGTTATTGTATTATATCAGGGGTGTCCATACTTTTTTCAAAGGGGCCACATTTGATCCTGTGAAAATGACCCAGGGCCTGTGGCTCTAACAGACATGTTTATTGACTGTAAAAGGGAAAATGAGTGCTATATTTAAGAGATACTTCTTTTCAGTGATTTAAAAAAAAAAGGTCTCTAAGTTTTGTCAAATATACTTGTGCTGTTGTTGCAGACTTATAAGATAAAACATAACCTGGGAAAAATATGTCATCACTTTTTATTTTAAGTCCCAAATATCTCTGATCCTGCATTCTGAACCATTTTTATGTATCAGATTTGTCTTTTCTTCAACATCTCATCACTTAAAAGCAGTCTTCTGTGTTTTTCTTTGACTCTCAAGGACTCACGAAGCACATTTTTGCATTATGCCAGATGCATTCAAACACACCAGCTCTAAGAGTTGTTAGGTTTTTGCAGATTGCACTGAGATTTAGTGCGATTAAAGTCACTTATGCACAGTCCAAATCTTTAAGGGATGCTACCAGTTATATCTAGGTTTTCTTCAAGCACCTGACAAAAAACGGACACAATTAGAACATGATTAATTTAAGAGGCAAAATTAATGCAAAGTAAGATAATAGTTGGGGGCCGCATGAAAATAGACCGCAGGCCACAATTGGCCCCCAGGCCTGACTTTGGACATCCCTGTATTATGTCATCCCTGGGTTTGTTTATACAACTTGGATTTCCCTTTTGCAATCAATGTATATCTGTACAACAGCACCTTACAGCATCCTCTGTCTCAAGAAAAGGTCTAACCATTCCCCCCCAACATTAACCAATCACATGTACAGCATTTACACAATTTAGTGAAGAAAAACCTTTAATATACATGTGATGAAAATCATCTGCAGTGACTGTGTTGGTCTTTCCTCCTCTGCTGTAGAAACACTCACATACACAGTTGTAACCCCCTGAATGGATGAAAGTAACAGCATCCTTTATCTCCTTCCTTTTTCTGACATCAAAAAACTACAACCAGCTGCTTCTGCTCCATTCAGCACTGAATCCACTTCAAGATCCTCCTTGTTATCCACAAAACCCTCAGTAATGCCACTCTCTCTCTCGCCACCTCGGTTCATCAGATACCAACCTCTTGACCCCTGTCACCAAGACCAAGCATCACACATTCAAGGACAAAGATTGTCATCGAACTCTTTCCCTCCAAACATCCACAACTCTGACTCACTGCGTGCATGAAAAAATCAATATAAACCTGCCCTGTACAAAAAAGCTGACAACATGTGACTTTCCCTCTCTCCATATATCTATAGCTTATCTAATCGTATACTTTTACCTGTCTTTCAAAATATGTCAAGCATCCATGGGTATTTATAAAGTTGTATGTATATAAATCTTTAAAAACCTTTTAGAAGAATACAGACCAAAGAGAATAAGATTTTGGTCCTAACAACAGTTCACAATGTTTTACTTGTACACGTAAAAAAATTATATTTAAAAAAATAAAAAATACAGTGAAAAAACAACATACTCATCTACCTACAGAGCCGCTCACCTGGAGAACACTCAGCCCTGTAAGGGGGTCATGTTTTTTGACTCCTCCAGTACCTTCAACACAATCCAGCCTTCACTGCTCAGGGGGAAGCTGGAGGTTGTTGGAGTGTATCGTCACTTGGCTGCATGGACCATTGGCTTCTTCACTGACAAACCAGTTTGTGAGGCTTCATGACTGTGTCAGACATGGTCTGCAGCACAGAGACCCCACAAGGGACAGTGCTCTCCTCTTCCTCTTCACTCTCTACACCTCAGACTTCAGCAACAACTCTGGGAGCTGGGCATACAGGACAGTCATCTCTGACGTTGTGGTCTGGTGTGACACAAACCAACTACAGCATATTTCTGTAGGAGGACACCCCAGAATGCACCAGTGAACATCAAGCTGTGGACATTGAGATGGTAAAGGTCTATGGATTCCTGGGTGTTAACCCCAACAACTAAGTGGACTGGTCTCATAACACAGACATCCTGTACAAGAAGGACCAAAG
The DNA here is from genome assembly GCA_008086565.1 of Thalassoma bifasciatum. Lineage (NCBI taxonomy): Eukaryota > Metazoa > Chordata > Actinopteri > Labriformes > Labridae > Thalassoma > Thalassoma bifasciatum. Next base: position 188,732 of record RPOG01000501.1, on the reverse strand, counting down.
TGGTCTCCACCACTTGAGGAGACTGATGTCATTTTGGATGTACAGGACTGTGCTCAGGACATTTTGTGTCATGTGATAGCTTCCTCAGTTTTCTATGCAGTGGTCTGCTGGGGGGCAGGGGGAGACTAAACAGACTGGTCATGAGGGCCAGTTCTGTCCTGGACTGCCCTTGGACTTCCTAGAGAGGGTGGGAGAGGAGGATACTTGCAAAGCTTACATCCATCATGGGCAATCCCTCTCACCCAGTGCATGAGACTGTGGGGGCTTTAAGCAGCTTCTGCTGCAACAGACTGAGACTCCCACCCTGAAACATGGAGCACTACTACAGGTCATTCCTGATATCTGCAATGAGATTCTACAACTAAACTAATTTCTACATTTTGAGTTCTTGTTACTACTGTATATCTGAAAAGTTTCTTGTCTTTTTTTTTTTTGCATTTTGTGACTTGCTGCTGGTATAACAAAAATTTCCCTCATTTGGGGGGAACAATAAACAACATTCTTTTCTAGTCTTTTTGAGATGGAGTCATTCAAATATTTGGGCATCATATTGACCCTACATTTTCATGGAAACATCACATTGACTTCATCTGTAAAAAGACTAAACAAAGAATATATTTCCTCCGTCGCCTCAGATCTTTTGGAGCCACACAGCAGGTGCCCCTCTTGCTCTTCATCTCTGTTGTCCTTGGTGTGATGCATTACTGTAATGCCATATGGTTCAGCTGTCTCACGGACACTGCAAAGTTGGGACTGAGACTCTCAATGAAAATCTGCTCAAAGATCGTAGGTCAACCTCTGGAAGTACTGTTTGAAGCTGCCTATCACAATAACACCATACGTTTGGCTAAGAACATCATCTCTGACCCCAGCCATGTTCTATACAAAGAATACATGCTGCTACCATCAGGGCGTTGGTACTTGGTGCCACGATTTGACAGGGTCAGGCTCAAACAGTCCTTCATACAACAGTCCATCCTAAAACTAAATGAGGGGCTTCATCCACAAAATTACTCAAAATCAGTGAGGTCTTAATTTTGTTCTTTTTTTACCCTTGTTGAATGTTGAATGTATGTTTGTGTATACTGTCCCCTGAATTTTGTATGACAGAGCTGCTGTTTTAATGCTAGACAGATTTCAGATCTAGCATCTGACAATAAAGTGTAATCATCATCATCATCATCATTGTATCAAAAATGTATTTGATATTCAATTTTTTACAGCTCACATCTTATTTCTCATGGATCAAATCTGCTTGGAACACAATGACCCCTATACACTTCCAATAATAATGCACTATAGTTGTTTATAATGGCTATGTTACAGAATAGGTATAATGTATTACAGCTGATCCTTTCTGTACTCTTTGATCCTTGCAAATACAGTTGGTGACCAGAAAATACGTTATTAATTTTTTATTTTTTGTTATTTTTTGCTCACCCAGACTATTAGGTCATCATAAAATGCCCCTTTGTGTGTGATAATCATGTGTATTAAGTCTTTTAGGTGAGCCAACAAACCTCCCTACTCTCAAAAAGTTATTACATCACTCAAAAATGTGGAGTAACAATGAAAGACTTCTTCATTTCTGAATAACCCTGTGTGTCCTGACATTGTTTCATAAATCCATGGTTGGATGAGAGACCTCTGGAGGTTTACTAATATAACAGACATTATGACCAAGAGATTCAAAACGACATCTCTGAAATTAACCTAACTTCATCTCTGTCTTAAGAGTAAAGTTATAAATGTCATCAAAACTGCTTCGTGTGTGATTTTGCTGTGAGGCTGAGAGTTAAAGTGAATTACAGGCTCATTAGTTAAAGTTTTAGATTGATTATTTCCCCTGCTGTAGAGAATGGATCCCGGAAGCTACTTCTGCTGCTCTCACAGGAAACATCATCAAGCAGGATGAAGGGACAACAAGAGGTTCCGGTTAGACCTTTCAAAATAAAACATACTTGGAGGACTGATTTAAGCTCTGAAGATAAACTACATTTAAATTCTTGAGATCAGTTACTTATCTTAAAGCATCAAATAAGAAATATAAAAAATGCAATAAAAATTAGAGGTTAATGCTTTAGTGCTTTTGAATTTAATTTCATAACTTGTGTTAGTTAAAGCTAATATACACTTTTTTTTTAAATCTGTTTTTCATTCATATATATTTTCACGTCATACAGATATAACCCCTAAATCTTAACAGCTGGACTGTTCATAGAGGGGATGAATGAAATGTCCATCAGTGTTTTTTTACTCAGGCGTTTTATGTTAAACTTACTTGCTCATTCTTGAAATTAGATGGTCATAACTCATACCCACAAAAAAAAAACACAAAAGCATAAAAACATACTCAAAGCAACCTCAGTGGTTATGGCATGCATGAGGTCAGGGACAAAAAGAAAAGATATAAAAAATATATGGTGCAGTCTACTACATCATTTAGAATATCCAAAATGTGAATTACAGATATCTGTAGATGAAATGTTAATATCCATAATTCCATTTCAAGATATCTCTAAATACATTTTGACTAGGTAGAATTAGAATTACAGATATCTTCAATTCACCTCAATTAAAGATGTCTACAATTCCTTTTTTTGATATCCAAAATTGAATTTTGACTAGGAAAAATGGATTAAGAGATATCTTGAATTGGAATTATTTTGCATATCCAAAATGACGTTATAGATATCTGAAATGACAATTGTGGATGGGCAGAATGTATTTGAAGATATCTTATGTTCTTTTTGACTAGGTGAAACTGAATTACAAATTACTCGAATTAAAATTCCGACTATCCAAAATGTAATTACAGCTAGCCAGAAATATGTTGTTGTTATCTAAAATGTTAATTTCAGTCAAACTTAGTTATTTAATTTTTAAAAGGCTTGCCATAAGTTTGCCAGAAAAAGATCTAGTCATCACACGAAAATAAACTTTTATTTTATTTATTTATTTTTTAAATCCAAACCAAATAAGGAGAATAATTCTCTATTATGAGGGAAGGTTGATTTAGTTGTAAAACAATAATAATAATGATGATAGTGAGAAAATAAAGTGCTTTAACTGTATGAATGGATGCATGACTGGGGTCACCCTCGCCGTTTAGCCTGAGCCTTGTCCAGCATGTGGGGCTTTTATTGTGAAGCCGGGCTCTCTGTGTGTTTTCCGTGTGTTGCTCTGACTCCGCAGCTCGGACTGGGACAGATGAAGTTCATTCTGCACAGCTGTTGGTGATGGCGGATGTTGTTGATGATAAAGACACCATGAAGAATTACCACATAGCGTCTGAGAAAATAAATACAGAGACCAGTCGGTACCCGTACTGTATTGTGTGGACACCTATCCCCGTGCTATCGTGAGTGATCACCGTTAACTGTGTGAGCGCGTGGGCTCTGAGCAAGAGCTCGAGACGAAGTGACAGCTTCATTAGCTTAGCTTCAGTCAGCTAGCACACACACACGCACACACACCAAAAACATCCTGTTGATGCTTTTCTGACCTGTTGTTTCACAGTGAACCCAATGTTTGACAGTGTCTCTGTTATTCATCAGAATATAACGAGAATTAAACGACTTAAATATGTAACTATGCATATTCAGTCTCCTCCAGGAAAACTACAGCTCAACAATTTAATTTTAATATTAATAAAGTCTTTTGGACGTCAACACCAACACTCAGGAAAACTTTGCTCTAAAACACTGTATTTACATATTTGATAATGCTTCTTCAGGTGGAAAACAGGATATTACACAATAATAATGAATCATCTGTCTTGAGTTGTTCCTCTTTCTACACCAAACAAACATTAGCACACATTTGAGCACCTAAAGGGAAATAATGCAGATATAAATGACTGTATCCAACCTCTGTTGACTTTTCAGGGAATTTTCAGTCACTTGTTTATTCAAAGTTTATTTGGAAGCACATTTTTGTGAACAAAAAACAGAAAGACGCTTTCTTCTCAACAGTAGAACCGTACAATAAGAAAACTACAGTCAGACATTCACCTATTCATTCTATTCACTCAACTTTATTCCCATTAGATAGTTTAACTTGTCGGAAAATGACAACTTATTCTTCTCTGTATGCCAACACTACTTTTTCCACCAACTGTAGCATATTTTTCTCATCTTGAGCAGTGCTCCTCCACAAGATTAACTTGAAGAACTGAAAGCTACGCAAGTTTTTATGTTTTCTTTGTTTCGTATAAATGGGCTTATAAGTCTCAATATGAGTCACACTCACCTGACAAGTTCAGAAAAATGTTAATGATTTAAAACACATTAGATTCCAGAAGTTCACACAGATAAATGCATTAAAACAGAAATATACTCATAGGAAAATAGGAGGAAAGTGTTTTTGCTCACTTTTTGGCTCTTGGTCTCATGATCCCTCTGGAGTAGCTTCACACAATTTAAAGCTTCAAAAACATGTCTTTGACCCTGAGAGTCATGATGAAAGTTAGAAAAGGTATTGAAGGTGTGATATAGGTGCACAGATATTCGCTTGCATGTTCATATTCAGAAATAGGGCTTTACTGCTGTAATGCTAACTTTGCATGTTTTTTTCTCTGTCCAGATGGCTGTTTCCATTCATTGGCCACATGGGAATCTGCACGTCCACTGGTGTCATCCGGGACTTTGCTGGACCTTACTTTGTCTCAGTGAGTAATGACTGTGATGCTGTAATGTTTGTATGAGTCCATTTTAAGAAATTAGGGAGGTGAAGTGAATCACAGAGCATTAACTCTAGAATTAGGTGTTGGATTAAAAGCTTGTTACATTTCTTTCAAAGCCAAGAAAGCAGGAATGGGAGGGAGAGGGTTTGACCTGCATTAAGGATTCTAACCACCAGGTGGGAAACCGGGAAGCCCTCTATTGTTGTTTTCCATCAACAGAATCCTCCCCTGGATGTCTCTAAAACTAGCACCTCCTTGCATCTGTGGTGGGAGTCCCAACAGGAGCTGAAAATAGCTGAATTCAAAGTAGCTCAAACTATTTTAAGGTCGTCCATATTAAGTTATTTTCCACCAGACTTTTTGAAGAACAATGTGATTTTTCCTCGGTAATGCATCCTTATTTAGTTTATTATACTTTGTGTCATGATCTCCTCAACAGGTAAGTATTAATGATGATTTAAGCTGTTTGAGAAGGATGCTTACCACTGAAAGTCCTCATTTAATAGGCTCAGATATTCACCTCTTTTGATGGCATTTTTGCTGAATGGCATATAATGCTGTTTAACTGCTCTCTACTGGTCTGGTGGTGTTTTGCATTTACTTTCATTTTTCTTAAAGGTAGAGTATGCAGGAAATTTTGTTAAGTTTTGTTTCTCTGTTTACAAACAACATCCAAAGTGGGCTCCTCCTCCGTGGCTCAATGCCAGCGACATGATATGCTCACTGCCACTGATCATAGCTAATAGCATGGCTAACAGTCGTAGCTTCATAAACACACCATAGATGGTGAAACACAGCCCTGAGAGCACCTGCAGGATCATGTGAGAGAAACTCAAGAGCTGTAAACCTGACTTCCTGCAAGTAAATGAGGTTTGCTGCAGATATTGTACCATTCTTTCTCTGTGTTAGGGTCACAAAGTCACATGCACATTGGATATGGTGTGATTGGCTGGTCACCATGACTACTCTACACCTAGAAATGTCCCATGTCTTTTTTTTTTTAAGATATTTTTTGGGCTTTTCTGCCTTTAATTGGATAGTGGAGGACGGTGGATAGAGTATGAAAGGGGGTAGAGAGTGGGGGATGACATGCGGGAAACAGGCCACAGGTGGGAATCGAACCCGGGCCACCCGCTCGAGGGCGAACCTCATGGTGCGCGGCCATATCCACTTGGCCATCTGCGCCCCGAAATGTCCCATGTCAACCAGAACATTCACAAACAGACAGAGAAGAGGGATGAGGAGAGACTGAGGAGGACACAGACACTGATACACATATAGAGGCCCAGAGATGATGATTGAGCAAGATTATTCCTGTAAATGTAGACATTTTATTTTTTAGGAAAATCCTGCATACTCTACCTTTAAGATGTCACTGACCTGATTTGCAGAATCTTCATGAAACTCTGTGCCTTGATGGATACGTAGACAATTAGCTCCTGGAGTTAAAAGTGAAATAGTCAAGTTCTTGAGACTTTTGATTAATAAAGAACAGCGGATTCAGTGGTCATGTTACAAAAAAGGAAAGCTGCTCCTTTTCTTTGTTGTCCAGCTCAAAGTTGCAAAACAAGAGCCTTTTCAATGCCAAGCTATCAAACAACTGCCTGATTTAGATCAGTAAAGCTGTAAACACACTCTGTTAATTAAAGTTCACACACTTTTCAGGGGGAAAGGGGATTCATGTTGTTTTTCAAGTTTTCTCACTTTGGAGAAAATCCAAACAACAGGAACCAGATATTGGTGCCAGGTGTGAGAGGCTTCACTGTTTTGATTTGGACACACGTGATTGTTGCAGAGAAAAACAAACAGATGATGAGTATGTGCAAACAGGATGTGAAACACATTTCCCAAACTCCAAATGACCCTCCATTTTCCAGTCTCAAAATCACCCCAAAGTGACCATGTGACTTTTCACCACATGAGTAACGTTTACATTCTTTTGCAGGAAGACAACATGGCTTTTGGTAGACCAACAAAGTAAGTGCACTGAAAACCTTAAATGGTTCTAACATACAACCACAGAGAGGTGCTTCTTCTATAACAATTCATTCTGTTGTTCTCTGTGTCTGTAGATACTGGATGCTCGATGTTAGTAAAGTTTATGCTAGTGGCTCTAATGCCTGGGACACAGCAGTTCATGACGCATCAGAGGAGTATAAGCACAGGATGGTAAGTGAAGAGACTTTATCACATGTTTTTGAATCTTCTCTGTAAAAGCTGAAACAGCAGTCATGATTTGTGCTCTTTTTCTCTGAAGCACAACCTCTGCTGTGACAACTGTCACTCTCACGTGGCCATGGCTCTGAACCTGATGAGATATGAAAACAGCACCTCGTGGAACATGGTCAACCTCTGTCTTCTAGCCCTGATCCATGGGAAACATGTCAGGTAAAATGGCCTTTATGATCAGGCTTCCCCTCAGATAAGATGGCAGGGTTTCTTTTAGCAGAAAAGCTCATCTTATTCCAACTGAACAGGTGGTTCACCTGCTCAGCCCCCCAAAACAGGCAGGAGCAGAGCAGAGATTTCACTGTACAAACCTGTTGGAGCATCACCAGGACCTGCTCATGTCTCTGTGTTTAAACTTTTAAATCCATCAGGCTCTGACCTGCTGTCTGCAGCTCTCCATTTTAAAGCCACTATAAGAAGCAGGGCTGAAGCTCCTGTCAGAGGTTTCTCAGGGGGATCCCAGGGACTTAGACATTATGTAACTGGATGTTTGGCCTTGAACTTTAAGAGAAAGTCCTGACGCTAAGGGTGTAATAGAATAGATATTATATGTGTGTATTCCTCAAAAGGCTCTTTAAATGTGTGTGATACAGGGATGATTCTCACATCCCAGCCTGTGAAGAGGAGGTATTCTGCTTCACTTTAGCTGCAAACCGTCCCCCTAGTGCCACCATCGTAGCTTTGCATAATTTATAGCTCAAATAAATACCTTTTTGTATCTTTTTTTGTATAGCAACTCCACCATAGCCACCAAAACCAGTCCTCTCATAAATCATTTTAAACAATGGTGGGGTGTTTGAGGGCTGTGACAGTCTGAAATGACTGAGAATAAGCCAAAAAGTAACTAAAGCAGTGGTCATGCTCTCTGTGTTCTCCATTGTGCTGACTCTGAAGAGGCAGCTCTTTTTATAAACAGATGACATAGGTGGGCCATGTGTGTGCCTTCAGTCTGGTTTATATTAGATTAGTGGGGCCACTGGCCAGTGGGGGAACGGTGCTGGGGGGGGGTCAATCCCACTTGAGTACAGCACGGTACCACCTCCAAGGCTCCCTGCTCCTCAAACCCCCTTCTTTCTGATTGGCCAGCCCTCTCAAGGCCTATCAGGGGCAGAGCTATGGGCAGACCTTGGTGTTTCAGGTCCATGTATCATGAGCCAGTTTGGGGATTCTTATGCGATTCTTGAAACGAGAATCCTAACCACAGTCCTAACACAAGAAACTTAAATGGTAATTTTGGTAACACTTCAATTTACAGGTCGGTAAATTTCACTGGAATAAGGGAATAATGAGCCAAACTTTTAACATTTTTTTTATTATCCCCAAATTTCATGAAAGTGGAGTGGAAATTAGCATGTAACTTCTTAGATATAACGTCTGAGTTTAACTGTGAGCAAATCACAATTAAAAAGAAGCTGTTTGGTTCAGTTTCTTTGAAGTTTCCTCAAAATGTCAAGATTCATAGGTGAAATTTGTGAATAATTTGTAGTTAATTGTGGACCTAACTCAATATTACTCTAAATTTATTCAAAAAACCAGCAGCTATTCATCCCCTGTTTTCTGGAAACAGCAGAATAAAGTTACACTGTGTTGTTGGGACAATTCTCCAAACATTATGATTCAAAATTATTGACTAATTGTACCTAACCTACCTTGAAAATAAACTTTCAAATAAATCGGACAAGACAGTTACTTACCATTTGTGACTTGCTTGAAATTAAAATCAGGCCTTTTTTTAAGAAGTTGCATGCTCATTTTCACCCAATTATCATGAAATTGGGGAAACGTTTAAATAAGTAAAGAGAAAATCCATCTAATTATTACTTCATTTCAATTAAATTTGTGGACCTGTAAAGTGTTTATGTCACTTTTTTCTTGTCTCATTGGCAAGTTATTTTACCAATTTCAAACGATTTGGGAGTTTCTTTTGTCTTTTGATATCTTGGAATAAGACATTTTTCTGGAATTATCAGGTTCATGTGGCCCTTTAAATTGAATAAGAGTAAAAGTAAGACAAACTCTTATTTAGCTCTGATGAGGATCTCTTTGTTCTGCTAGAACTTGGTGTTTTAATCACTTTACAGACGGAATTAGGGATTTCTTCAACATATGAATATGTAGAAGTTTGAAAATCTGAACACACTCAGTCTGAACATCCAGCATTGACACTTTATATCCATGTTAAAAATATGGAAAAGCAGAATACCCCCTCTTCAAGTTTTTTGTCAAGGGATGCAGAGTTTAGCAGGAAGAAAATAAGACTGACCAAAGTAAATTTTGATTAAAAAAAAAGTCTGGGGCTGAAGATTTCTGCAGAAGTCCTGCCATTTATTCTCCATTAGCCACTGAAGACAACACATAAGTTCTGTTCCTGTGAGTGTGTTCCTGTGTGTGTTGGTATGGATTGTATGGTCATTTAATTTTTTCTTGCCTGTATGCTGTCATCTCCCCACGTCTGCTAACACCATAGTTTTCCCCTCCTGTCCTTCTTTCCTCCAGCTGTGCCGGCTTCCTGAAGACTTGGCTGCCCTTCCTCATGCTGCTGGGCGTCATCCTCACTGTGGCCCTGGCCCTTAACCTGCGATGACCTGGGAGGCAGGTGTAGGACAAAGTGGAGCCCCCTTCAGGTTGGACGAGAGGTTGACCTGTCAGACGGTGATTAGTGAACGTAACGGAGGAGATGAAGACTTTTCGCCCCCGGGAGGAGATGGTTACACAGGAATGTCCAACATGTACACAAACAGGCTTAGTTTGTGGGAGGGAGACAGCCTGTTACCGGCATTTCTCTGGTGGTGAAGCTGGAGGGCCCCGGTGACGGGAATCGATTCAATTCAGCCGTTTAATTTGAACACAGCACCACCTCCACAAATATCACAACCACACAAACACTCCTCACGGATTCCTGGAAGTGTAACAGCAGGCACCTAAAGGGTACAAGTCGTATTCATAGAGGGATGGAAATGTAGGTTCACACTCTTCACTGTTAAATAATCTGAGGGGGGGTCACATTCATGCCTTGCATCCACATTTTGATGACTTTGAAACGGATCGGGAGAATAATCCCACAGTCCTGGTTGCCATTTTTATATCATGGAGCACGAACATGCTTCATCAATTAGATGCCTTTCTAGAAAGATAATGCATTTCATGCTTGATCAATAATGTAGCTCTTCTACAGCACTGCAACCTAAACCTAAATATATCAGAGCAAATTGTATTTTTGTGCATTTTCTTACTCTTAGAAGATCAAAAATACTCCACCTTCAGAAAGGAGGTATTTTCTCAGAGCTGTATTTTACATGCATTACACAGATCACCTCATGGTTCTACTTCAATAGGTTTACAATACGTGTTTCATGCCTTTAACTACAGAACACCCGTTCAGTGATTGTAGCAACTTCAATGAATGTGGCTGTGGGTGACCACAGCAGAAAAGCAGGGCTGTAACTCTTTTAGTTTTCTGTCATTTGAATCAAATTTGTGACTTGATTTCTTTCAGTTCAGCACCGCACCAAAGTCCAAACACATGAGACTCATGTTCCACCTGTGAGGCACTTTATCTCTTCTGCTGTTGGCTGGACCTTAACGTTTTCCTCTGATGCTTTCACGTCGCACCCTGCCCCCTCTTTTTCCATCGGAGGAATTTTAGCTGAAGTAGCTTGAGTTGTGTAACCAAGGCTGAGCACATGGCTCAAAAAACATCAGATTCCTGACATGAAAGTTCATTTTTTTCTGTATTCTGTATACCAGCTGTTGCTTTGTCTGCTTTGTGAAGGCGACCTTAGCTGCTGGTGTAGAGGAGACATTGTTTTATTCCCTCTTTTAGTTGCTTTAATTTGAAGGCAGCAGCCTGCAGTAAAGCTCCTTTGATTTCTATCCTTGTGCCAAATGCAGGAGAGCAGGAGACCAACTCAAGCTGTGTCCTTAGATAGCCAAGTAAAAGCTGGTGGTGTTGGAGTTTTGAACCCTCGTCTGGTCTTTTTTCTCCACCTGAGAGAAGTTAAGAAAGAAGTTTCAAGTTAACAGAGAGCGGTAAGAGTCAGTGCCTAAAACCACCTGTCCTAAAGTCCCCTCGTTGTTCTATTTTCCAGCTTGTTTTTATTTTTGAGGAACTCTTTCCTGCACATGATGATTGGCTCTCAGAATCCGTTACCATGGCTGTCATGAGTAGATTCAAATCCCCTTATTGTTTGCAATCAAATAGAAAAAGTGTTGAGCCCCCTCTTTGTCCGTGTCGCTGCCAGAAGCAGCAGGTAGCCAGGATCCTCAGGTTTTTCACGCTCACAGACCCCTGCTGAAAATCCCCAGCTTTCCCCCTGAGCCTGAGCAGCGTCGTTCCTGCTGCTCTCCACCTCGGCAGAGCGGATCCAGAGGTCGCTGTGAGCTTTCCTCCACCATGGTAGAAGTCACTGATGTGTGAGCTTATGATCAGTTGAACTTTCCGTTCCAAGGGTGAAAACTGTGCCAGTCTCCTCGACTTCACTCTCCTCATTGATCTTCCATTGAAAGCAGACACTCTGTGGCCTCACGTGTGTTTCTCACCCATGCTGCCTGTAAATATTTGAACACACATTACGGCGTACACCAGGTGCTCTTTAAAAATACGTTGCAAACTCGATTCTTCTTTTGAATAATTTACTGAATCGTTTCTGTTCTTGGTTTCTTCTGGATGTGTGATTCCTGCGCTGCAGCCAAGCAGAACTGTGCCTGAAGAAGTGTGTGATCGTGTGTGCGTGTGTGTTTGTCTGTGTGTTAGTCATGCACACAGCGAGCGAGGAGAGGAGAGGAGAGGAAGAGCATGTGATCGCATGCCAGCTAGTATGTACTGCATGTAAGCAAGAGTAAGAGCGTCAGGGAGGTTTGATTCATACTGTGGCTTCTTTATTAATAATCAGCTGCGTTTTCCTGCAGCCAACTGCCTACTGATTCATTTCTACATGCATTACTGCATATCTTTCTCTTAACCTCTTTTAAGATGTATGTATTTCTGGTAAACCTTGAGAGAATAAATAATAAATTAGACTACAACAGGCCTCATGACGTTGATTTAATCGCCTGTGCTGTTCTATGTTCTGTGTGGAAAGTGGAGCTGCAGTCACTTTCTTTAGCATGAAGAAGAGGAAATCTCCTCTCAGGCCTGGTCCCGTTTCTCCACACTCAGCTGTGTTTGATTCTGCAGACACTTCACTGAGGTTTGGAAGAAAAAGCAGCATTTGCTTTAAGTTTGTAGATGTGAATTCAATGTTTTTTTGTTTTAAAATAGCACTAGGACAAGTTTGCACTTTTCATTTCTCAGCACTTTTTAGAGAAAGTGTTGTGAAAGATGTAAAATGCAGCTGATTATGCTGGCGTTATCCAGAGATCATTATGATCATTTAGTGGGAACAAACTCTACCAATGTGGGTTTAATCCTTGTGCTAATACTGCTCAGTTAAAGTCTCACTGAGCGAACAGATAAACAGCAAATCAAGCACAAATTTCCCCTTTGAATGTTGGAGAAATGGGACACACCTGCACACTGACATTGGGCATATACATGTGCACGCTAAGGTTTAAGTTTGATCAAGTGTGCACAATGGGACACACCTTCAGTTTAAACCGTCATTAGTTAATGCGCACAGAAAAGTATTTTTTTGGAGCCCAACGTGAACAAGTAGAGGATCATCGATGGAGTATGGAGCATGGTTTCTGGTTTCCCTCAACTTGCTGGAGTGAACACACAACCGATGTGAGCTACAGCTAAATGGACTGTTCCATAATGGTACGTTGTGTCTAATTGTCCCATTTGTGTCATGACTTGAGAGGCCTGAGGTTTTTTTTTTTTGTTTTGTTTTATATTCTCTTACGTTAATTTTGTCCTGCATTCCCTGTGTGTTCTTATTCAGCCTCAAGGTTGATGTGTATTGTCGACAGTTAGCTCTGGCTCCAACCTCTATCTATGACCCTCTTTCTTCCAAATCATTCTCACTTAGCTGCATGTCCCAAACAACACACACACATTTGGATAGAACATCTCTAAAGTCTGACGACAGCTGTGGGTTGAGAGAGCTGAGTCAGTCATAGTTGATGGCAGTTATTTCATAATAATATAATATAGCAAAATAACTGTAGTATGTGCAGTTGTTTTGGTAAACTCAACTTCTGAACAGTGCTCAGTCTTTGGGGAGAGACCAGCACTGTAAACTGTAGGTTATTCTTACGAGGTGCTGTTTTAAAAACATATTCAGTTGGTATCCTGGATGTCATAACTCAGCATGGGTAGAGTAAGGTTTTGGGGCAATGTGCTTCAGTCTTTATTCTGTCCCCTTCATACGCTTGTAGTGTCTTTACATGATTTGGGGTGCGGTCACACTGAACATCTGTGTCCTGCTTAAGCACACTTTAGCTCTAACGTCCAGCTTGTTTTGTCAGTTTGACTGCAAGTGAAATGAGACACGTTACACTTTTCTGCTTTGGCACAATTAGGTGAGTGTGCTTTGACATGGTACACTTCATGCACGAGCAACAGACGCAGCGAGGGATGATTTTAAACAGTGGCAGGGTGTTAGAGGCCAAGTCTGACCCAAATGACATAAAATGACATTACATAATCCAAAAATTAACTCAACTCGGAGCCATGCTTTTTGATGAGACTGCATCTTTTAAACAGATGCTTCATAATGACATCAGTAGCCATGTTGGTAACCGTGCTGAAGTCTGCTTCACACTGGAATAGTGTGACCACAGGCTGAACTGGCCAGCAGGGGAACAGCTCTGCGGTGGGCCTTTGTGTTTGAGTACAGCACAGTTCGGTTTGCCAGTGTGACTGCGCCCTAACAGCTATAAATTAAACCCCTTTGATTCTCACTGGTGTTTTAGAAAACCCTTACTTCAGCCTCTGTCTGAAACTCTGTCTTTAGGCTGCGCTATCTCTCCAAGGCTCCACAAACCCCCTTCTTTCTGATTGGCCAGCCCTCTGAAGGCCTGTCAGGGGCAGAGCTGTGGGCAGACCTTTGTGTTTAAGGCCTGTTCTCTCCACGTGTCATGAACCAGTCAGGAGATCCTCATGTGATGATCTCATCCTTTCAGCAAGTCTCGTAAAGAACTAATGCTACTTTTAGAACAGACTATTTTTACCAGTTTCCTAATAAATTCAAAATCTGCACACATTCAGTCTGAACATCCAGCATTGTTACTTTATATCCATGTTACAATATGTGAAAGAATCTCACCTACCCTGGAATAAGTCTGTCAGAGTAATGTGGGCTGCTCTGAATTACTTAAAAAAAAACATAAACACAGTCATATTTGGTGATTTGTCACATTAAATAGGCAAACTGCTTTTAACTTACTGTACCATGGCAACAGTGAAGGAGGCTTCCAGAGAGCTGGTGTGGATGGTTGAAGAGATAGTGATTGAAATGATGCATTTGAGACAGCCAATAACATCAGTGTTTTCAAGGCAGGAGCTTTTTATTTTAAACATGATTGAACAGCAAATCATGTGAAGCTTCTTCAGAGTAGAGAGCCTGACAATCAGCGGAGTACCCCCTCTTTAAAGGCGGGGAGCAAAACAATGGTCTGCCATTGGCTTTGATGTAGAACAAGGCCTTACGCAGCTGAAATGAAAAAAGAAATGACACAGATGTCATTCATATAAGGGTTTGTCTGTAGACAACACTTAAAATAAGAGACAAATCTTTCTTTAGGAAGCTTAAGGAATAAATGACCCTCTCCATTATGTGATTAAACTCACATTATTATCCATAAGTGCATGTTTTTAAAAGCACAAGGGAAAGATGATTTGTCAGAGCGCATGTGCAGGAATGTGATATGAAGAGGAGATTATTTGAATGCTTTTAGATGTGCCCTGCTGTGGTGCCTTGTTGTATCCAAGAGCCAGGTTGAGGAATGTGGAGACCTGTGGTCAGCTGACAAAACACAGTCAGGATGCCATTATGAGTGCCACCTCTCAGATATACTTAAAGCAGTTTGTGATTTCAAAATCTGCTTTGTTTCCTTAATCCACCAAACATCTTTTATGCTGCAGCTCATTGAGAATCAGACTGCTGTGAGTGATGAGTTATGAATGAGTTTGTAACCCACGGCAATCAAGATCAACATCAATCAAGATTTTAATATGGCTTTCCCTCATTGAATTTGAATTGAATTTTTTGAAACAGAATATATTTGCATTGAAATTTTATTTCACCTAAAATTCAACTATTTTCTTTAAATTCCAAAATGCTAAATTAAATTTCAGTTTAAGGCGGCATTATCATTTGGTTATCTAAGTCCATGAGGAAGAATAATCAAGCACTTCACAACAGCTCTACTTCGCATCTAAGCATGATGAGCTGGTATAGCGCCATTTCCACATCTCTGAAGACCAGGGGCTGAATAAATTTGCTCCAAACTTAAGTTGTTGCAGTAAAATATTCAGTTTCGAAACAATAAATCTCAGCACACATAAGTCAGTCACACCAATCTACATCTGGAGCATCTGTTAATGAACTATGTTATTGCAAGAAACATCACCAAGTACTTTACTCCAGCTTTAACCCGGCTCTAATTTTTACCCAAACTCCAAACCTTGCCCAATTTCTAACCTACCTTTAACCAACCCAGTTTTAGCCCCAGCATTAATCTTTATATCACAGTTTAAACCCATAGCTATAACACTTACCCCTGCTTAGATTCTTTTGCCCAACTTTAAGCCCAGCTTTAACCTTTAGCTTTGACCCTAACCCCAGCATTAACCTAGACATGGGCTTTAGCCTCTTCCCTAGGTTTATCTCAGGGCCCTACGTTTAACCCTGACTTTGACAGCTTTAACTCGTATCCAATCTTTTACCCAGCTTTAACCTAAATTTAATCTTTACCACTAGTTTAACCTAAACCTTTACATTGACCTTGTATTCAGCCCTTACCCCAACTAAAACGGCTACCCTGGCTTCATCGCTTGCCCTGGCTTTAACCTTTGTTTCAATTCTAACCCCTTTCCCAGCTTCATTCAAGCTTCATTTTTTTCTCAGTTTTTCTTTTAATTATTGTTTGGGCTTTTGTGCCTTTACTTAGTTACTGTGGATAGTGCAGGAAACAGGGCAAGAGTGGGAAGTGACGTGGGAAAGTGGCCACAGGCTGGATTCAAACCCGGACTGCCCGCACAAGGGTGAACCTCATGGAGCGTGACCTAAACCACCAGGCCATCTGTGCTCCAATGTCTTCTTGGATTTAACCAAGCTCTGATCTTTACCCCAGTTTCAACTCCAGTGTTTACTCTAACCCTGGCTTTAACCCTGGCTTTTACATTGACTTAAGCTTTAAACTTGACCTGGGCTTTAACCACAGCTTTAAGCTGTACCCCAGCGTTAAACCTAACTTTGAAACTAACCCCTCAACTAAGCTTTGATTTTAACCCTAAATTGAACATTGATTTCAGGTTTTATAATTCTATTGTTATCATATTCAGACTATTTTGATCTGCAAACAATGTTTTAAGCTTAAAATATTTCTTATCCCTCATTCTGAACTATTTTTCTACTCTATTTAATTTTTTTGAACTCATCTTGTGTCCCCTAATATGTTTTTTGAACGTTCATATTTTTACATCCTGATAAATCCATTTATTTAAAGACGTTAGCTGTAAGAGTTGTTGAGTTTCTGGAAAATGTACAGAACTTTAACTTTATAGTCCATGTACAGTCCAAATGTAGTTAAGTGAGACCTTAAAAGGGAGACTTTGGTTTGGTTTGTGACCTTGAAAAAATGTAAATGTTCACAGAGCATCATTAATCCACTGATAATTTAAAGCAGGGGGGCAGATAAAAATGTAGCCCAGGGCCTGACTTCAGACATGACTGCAATAAACTAGAGTCGTAAAATATTGATATAGGTTTATGATATATTTCAATTACAGCGAGATGATATTGGGAGGATGGATAAAGGGAGAGCTGAATGGAGACAGATGACGACATCAGCTCACACAGACTGATGGGCACAGTGCCCAAACAACGTTAAAGTAATCAATGCGTTATTTACCAGAGCAGCAAAGTAGTGCTGATATAACACAGGCAGATCTTAATATAATAGAGTCTGCAGGTCTAATATCAGCATTTACAACAATGATGAGGATATAAGAGGTAGGAAGGGTAATATAAACTGTAGCTGCTGGAGTCCTGCTGATCTAAAATTAGCTTTATAACAGTGGGGATGGAGGTGAGGCTGATATTAATAGTTAGAGCTGCTGGAGTCCGGCAGGTCCATGGCAGCGAGCCATTTACAGCAGAGGAACTTATGAGACAAGGGAGCTTCACATCTATGCTTCATCTCCCATAATCCTTTTAGAGACTGTAGGTACAATGAGCAGGCCTGCGTTTAAAGAGCTTTGAGGTCAACAGGAGGATTTTAGATTCTATCCCAGGTTTCAGAATGAAAGGCAGCGTCTCCTCCTGCTCAGCCTGAAGTTTTACACATTGACAAGCTGAGCTGATTCCTGTGATAAACATTTGAAACTGCAGAACAGAATCAACATCACAGCTTTGATACTCCTCGACCAAGTGGCTGAGGTCCCACTCAGTGACCGTTATCCTGCTGAGTATTTGGTATTCAGGAGGAGGAGGGAGATCAAAGGATCTGCAGTCTGGACCCCAAACACCCCTCCCCCATGTTTAACATACCACCTGGGTAGGTGGGAATGAGTGGGAACTCCACATCCACAAACTGGTCAAAAGAAAGGTCATGGCAAAGTCCCTGTGAGAAATACATATCTTAGAAACCTCGTCATCAAATCGAAAGTAGAGCTCAACTTTTTACAAGCAAGGGGAGACCAGGGCAGGTTGTCATGGTTACTTCAACAAACCAAGGGGGTTTGTCTCATTTTGTTGACACTGGTTAGAAAGAGGAGCATTTTGCAGATGATAACTTTTAAGCAACAGCTCATGCAGGTTAGCTGTCACATCATGCTGCTTCATCATAAAAACATTTATTTCCATGATATTTAAAATAATGTTTTTACTTCACTCAGAAAGATATTCAAACAATCAGAACTATCTTTCATTGTCTAAGGGCCCCATAAAGAGTATTATGTACATGCCAAATCTACTTAATCTATTTATTTGAATCTTTTTTTGGCTCTTGAGTCCAAAAAACTGAAGAGGTACAAATAAGCTGACATTGCAAAACACCAATAGATGGGTCACAAAACTCCTTCAAAAACACTAAAACAAAAAAGTACATATATTTTTTAACAATCTCATCCATCATTGTGCAAATATGCACAAAAATAAGGCTTATGTTTGATATGAAACATAAGTAAGAGAAATTGTGTGATCTTTTCCCCATATTTCTTTGTTGAAGACCTCAGAAGTGACCATAAGTAGTCTGTTTTATACCAGATAGCTAAATCATGTACCTGAGCCCTAGATAATTGTGCTTAAGTGTCCATTTGGGAACCAAAATACATGCTAAAGGGCCAAATGCACACAAAAGTGCCCATTTCAGAGTCAAAGTGCATGCTAAAGTGCTCTCTCAGGAGCCACAACACATGCGCAAGTGCCTACCTGGGAGTCAAAACATGTTGAAGTGTCCTCTTGAGAGACAAAATATGCTTAAGTGTACTTTTGGGAGGCAAAACGCACTCAAATGCCCTCTTGAGAGCTAAAAAAGTGCCACAGTGCCTGCTAGGAAGTTTAAAAAAACATGCTAAAATGCTCTTTTGGGAGGAAAAATGCATGCAGTGCTTGCTTGGGAGCCAGAACGTGGGCCAAAGTGCTCTCTCAGGGGTCTAAACACAGTGCTTTGCCTGCTTAGGAGGCGAAGCTTGCTAAATTACCCTCTTTGGCACCAAAACACCCTAAAGTGCCCTCTCTAGAGCCAAGATTAATTTCCTGATTGGGTGTCAAAACTTGATTAAACATCCTCTTGGGAGGCAAAATGTGCTAAAGTGCCTCCTCTGGAGCCAAAATGCATGGTCAAAACCCACCATACTGCCTCCTTGGCTGAGTAAAACAAGATAAACTGCCCTTTTGAGAGCCAAAAAGGCACACTGAAGATTGTGCTGTATGTGCCGTTTTTTTTCTTTTTGCCCCCACTCTCCAAAAAGTCTGTGAACATCACTGTATAGTAGCTGTAGACGCTTAAAACAGTCATGTTTAAGATGGGAGACATTAAGCTGCTGCCCAGCTGACCAGTCACAGAGCTTCATGTTTGCACTGAGGCATGATCTTCCCATTCTCCATGTGTGCTCCCAGAGCGACAACTCCTGGTCCAGAAACAAGAAGCCGATGTGGTTGTGATAAAAACCGAATCCAAATTCTAAGAAATCCGGGATTAGTTCATCATTTCTCGTGCAGCCCCTTTGACAAATGGGCTTCAAAACTCTGTAAAAGAAACAGTTGAGTGACGTCATGGAGACAAGATTCTGGGATTCTTCCTTTTCACAACCTGGCATAGCACCATTGAAGACAAGAAAAGAAAAAAAACAAAGGGAAGCAGTTAGAAAAATCTCAGATGTTTGTGTTTAACTGAACAGATTTGTTTGATTTGGATGGATGAATTATTTACTTAAAGTGTTTTTGATACTGATCAGACTTCAAACAGAGTTAGAGACACCCAGTTCCAGTCTCTCTAACTGTGACACAGATAGAAACCATCTTGATAGTCCTTCAGTCTGACCAGAGCGCACACATCAGAGCCAGATTTCCTCCAGCTGCGCTCAGGTATGTTATTGGCAGACACAGTTGACGTCATAGGATCATATAGGGTGCAGCGCGCGCGTAAAGCCGGCTGTGATGAAGTGGGAGAGACAGGGAGCTGTGACACTTTCTCCTCCTCATTCATCACAGTGCCCGCGGACTCTGCTCCAGGCTGAAGATCTGGAGGATCCGGTCAGAGAAGCCCCTCCCCACAGATCAGCGCACTGCTCCATGCTCCTTTTTAACTTCATTGTTGCAGCAGAAGCGACGCCCCGCTTCGCCTCGGCTAAAGGATCAAACACCTCCTCTGATCAGCGCGACCCCCGCTTTTTGTTCTCATGGAAATCGGACCCTGCCTCCCGTCCGCACTTTCTGCTGAGACGCAAAGTTGAAGCGCATTCCCAGCCGGGACCACAGAGGATCAGGATGTGTTGGAGGTGGAGGAGCTGATCGTGTCACATTCCTCCTTTGGTTTCTTCTCTCTGAGCGCACACTTCTCTCTCCAACATGCTGGATTTGGCCAAACACGTTGTCCTTTGCGCGCTGCTCGGCTGCGTTTACGCGTCCTGCCCTCCGCGCTGCGAGTGCTCAGAGGCGGCACACACCGTGAAGTGCGTCTCCAGAGACCTGCGGAGTGTCCCCACAGGGATCCCAGGATACACCAGGAATCTGTTCATCACTGGGAACCAGATCAGGCGGATCGGTCCTGGGTCTTTTAGGGGACTGGAGAATGTGACAAACCTCTCTCTGAGCAATAACAGGTAAGACTCCTGCTCAACCCTGCCTATTATACACATTAATAGAATAAAAACATCACTTTAATACCTGATATTACTAGGATTGGAGGAAATTTAGGTGGTTTTTGGAACCATTGTTTCTTCTTGAGGTGAGAACAGGAACAAAATGTGTCATTTATAACACAAATAAGTGGTTTAGGAAGATTTCAGAATCTACTTTGAGTAGTGTTTCATTTCATTCACAAAGAAATCTGTACTGAAAGAATGCCGCTGCCATCAACGTACCATCAATGCCAAGTTGACAATCGTACATTTACAAGATTAATGTCATAAATGTATGAGAGTAAGTAAAAAAATTTGCTTGAATGAAGTCATAAATTATGAGACTGAAGTCAAAAATGTACGAGAAGAAGGTTGTAAAGTTACGAAAATAAAGTCATAAATTTACAAGATTTTGTCATACATTAATAAGAATTAGGTCATAAATTTACCAGAATAAAGTCTAATATTTTATGGGAATAAGGTTGTAAAGTATGAAAGTTAAGTCATACATTTACAAGTAAATTTACTCGAATACGGTCGAGGATTTTCACATACAACACCATTGGTCTATGTGAACAAAAAGGATATGAGAATAAAGTTGTAAATTTATGAGAATAAGGTTGTAAACTGACAAGAGAAAAGTCATACATTTAAGAGAATAAAGTCATAAATTTGCAAGAATAAAGTCCTAAATATACGAGAATTGGGTTGTAAATTCACTGGAATAAAGTAACACATTTTATGAGAATAAGGTTGTAAACTTACAAGTATTAAGTTGTAAATTTTATGAGAATAAGGCTCTAAACTTTTGGAGAATGGTCATAAATTTACGAGAATGAAGTAGATTACCGAGAATGAAGACAAAGATTCTAACAATCTTGAAAAATGAAGGGTTTTTTTCTCTTTTTTCAACATGGCTCTTATCCTTGTGAGTTGTGGTTGCAATCACATCAGTTTTCATGTGACAATTTTAATTTCAAAACCTTGAATCCTGTCTAATGAATGTCCTTTGATCCAGGATTTCTGAGGTGGAATCACACACCTTTTCCGGGCTCCGCAACCTCCGCTCCCTGGATTTGAGCAACAACCAGCTGGCAGTCATCCACCCTGAGGCCTTCACCGTCCAGAGCCAGTCTCTGCGGGAGCTCAACCTGAGCCGAGCCCTCTACAACCACTCCTCCGTGGTGGACTTAGCCACCGCCCTGCGCTGGAGCTCCCTGGGGAACCTGAAGGGTCTGGACCTGTCTCACAACAGCCTCATCCTCTTACCTCCTCGTGTCTTCTCCCACCTGAGCAGCCTGCAGCGCCTCCAGCTCTCCAACAACTCCCTCGTTGCCATCCACAACTCCACCTTCTCAGGTCTGGAGCACCTGGAGGAGCTGGATCTGTCCTTGAACGCCCTGAAGACGGTGCCTGAGGAGGGGCTGCGGGAGCTGGACTCCGTTCCCGCGGCCGCCCTCCTGCTGGGAGACAACCCGTTCATGTGTAAATGCGGAATCGAACCTTTCGCTCGGTGGCTTAACAAATCACAGGAGCGCATTAGAGATGTGGAGGAGCTGGCGTGCGCTTTCCCCGTCAGCATGAGGAACACGTCCATGCTGTCTGTGGGCACGCTGACTTTGGGGTGCCACCAGAGGAACGCGGGCGCCGACCTCGCTCTGCAGACCTCGTATGTTTTCTTGGGGATCGTCCTTGGCTTTGTGGGCCTTATCTTCCTCTTTGTACTTTATCTGAACCGTAAGGGCATCAAGAAGCGGATATATGACATGCGGGATGCCTGCAGGGAGGTGTGGGAGGGTTATCACTACCGCTTCGAGATCGACTCTGGCCCCAGGTTATCGCAGGTCTCCACCAACGCTGACATGTGAGAGGACGATCACAAGCTGGTGCTTTTTAAAGACTCTTTTTTTTAATCGCTTTTACCAGTCATGAAATGTAAAAATTGTACAGGTTTGTCTGTAAATATATACATACAATAGATTTAATAATCATTCTGCCTTGGTGATGAAAGCATGCACTGCCCGCTGTTTTTTAATACACAACTCTTCAACAAGAAACATCCCAGATCTGTTTTTTCTTTATCCAAAAAAAGCAACAAGTGCCTGAAATCACGTTGTTTGAAATGAACTTTTTGTGTCACATTGTCCTTGTAAAAAAAAAAAAAATAGGCACCAAATTGCTCCAAAAACAAACCTCTGGGAATTTAAAGCACAATAACTCATTCATCTGTGAACCATTTCAAGCCCTTTGGTCCTCGATCCCTCAGCCCCCAGGGTGCCGGAGAGGAATTAAAGCCCCCGAAGCTTTTCCAAAGCTCCTAAAGTCATTCCTCCTCCTCCTCCTCCTCCTCCTCCTCCTCCTCCTCAAGAAGAAGGGGGACAACTCAGCACAGACCGGAGGAACTCTCTTAGCCCCCCCTCCTTTTTAATTTTTCCTTTTTTTTCATGAAGCATTGCGTTGTTTCAACTCCTTGAGTTTTATTGTCAAAATGATGAGAACCAGTCCCCGGCTGAGGCCGCTGAAAGAGATCCCCCTCCTCCCCTCCTCAAAGACAACAGCCACTCTGGAGGCTCTTTGAAGGAGAAGTCTGGCGCTCCACGTTTTTCTGTTTAGGGGGATTTTTTTTTTTCTCCCAGTGATAAGATACAGATGATTCTGAAACACCAGCGACATTGTTCCATTCTGCAGATTCAGCTCGGGCCAGTGGAGGATAAAGGAAGAGAGAATATCCTCCAAACGTTTTGCTCTCTGAAAACTTGAAGCCTTATTATATTTAACATGCATGTCTCAACTGAAGCACATTTGAACTCGCATTGAATAGAACTCGCCAAATGTCTCATTTTGTCCCAGGTTGTGGCCTTTCTGATGCAAAGTGGCTCAAATACACACACAAGGGGGAGTGTTTATTGCTTAAATTGCAGCTATCTAGGTATCTGGAAGCTTCTGGAGTAAACTGAAACAGCCTCTCATTCTTTGAAGCCAAAGTAGCATCCTCAATCTTATCAAGATGTTCTCCAAAGTCCTCTGATCAAATATTTACAGCATGGAGCCTTTTTACTGCATGAGTAGAGATAAAATGAAGCTTTACATGTCTGCATACTTATTTATGTAGACTCATTGTGATCTTGTGTGTTGTGAAACAGCAGGAAAAATATGTATCTGCAGAGTTAGGACTATCATCTCCTGAGCAGCAGCACTACCACATTAAGTCAGGCCATTTACTCGCTGAGGAGAAAACAATTGGGAGTCGTACGCTGACACAAAGAGCGGCTCGGATGGCGAGGCGTCTGAAACAGGCTTTGTTACCAGCGCAGAGAGATGCCTTGTGATACTCATTGTCTTCCTCTTGTCACAGACGCCCATTATGATGCGGCGTAATAGGATTCACTCACGATGACGGAGTCGAGCTCTCTGATCCGGCTATTGTTAAAAGTGTCATCATTCTTGATAATTGCCAGTGGGAGAAAATCCCTGGAGAAATTTTCATTTGCTACTACAAGGCGTGTCACGGGCAGGGGGCCCGACACCGACCACGGGTTATTGGTGCCAGCAGAAAGATGACTCCCTGCGTGTCATTACTCCTGCCATCACTCATTAACGGCTCAAAGGCACCAGACGCATCTCTGGTCCGTTACATGCTGACTGCTTTCACCAACTCACACCTGCCGCGTGTTTCTGGCTGCACTTATTCTGTCAGTTTGTTCTAAGAGTTGAGTCGAATACCATCTGGTTTTTTACACTGTATGTTTTAGTTTGAAAGTTTCTGTACACAAGGTCCTGTCCCACTACATCAGCTTATGCTAAATTGACATGTCACAGCTCCAGCATCCAGCTTGAAAAGGATCATTACGAATTGATTTTAACACGGTTTGTTTTGTTTAGAAAGTCACAGGCTCTTTTTCTTTTGATGCACAACTTCCTGTCCTGCTTTATCTTCCCTTGGGTGAATTGCAGCATCACAGCTCCAACATCCAGCAAAAACAAGCTCATTGAGTATCTGCTGCGACCTGTCGGAGCAGGGACGCAGCAGTACTGCAG
Source organism: Thalassoma bifasciatum (assembly GCA_008086565.1). Classification (NCBI taxonomy): domain Eukaryota; kingdom Metazoa; phylum Chordata; class Actinopteri; order Labriformes; family Labridae; genus Thalassoma; species Thalassoma bifasciatum. The sequence goes on along the minus strand of RPOG01000501.1, from coordinate 164,331 downwards.
TGAGGTGGATCCAGTGTGAGTTCACTAACTGGCTTGAATGGAATTTCCTGTCCTATCCAGTGTTGTGACAGTAGAGTAGAGACACGTGATTTATTGAGCCAGTATTACCAAAATACACTGTTTGTGTCCACAATCCGGTTCAAGGTAGCAGGTCAGATAGATTTCTATGTGTCAACTCAGCTGGATCCATTATCGTCCATCCGTGTGCCTGGTCCAGCTAATTTAGCTACTTTCCTGGTCCATCCATGGATATTTATAAGAAGGCGGAGTCAGCAGGGTCATCACCGTGGCAGCCATCTTTGGACAGGAAACTGCTATGATTCTCTGTACTGAAGTCGGAGGGAAGATGGATGATTTACTTACTAAAAGACTTGTTACTCGCTGTTTTCTTGACAGATTTACAAATGCATTGCTTTGTTATTATTATTCACGTGACTATGATTCGGGCTGAATGTATAAATTGCAGATTTTTCTTTTGAAAATATTCCCAAGTTTGCAGTTAAATAACTACATCTGATGTCTATAACAAACCAAGCCATTTGAAAATCAGTTGCAAAATGAGAAATCAACAGTTATTTCAAAGTCCATGCTCCATTGTAATGTTACGAGTGATCAAGCAGCCTTGTTCCCAGATAGCCGGTATGTGACGACGTTACTTCCCATTGGTTTATATTGTGCACGAGACATCAAGTGTTTGTATATATCTATGGGTTCAACTGCATGCCTGAGCTTTGACGCGTCAATTCCCTTTAGGGTAGATTGAGCCGCATAGGAAGTTGCGTATGGAAACCACCAAAAATGGCCACGTGTCTTTCAAAATATAACCAACCATATCAAAACCAGATCCTATTCAGAGTGACTACAACAACATACCAGCATAGTGGGTGGAGCCAGACCAGGAGTCAACAGGTTTGAGCTTTTACATGGTATGGGGGGTTTCTGGACTGAACACATAGTTGGTGTGGGTCGACAAACTGAGTCAAACTGCAACAGAGTTGAGTCGAACCGCAGACGCATCTGGTGTACTTCAGCTGTTAGTTGTGGGTTAAGACCTGTGCCTTTTCGTCTTTTACAAACATGGTGTGTTTTCTACTAGCTGTGCAACAAAAAGAGGAAGTTACTAAATAAATCTGAGGCTTGTTAAAAACAGAAGAGTGAAGATGATTACAGATTCTGTATGTTGTGTATATTTAATTAAAAGACCCGTCTTTATTGCGGCTCATCTTGCCATGTCTTCTCTTCCCACAAACCCTTTCTGAGGTTTCTTTCCTCACACAGCGTCTTGTTGCTGGATGCGCCGTCTGTGGTTTCTGCTGTTGCAAAATACACATTTGAAGTCAGATTTGAGAATGTTCTGGGGGCAGCGCAGCAGGCTTCATATTTTATATACGCTTCCTTTCTCTGGGAACATCTTGGCGCCATTACATGGATTTAATGGCTATGATAGGGAATATGCCTTAAAAGTGAACGCCACATCTGTGAGGAATTGAACATGTTAAAGGGAGACCACAACAGTCAGCGGCATGACGACAGAGACAAAGTGGCATCTACCCCCTCTCTGCTGGCATGGTATGACAAACAGGCCGACGAGAGACACATGTCATCATTTACATTTGCAAACACTAAATACAGCACAGTCTGCCTCACATCTGCTTCTAAAACCAGAGCGCTGAAACACACTCACACACACACACACACACACACACAGAGTCCAGTCTCTTTAATCTTCCTCTTCCTCTTCCCTCCAACAATGAACTTATTTGTGACATTATGATTCCTTCTCCCGCCTTCCTGGATGTCTCCTATACATCATGTCAAGCGGTTGTGGTCACTGAAGGTGGCGACTGAGGCACAGAAGTGGTTCCAGCGGGATATAAGCCATTGTTCTGCTGCTCACTTGATCAATGTGACTAATTGTGTGCCCTTCCTCGCTTGTTTGGATGTAAGCGAAGAGGAGTTGGTACAGCTGGTCCAGCTACCCATTAAAGCCAAGCGGCCCTCCATTCATCACCTTCATAAAAGCTGGAGCTGACAAGCACTTAAACACACACTTAAAGCACCGAGTCCACACACACACACACACACACACACGCTCTACCAGAACCATAGAATACGCTGAAACAAGCCAGACTCTCATCATTCTTTTACAACCCAAGCTCTGAAAAATAAGAGGCAGAGGCCAATTTTGGTGTTTTATGAATCATTAAAACAATTTAATCTGTGGAAATAGTGAGGAGACAACTTTAAAAACTGAAACAGTAAAACATTTCAACAAAAAAAGATGCTTATTTTGATGTAACAGAGGGAACTAACGCTGAAAAAGTTGTGTTGTGCTAAAACTCAAACTTTGGAACATCTCTCAGCTCATCAGGTTTTTATGCAGCAGCTTGATCACATGACTAGGTGTAAATGGGACAATAGGAAGAGGCTGAGTACAAACCTGTCCCAAGAGGGCACTTGATCATTTTTTAACCAGCCAAAGGGGTAGTTTAGTGTGTTTTACAAACCAGAACGGAATTTTAGTTTGTCTTTTGGCTCCCAAGAGGACAAATAATTGTGTTTTAACTCCTAAATCAGCATTTTGAGATGTACTTTGCCTCCCTAGGTTGCCCTTTAGTGTGTGTTTTGGCCCCTAAGAGGGCACTCACGCATATGTTTTAGCTCCCAAAACAGAACTTCAGCGCAAGTTTGCACTCCCAGGAGGGAAATATGACACGTTTGTTTGCTCCTAAGAGTGCACATGTGTTATGAGTCCTAAAAGGTAGTTGTAGTCCAAGTTTTCCCACTGGGCACTGTAGCGGGTGTTTTGGCTCCTAAAAGGGATCTTAAGTGCAAGTTTTAGTTCCCAAGAGGGCACCGTAGCGTGTTTTTTGGCTCTAAAATGGTCACTTTAGCATGCGTTTTACTTTTAGAGGAAGTTTTGTTCCCAAGCGGGCACTCTAGCATGTGTTTTGGTTCCCAGGAGGACTCTTTTTTTGAGTGTTTTTTGGGCTTTTCTGCCTTTATTCAGATTGGAGAGAAACAGTGGATAGTGCAGGAGATAGGAAAAGAGAGGGGAGTGACATGTGGGAAAGTAGCCACAGGCTGGATTCAAACCCCGTAGAGTATGACCTAACCCACTAGACCATTTGTGCTTCCCAAGAGGACTCTTAAGCATTGGTTCCCCAAGACGAAACACATTTTGGCTCTCCAGAGGGTGCTTGAGTGCAATTTGGTACTCAAGAGTGTGTTTTGGTGCCCAAAAGTGCATGAAATTTCAAACCGAAGAGGACACTTTTGCATATATCTCGGCTCCCAACAGGACACTATGGCGAGTGTTTTTCAACAATGAGAGACTGTGATCAAGAAGTTGTCGATTTCTGAATAACACTATGATCCATGATAGCATGTATGTTCTTATATACAACCTTTGGAGAGGTTATCACATGTGTTGGACTGACTGGTGATGTTTCAGTGGGGTTTGGTGTAAAAAGGGAAAACAGCTTGTGTGAAGAGCAAAATTAGGCAAAACACAAACAGCCACTGTCACATGCTGGCTTAGGACAGATCCCAATTCTACCCTTAGCCCTTCTCCTTTGTCTACCCTTTCCCCTCGGCCCTCTGTTTCTTAACTTGATCTCCGCTATGTCACCACTCTTAGCCGCTTGCTGGTTTTGTCGTTGGCAGATGCAACTATTGTTTATTTTGTGATGAGATGCTGTTTCCTGTGATGACAGACTATGATTTTAAATTCACAGTAACCGGACTTTACTACAATGTACTTCATTACACAAGTGACACAGCTAAACAAGGAAAAATGAACGTCACAGTATTAAGAAGCTACATTAGTTTATGGAGTTCATTCACATAGCTTGGCTATCTTATCAATACGTCCAATCATTCATGAAATTCAGTACACTGTTTTGAAATCCGTTAACCTAGTCTGGTATATACAGCGACATATAACGGTCGATAACGGCCTATTATTAGCTGTGTTTGGTAGCTCGTTATAATGAGCGGCTTTAATATGAAACCAACAATTGAAAACAAAGCAAATACTTATGTGGAGGAGCAAAGCATTGGATATCTAATAAAAACAGGAGTGTCATTCCTGTGAATATAAAGAATTATGCTTCATTACTGACATTTGTGTGCTTCTTTTCGCCCCTGCTTGGCCATATTGTAACCAGATATTGTAACCGGTGTATCTCGGGAAATTTCTTTCAGATGTGGTCCCGTCTTGTCTTCGTTTCAAGGGCTGTGTAGCCTGTCTCTTTTGCCCTTCCCCTTAACCTCACAGAGAATTGGAACACCCCTTCACTAGACATGAACGCGCAAAACCAAGGGCCAAGGGGTAGAACTGGGTTTGGGCCTTTTATTGGTGGTAAATGTGTTCATCTTTACAAACAAACATCTTCATCCGAGTGGTGCTAATTATCTGCTCTGCATCAAAACTTTAGACTCAATCAAAATAATTTGTGACACTAAGTTCTTGAAGCCAACCTGCTGTTGATTATAAGTGAATGACAGGAGAATCAGTTCTTAATGGCTCATACTATTGAAGTAAGACTCTGTGTAACTCAATTTCTATTTGGCACGTGTTGAAACCAGAGAACAGGTGCTACTTTAGGGTTGGCATTATGTCTGCAGCATAAATATCCATACAGAGAGGAAGTCTTGGCTTGGAGTTGCTGAATGCTTAACTGGCCACAGCATCTGTCCCCAGAGGCAATTATTCAACCTTTCCATCTGATGTAATGCTGTAAACACAGAAACAGTGTGCTGCCAAAAAACAAAGAAAGTCTAAGCAAGAGTTTATTTCTTATTAAAAAATGTCCTATTAGGCCTAAAGAGTCAAATTAACCTGACAAGTTCAGAAAAATGTCTTATTTCAAAGGCAAAAACAACACCTGAATGGTTTGGAGGATATCATCCAGGTGGAGTTAAAAATTAGAGTAAACAGGAGAATACACTGTTTGGCATCTGCAGAGAAGATTTGGCTCATTTTTTTTAATAGGTGCAACCCAAACACTCAACTCTGCTGCTCATCTCACTAATGCATGTTCCTTAAAATGAGGCACCAATACAACAAAAAATTGACAGCTTCTCAGTGGTAAAATATTTAATGCTTAGAAACATTGTTTCAACAGAGGAAAAATCCACCATATTTTAATGGAAAACATGATTGGAGCATCTTTTCCTGAGCGTGACATTGGAGGAAGAATCCTGTCCTCATTAGAAATCACTTTGCTGACTTTAGATTCAAGTTTAGAAAAACTCATTGTCTTATTATGTTGTAATTTCATAATCTATGAGTCCCGATTGGATATTTGCACCACAGAGTTTGAAGGACTTGTACTGTATGTTTTCACATGTCATAAAGGGAGTCATTATGCTTTGAAAGTTAAACAAAATCTCTCTGTGCAGAACCGCAGTCCCCCAGACCCGCGCAAAATGAGAAACAAATGCTCTCAACAAAGGCCTGTCTCCTCTGAAAGAGAGGCTCATGTAAAACACTCCACCACAACAATGCAGCGTCCCTCTGAAGTCTTCATGACCCCGTCCCCATTGATCTCAGAGCTGACTCCAACTGTAAACGCGGCGATGGCACGGCTCTGCCAGGCTTTACGGCCCCTCGCCGCCCCCGTGGATCCCCCTCCCGTGGGCCTCAGAGCGTCCTGCAGTCTCATTGTTGGCTCCGCTGTCCTCCAGCTGGCCACAAATCACTCTGCAGATCCGTGTGGCTTGTCAGAAGTTTTGTTTTGTTGTTGCTGTGGTTGTTTACAGGAGGATGAGGCCGGGGAGTTTTCAATTAGAGAAACATATTTCCCTGTGATCCATCTTCGCTCTGTCTCTTAAACTTTGACTAAGCCCCTAAGCTCGGCTCAGGCTGCCTTCACAAAGTTAAACTAACACTTATGATTTACATTCTTTGAGTTCATTCAGAGAAAACAAACAATATGAAGACAAATGAGTCCAAATAAATGAAAATGTTTCTCCTGCCTCTGTTACTACCTCTGATCCTTGTTTATCGTCAGCTTTGTCCCAACATCACGCCTCTGTGACGCCTTTGGTACGTTTCATTTAAAACCCAGGAGACACCGGGGACCATGGTCCATCTTTATACTATCAGAGATTCCCTCAGAGGAAAGAAACCAGGCCTGTGTTGCTGCTTGATTATAAATGGCCTTGACCTGTTTTAAAGAAAGGACCAGATCCTCTGCAGCTGCATTACTTTATCATCTGCCCCTGCAGTCAGTAGGTTAGGCTGAAATCGAGCAGAGCCAAACTCACACAATAGTCTGGGAGAAGCAGGAACCATTAAAGGAAGCTTGGGATCAAATCCCCCTCCAGCAGACCCTCAAGAGTTCACATACAATGGCTTCATTACTGTTGGTTATGGTTTCTTCCTGCTCCTGCTCCATACAGGCACAGTGCAGGAGGAGGAGGTGATAAATCTGCTCTAATCAATATTTATATTCAGACACTGGATCAATATAGTGTACTGTTTATGAACATAGAAGCTGTTAAAATTGAAACTATCAAAATCCCAACATCAAATATTCACTGTTTGATGTTCTAAACTCTCTGATCAACTGGTGAAGTCAACCAAACGCTGCCATGAGGAAGAATGAATCAGAATCAGAATACTTGATTAAATTGCTTTTTTAGTATACAGTTACCCCCATTCAGAAAGTGTTAGAAATATAAGAAAGTATAAGCATCAGTGTCAAGTATAAGCATAAGTGTCTTACCCAAAATTGAAATCTAAGCATAAAAATATAAAATTAAATAAAATACAGAATAGAACATTAAGTATGTACAGTCTACTTAAATGTGTGGTATATACATGATAAGATAGGTGTGGAATATTGCACAAGTACTGACATTAATAAATCATAAATTATGGATATTGCAATTATGGATATTGCAAAGCGTGATGAAAGAGGCATGTTAACTTTTTGCTTTTGTTTTCACAGATTTTAAAGGGCATTGTATGCAGGAATGTCATTAAGTTTCATTTCTCCATTTACTTACAACATCTTAAGTGATTTCCTCCTCCTCCTCTGTGGCTCAGTGTCAGCAGCAGCACATGCTCACTGCCTCCGACTGTAGCCAATAGCACAGCTGGCAGTTGTAGCTTTGTGAACACACCAAAGACGGTAAAAAACAGCCCTGCAAGCACCTGCAGCATCTTGTTAGAGAAACTCAAGAGCCGTACACCTGATTTCTTGCAAGTAAATAAGATACACTGCAAATAAAGTATCATTCCTTCTCTGTGTTATGGCCGCTATCATAGCTGCTCAGGATAGCTTCTCCCGCTACTATCATCACACAAAGTCACTTGCGCACTGGACGAGCTGTGATTGGCTGGTCACCATCCATAACAACTCCTACTCTCCGCAGAGAAATGTCTCGAGTCAATCAACACATCAACAATACAGGCGAGTGAGGGGGTCAACAAGGCACTTCTCTGCTTCAGCACAGTTGGGAGAGGTGTGCTTCGGCACAGTTCACTTCAAGCACATGGCTGCAACACCATAATTGGCGGGGTGGCAGGGTGGTTAGAGGGCTGTGTCAGGCCAAAATGACTTAACATTTGCTAAAAAGCGGGAAAAGTTCAAATTATGCTCTTTGTTTTGTCCAATCTACTGGCTCTGATAAGATTCTGTCTTGTAAACAGATGCTTTAGTAGCCGTGCAAGTGTCGGCAACCGTGCTGAAGTCTGGTTTACATCGGCATGGTGTGACCAGCGGCCACTCTGTCCTGCAGGGGAATGGTGCTGCAGGGCTTGAGTACAGAGAGGTATGAATGGCCAGTGTGACCGTGCCCTCGGGTGCAGTCACACTGGCCATCTGAGTTTTTTATGGTGACATCTTCTTCTTCTTCCACTTCTTTTTTGTCTGAAGTGCTGCTCAGTGCTCCTTTTTTCTTGTGTAGCTGTTTTATGATTTTGTGTTTATTTGCATTATTTGTGTATTTCAGGTATGTGCTCCTTTTTCCTGACAGCGATCATTTGGCCCTTGTGAGATACCACAAAGTGTAAAAAATCAAAACAGATCAAAAACATGAGACGTTAGTTTATCAGCCTTGCAGAAACTTTTCTGCAGTTACACATTTGGTGTTTTCAAAGCCTACAATAGCTTACCAATTTATCAACACTCAACCTGTTCAAAATCAAACCTCTCTCCATTCATACAGATTATTTTTGTGGTTCTTTCAGGTAATGAGCTTATTAATGGATCTAAATAGTTGCTGTGACTCATATAAAAGCTTGTAATAAAATGATCCTAAGTTACCCTGAAGTGATCCATCAGATGATTCTTATCTGTAAACTGAAGTGTGAGGAGAAGGATGCAGCCTGTGTGATGATGAAGCAGCTCGGAGAATGTGTTTGGTGTGAACTCTCTGTAGGTAGTTTGACCTCTCGCCTTCCTGGGGGGAGGAGACTTCAGCTCATTATTATTACCTTCATTATTTCAAAATGTTGGACCAGATGCCGGAGCAGGAGGGGGGTCAGAGCACCCAACAGGGTCCTGAGGCACCCGATTGGTCAGACGGAGAAGAGCGGTGTGGAGGCCAAAGGGTAGATTCTTCAGGAGAGGAGAGACCATCTGCTGACTGTCTCTCTCTGACGTGACATCATCTTGTTTCATTTGAAGTGAGAGACGATGATGTGGGTCACTTTGGAGAAAGATTTTTCTCAATGAGGTAATTAAAATCCACCAGATCTGACACCTTAGACCTGCCAACAGGAAAAACAGTTCTGACTGTTGTATCATATGATGAATTTCTACTTCTTAAAAACAGTGATACACTGTCCTGTCTTACCATCAGTTCCTCTTTAACCATTGTTATTTCAAGATTTCCAGTCAATTGAAGTTAGTGTGTGGCATAGACAGGAACATTGATGAGATCTGAGAAATTTTCTCCTCAAATCAAAAAAAAGGATGATTCTATATCCGCAGTGTATCTCGTTTACCTGCAGGAAGTCAGGTGTACGGCTCTTGAGTTTCTCTCATGTGATCCTTCAGGTGTTGACCAGGCTGTTTTTTACCGTCTTTGGTGTGTTTATGAAGCTAAGACTGTTAGCCATGCTATTAGCTACGATCGAGGGCAGTGAGCATGTGCAGGAGCTGACAATGAGCCACGAAAGAGGAGACAAGTTTGGATGCTGTTTGTAAACGGAGAAATGAAACCTATTGAAAATTTGCATACCCTGCCTTTAAAGCTCAAACTTCGGCTCAAAGATAATTTTCAACTGCTTTTTAAACAGGTTGAAAGTGAAACAAATGCAGTTTTGTTGTTTTTATTTATGAGTTCACCAATATTTTGAGTTTTGATGTCTGACAGTAGGGGATGTTTCTTCTCTGTAACAGCCTCCACTGACTCATGAAAAGAGGAAACAGCCACAATGGAAACCTTAATGGTGCTAACTGCCCTTTACTCAGGACAGACTCATCAGGCTCTCGCAGGACTGTTGGTGCTATATCTGATCCGTCAAAACGCCAAAAGCAAGTGTTTATGTCTTATTTTTACTGACAACATTTTTGCAGACTGAATATGAGCCGTGTTCATTTGACAGGTCCAGAAAAATGTCTCATTTCAAGACATTAAAGAGAATAGCAAGGCCTGAGTTTCTTGTAAAGAGAAAAAATATAACGATTTGGATGGGTGGGAAGCTTTACTTCGGGTCAAAATAAATTCATAAACCCAAAAACAAACCACACAAGCATTTCACACTCAGTAAAAGCAACCAACAGTGTTTAAAGCATGATGACACCATGATCAAAAATATGTTAAAGATGTGTCAAAATGAATAAATCAAGTGTTCATGAGTCCAATGGGTGTGACCACAAAGCTTAACATGGCTCTTTGGAGACATGTTTACATCCTGCTTCTGCTGAAAAACAGTAAACAGTCTTGTTTACTTGAGTTGTGGTGAGCGAAGCTGGGATGTTCACTCAGCAGGCTGCGAGCCATCGACTGTCACTGACTCACCAGAGCAAACTACAGTGACACCACGTTCTCACTGCAGGAATCAAAATACATCATCACTTTCTGTGGTGAAGACACCAGAACTGTACGCCTGAAGAGTCCAGAGATGACACAACCCTGAGTCTACGGACTGACCCTTTAACACTCACTGACCTGTCTCTGAGGTAAAAAATAAAAATATCCTCACTTTTCCTCTGTGAATGCCGGTGAGGGGTTATGTGCACACACAATGATTTTCTGTTGATTCACACTTCTTGTTTAACATTCAACCTGTCCCAAAGCTTCGGCTCATGGTCAGAAAATATCAGAATTAGATCCTACCTTTCTTTTGAAACCTGAAAGAAACTTGTCACACAACTTTTCTGTCTGTTGTTGGTAACAATTATGTCTTGTACACACCTGATCTGAATCTTAAAACCAGTTGAAAAATTGCACAAATTTACAATATGCACTGGTGGTCCTTCATGACTGAGGGCCCTGGTCTCTGTGCTCATGACTGGGTTTTTCAACAGGACAATGCTGCAGTTCACAATGTCCGCCTGACAAAAAACTTCTTCTTCCAGAGGAATAATCTCACTCTTTTGGAGCATCCTGCATGTTCCCCTGACCTAAATCACATTGAAGTGATTTATAAGAACAGTAAAGCTCCTCGTTATCGAGTCCTTTTTTCAACTTTTTATTTCTATTGAAGGGGTTTTCAGGTTTTTTGAGCTGTGGCCTTTAACTTTTGATCAACTGATGAACTGACTACTTTCTTTTCTTTTTTATTTTCTTTTATGTTTTTACAAATTGATCACTCTTTTTTATCTTAATCTCACCCCCATTTCTTCGTCTTGCATTTCAGAACTCTACTCAGAACCTTTTTAATTTCAAACAATGCAAAATATAAACTAGTGGAATATTTCAACTGATCTGAAGATTTTGATCTAGTCGGTATCTTTTTATTTATTAGCTCCTCTTTGGTCTGCTTCCTTCTTACCTTGTCACCTACATCGTACAGAAAAATACAGGAACCCAATCTTTGTTCTCAAGATCTTTTATTACTGTGTGTTCTGAGGGTCTGGACTGAACTTAGGGGGAAAAAACTTTGAGGTGAGCTGCTCCCTTGAGTAAGAAGAACCTACAGAAAGACTTGAATCTTGGTGAGCTGTGTTCATTGAAAGCTTTTAAACAGATCATTGATGTTTTGGAGGCCCAGATATTTTGTCTGATGTGTGATGTTTTGAATCCTGGAGGTGGATGTTGTGTGTTCTTGTTGTTTTGAGTGTGAAATTCTTTTCAGCTAGGGCACTCTTGGAAAACATATTTTTAATCTCAAAGAGCCTCTTCCTGGCAAAATTGAAATAAAATACATAAATAAATGATGAGGTCATCACATAAGGATCTGCTAACTGGTTCAAAACCCATTGGAGGGCTCATCAGAGGGGTGGGCCTCAAACACCAAGGTCTGCCAATGGCCAGAAGGAGGGAGGGAAGTTTGTGGGGAAGGGAGCCTTTAAGAGACAGTAGCTTGAGAAAAATTGAGATTTTTTTTGAAGAATATTACTGCTCTCTATTCAATAAAATCTGCCTTAACCCTCTGATGCATGAATTATGAAAGTCAGTGTCATGATTTTTCCCTTGAGTGGTTTTATTTGTCTTAAAGCATGAAAAAAAAGTCCCCCCCCCCCCAATATTTGTAATTGAGCATTCAACATAAAACAGTGTGAACTTTATGTAAATATGACTTTTTTTTGTTTGACTTCTTTTCTTTTTTTTTTCCTTTTTTTTTTCTAGGTAATTTCATGAATAATCTCTTTTTAATGCTTTGCAAAACATTTTAACTCTCTTTCATCCATTTTAATACTGAATAATTTATAGTTATTACGCTGTTTGACCCTCAAATGTTTGTTTATAACTATTTAAAAAAAATATATATATCTATTTGGAAAAAGAAATGAAAACATTTTTTCAGGCCCTTAGAAGGATAAAAATGTCCTGACACAGGCTAATATGAATTTCCACCACATAAACTACTAAATTTAGGAGTAAATAACTTTTGAATTGGTGTCCACTGTAGTGACCACTATGCACTACAGGGTTAAGTCTTTATTATTCAAGTTTATGTAAAACCTTTCTGTTGAAAACATAATTAATCTCTAAAGTTATCACTGAATATGCATATATTTTAAAAAGAAATTATATTCTGTGTTGTTTTTTGAAGAAAACTCATTCATAATCAGGGTTTTTAACTGTCAGTGTATCAGAGAGCACATGCACTGATCTGGATCCTTGTATTTTCTCTCCATCCTGCAGAGTCCTGCACGTTCACTTCACTGTGTGTTTGCAGCCTCCTCCATCACATGCAGTTAATGGGCCTGCACACACAGATTCACATCCATCTCAGCAGAAAGAGGAGGAATGTGAACTTATGAGCATGAAAGAGACACATTTTGAAATCAGAGCCCCACATGAGAGAGACCCTTTGATGAACCGATCTCATTTTGTCTTATCACTGTCACACATCCATGTTCTGTTCCCGTAGTGTGAGCTCCTTCCTGACCCCGTGTCACCGGCCGCGCTGACACTCTGATGATGTAGGACCTTCTTTTACCGTCTTCTCTCCTATAAATGTTGATAAGCGTAATGGAAAGAATTCAGAAAAGAGGAAACTGTTCCTGGAGAAAATTCCTCTGAGCGATTTCCTTTGACAGGAAATTGTGTCTTTGATCTAAGCCACCACACTCATCTGGTCATCGCATGCGAGGTGTCACTCCTCTCTTATACCAGGGAGGGGAGGAAATTTGCTATCACCCGCTCTGACTCAAACACTTAAGTGCTTAAAAGATGAAAAATCAGATAGTGTGTTTTAATAAATCAGGGTTTAAGAGCTGGATCATAAAGAGGGGTGTGTACTGTACTCTAAGTAGGACAGGGTGACAGATTCATTCGTCCTCCTGCTTATTCTGGCAGCAGGGAGTGTCATTAATGAGCACGATGGCCCAAACACAGTCCAGGAGGAAGATTCACACCTGCCAGACTGCCAGCAAGTGTCTTCTTGCTCTGTGTGTGTGTGTGT
>RPOG01000501.1:82065-148925 GCA_008086565.1 Thalassoma bifasciatum | reverse complement strand
GAACCGCAGTCCCCCAGACCCGCGCAAAATGAGAAACAAATGCTCTCAACAAAGGCCTGTCTCCTCTGAAAGAGAGGCTCATGTAAAACACTCCACCACAACAATGCAGCGTCCCTCTGAAGTCTTCATGACCCCGTCCCCATTGATCTCAGAGCTGACTCCAACTGTAAACGCGGCGATGGCACGGCTCTGCCAGGCTTTACGGCCCCTCGCCGCCCCCGTGGATCCCCCTCCCGTGGGCCTCAGAGCGTCCTGCAGTCTCATTGTTGGCTCCGCTGTCCTCCAGCTGGCCACAAATCACTCTGCAGATCCGTGTGGCTTGTCAGAAGTTTTGTTTTGTTGTTGCTGTGGTTGTTTACAGGAGGATGAGGCCGGGGAGTTTTCAATTAGAGAAACATATTTCCCTGTGATCCATCTTCGCTCTGTCTCTTAAACTTTGACTAAGCCCCTAAGCTCGGCTCAGGCTGCCTTCACAAAGTTAAACTAACACTTATGATTTACATTCTTTGTGTTCATTCAGAGAAAACAAACAATATGAAGACAAATGAGTCCAAATAAATGAAAATGTTTCTCCTGCCTCTGTTACTACCTCTGATCCTTGTTTATCGTCAGCTTTGTCCCAACATCACGCCTCTATGACGCCTTTGGTACGTTTCATTTAAAACCCAGGAGACGCCGGGGACCATCGTCCATCTTTATACTATCAGAGATTCCCTCAGAGGAAAGAAACCAGGCCTGTGTTGCTGCTTGATTATAAATGGCCTTGACCTGTTTTAAAGAAAGGACCAGATCCTCTGCAGCTGCATTACTTTATCATCTGGCCCTGCAGTCAGTAGGTTAGGCTGAAATCGAGCAGAGCCAAACTCACACAATAGTCTGGGAGAAGCAGGAACCATTAAAGGAAGCTTGGGCTCAAATCCCCCTCCAGCAGACCCTCAAGACTTCACATACAATGGCTTCATTACTGTTGGTTATGGTTTCTTCCTGCTCCAGCTCCATACAGGCACAGTGCAGGAGGAGGAGGTGATAAATCTGCTCTAATCAATATTTATATTCAGACACTGGATCAATATAGTGTACTGTATATGAACATAGAAGCTGTTAAAATTGAAACTATCAAAATCCCAACATCAAATATTCACTGTTTGATGTTCTAAACTCTCTGATCAACTGGTGAAGTCAACCAAACGCTGCCATGAGGAGGAATGAATCAGAATCAGAATACTTAAGTAAATTGCTTTTTTAGTATACAGTTACCCCCATTCAGAAAGTGTTCGAAATATAAGAAAGTATAAGCATCGGTGTCAAGTATAAGCATAAGTGTCTTACCCAAAATTGAAATCTAAGCATAAAAATATAAAATAAAATGAAATATAGAATAGAACATTAAGTATGTACAGTCTACTTAAAATGTTTGGTATATACATGATGAGATAGGTGTGGAATATTGCACAAGTACTGACATTAATAAATCATAAATTATGGATATTGCAATTATGGATATTGCAAAGCATGATGAAAGAGGCATGTTTACTTTTTGCTTTTGTTTTCACAGATTTTAAAGGGCATTGTATGCAGGAATGTCATTAAGTTTCATTTCTCCGTTTACTTACAACATCTTAAGTGGTTTCCTCCTCCTCCTCCTCTGTGGCTCAGTGTCAGCAGCAGCACATGCTCACTGCTTCCGACTGTAGCTAATAGCACGGCTGACAGTTGTAGCTTTGTGAACACACAAAAGATGGTAAAAAACAGCCCTGCAAGCACCTGCAGCATCTTGTTAGAGAAACTCAAGAGCCGTACACCTGATTTCTTGCAAGTAAATAAGATACACTGCAAATAAAGTATCATTCCTTCTCTGTGTTATGGCCGCTATCATAGCTGCTCAGGATAGCTTCTCCCCCTACTATCATCACACAAAGTCACTTGCGCACTGGACGAGCTGTGATTGGCTGGTCACCATCCATAACAACTCCTACTCTCCGCAGAGAAATGTCTCGAGTCAATCAAAACATCAACAAAACAGGCGAAGGAGGGGGTCAACAAGGCACTTCTCTGCTTCAGCACAGTTGGGAGAGGTGTGCTTCGACACAGTTCACTTCATGCACAAGCACATGGCTGCAACACCATAATTGGCGGGGTGGCAGGGTTGTTAGAGGGCTGTGTCAGGCCAAAATGACTTAACATGAGCTAAAAAGTGGGAAAAGTTCAAATAATGTTCTTTGTTTTCTCCAATCTACTGGCTCTGAGAAGATTCTGTCCTGTAAACAGATGCTTTGGCAGCCGTGCAAGTGTCGGCAACCGTGCTGAAGTCTGGTTTACATCGGCATGGTGTGACCAGCGGCCACTCTGTCCTGCAGGGGAACGGTGCCGCAGTGTTTGAGTATAGAGGGGTATGAATGGCCAGTGTGACCGTGCCCTCGGGTGCAGTCACACTGGCCATCTGAGTTTTTTATGGTGACATCTTCTTCTTCTACTTCTTTTTTGTCTGAAGTGCTGCTCAGTGCTCCTTTTTTCTTGTGTAGCTGTTTTATGATTTTGTGTTTATTTGCATTATTTGTGTATTTCAGGTATGTGCTCCTTTTTCCTGACAGCGATCATTTGGCCCTTGTGAGATACCACAAAGTGTAAAAAATCAAAACAGATCAAAAACATGAGACGTTAGTTTATCAGCCTTGCAGAAACTTTTCTGCAGTTACACTTTTGGTGTTTTCAAAGCCTACAATAGCTTACCAATTTATCAACACTCAACCTGTTCAAAATCAAACCTCTCTCCATTCATAAAGATTATTTTTGTGGCATTTCTTTCAGGTAATGAGCTTATTACTTGATCTAAATAGTTGCTGTGACTCATATAAAAGCTTGTAATAATATGATCCTGAGTTACCCTGAAGTGATCCATCAGATGATTCTTATCTGTAAACTGAAGTGTGAGGAGAAGGATGCAGCCTGTGTGATGATGAAGCAGCTCGGAGAATGTGTTTGGTGTGAACTCTCTGTAGGTAGTTTGACCTCTCGCCTTCCTGGGGGGAGGAGACTTCAGCTCATTATTATTACCTTCATTATTTCAAAATGCTGGACCAGATGCCGGAGCAGGAGGGGGGTCAGAGCACCCAACAGGGTCCTGAGGCACCCGATTGGTCAGACGGAGAAGAGCGGTGTGGAGGCCAAAGGGTAGATTCTTCAGGAGAGGAGAGACCATCTGCTGACTGTCTCTCTCTGACATGACATCATCTTGTTTCATTTGAGGTGAGAGACGATGATGTGGGTCACTTTGGAGAAAGATTTTTCTCAATGAGGTAATTAAAATCCACCAGATCTGACACCTTAGACCTGCCAACAGGAAAAACAGTTCTGACTGTTGTATCATATGATGAATTGCTACCTCTTAAAAACAGTGATACACTGTCCTGTCTTACCATCAGTTTCTCTTCAACCATTGTTATTTCAAGATTTCCAGTCAATTGAAGTTAGTGTGTGGCATAGACAGGAACATTGATGAGATCTGAGAAATTTTCTCCTCAAATCAAAAAAAAGGATGATTCTATATCAGCAGTGTATCTCGTTTACCTGCAGGAAGTCAGGTGTACGGCTGTTGAGTTTCTCTCATGTGATCTTTCAGGTGTTGACCAGGCTGTTTTTTTACCGTCTTTGGTGTGTTTATGAAGCTAAGACTGTTAGCCATGCTATTAGCTATGATCGAGGGCAGTGAGCATGTGCAGGAGCTGACACTGAGCCACGAAAGAGGAGACAAGTTTGGATGCTGTTTGTAAACGGAGAAACGAAACCTATTGAAAATTTGCATACCCTGCCTTTAAAGCTCAAACTTCAGCTCAAAGATCATTTTCAACTGCTTGTTAAACAGGTTGAAATTGAAACAAATGCAGTTTTGTTGTTTTTATTTATGAGTTCACCAATATTTTGAGTTTTGATGTCTGACAGTAGGGGATGTTTCTTCTCTGTAACAGCCTCCACTGACTCATGAAAAGAGGAAACAGCCACAATGGAAACCTTAATGGTGCTAACTGCCCTTTACTCAGGACAGACTCATCAGGCTCTCGCAGGACTGTTGGTGCTATATCTGATCCGTCAAAACGCCAAAAGCAAGTGTTTAGGTCTTATTTTTACTGACAACATTTTTGCAGACTGAATATGAGCCATGTTCATTTGACAGGTCCAGAAAAATGTCTCATTTCAAGACATTAAAGAGAAAAGCAATGCCTGAGTTTTTTGTAAAGGGAAAAAACATAACGATTTGGATGGGTGGGAATCTTTACTTCGGGTCAAAATAAATTCATAAACCCAAAAACAAACCACACAAGCATTTCACACTCAGTAAAAGCAACCAACAGTGTTTAAAGCATGATGACACCATGATCAAAAATATGTTAAAGATGTGTCAAAATGAATAAATCAAATGTTCATGAGTCCAATGGGTGTGACCACAAAGCTTAACATGGCTCTTTGGAGACATGTTTACATCCTGCTTCTGCTGAAAAACAGTAAACAGTCTTGTTTACTTGAGTTGTGGTGAGCGAAGCTGGGATGTTCACTCAGCAGGCTGCGAGCCATCGACTGTCACTGACTCACCAGAGCAAACTACAGTGACACCACGTTCTCACTGCAGGAATCAAAATACATCATCACTTTCTGTGGTGAAGACACCAGAACTGTACGCCTGAAGAGTCCAGAGATGACACAACCCTGAGTCTACGGACTGACCCTTTAACACTCACTGACCTGTCTCTGAGGTAAAAAATAAAAATATCCTCACTTTTCCTCTGTGAATGCCGGTGAGGGGTTATGTGCACACACAATGATTTTTCTGTTGATTCACACTTCTTGTTTAACATTCAACCTGTCCCAAAGCTTCGGCTCATGGTCAGAAAATATCAGAATTAGATCCTACCTTTCTTTTGAAACCTGAAAGAAACTTGTCACACAACTTTTCTGTCTGTTGTTGGTAACAATTATGTTTTGTACACACCTGATCTGAATCTTAAAACCAGTTGAAAATTGCACAAATTTACAATATGCACTGGTGGTCCTTCATGACTGAGGGCCCTGGCCTGTGTGATAACGACTGGGTTTTTCAACAGGACAATGCTGCAGGTCACAATGTCCGCCTGACAAAAAACTTCTTCTTCTTCCAGAGGAATAATCTCACTCTCCTGGAGCGTCCTGCATGTTCCCCTGACCTAAATCACATTGAAGTGATTTATAAGAACAGTAAAGCTCCTCGTTATCGAGTCCTTTTTTCAACTTTTTATTTCTATTGAAGGGGTTTTCAGGTTTTTTGAGCTGTGGCCTTTAACTTTTGATCAACTGATGAACTGACTACTTTCTTTTATGTTTTATTTTATTTTATGTTTTTACAAATTGATCACTCTTTTTTATCTTAATCTCACCCCCATTTCTTCGTCTTGCATTTCAGAACTCTACTCAGAACCTTTTTCATTTTAAACAATGCAAAATATAAACTAGTGGAATATTTCAACTGATCTGAAGATTTTGATCAGGCCAGTATCTTTTTATTTATTAGCTCCTCTTAGTTCTACTTCTATCTTACCTCATCACCTACATCGTACAGAAAAACACAGGAACCTTTTGTTCCCAAGATCTTTTATTACTGTCTGTTTTGAGGGTCTGGACTGAACTTAGGGGGAAAAAAACTTTGAGGTGAGATGCTCCCCTGAGTTGGAAGGACCTACAGAAAGACTTGAAACTTGGTGAGCTGTGTTCATTGAAAGCTTTTAAACAGATCGTTGATGTTTTGGAGACCCAGATATTTTGTCTGATGTGTGATGTTTTGAATCCTGGAGGTGGATGTTGTGTGTTCTTGTTGTTTTGAGTGTGAAATTTGTTTCAGCGAGGACACTCTTGGAAAACATATTTTTAATCTCAAAGAGCCTCTTCCTGGCGAAATTGAAATAAAATACATAAATAAATGATGAGGTCATCACATAAGGATCTGCTAACTGGTTCAAAACCCATTGGAGGGCTCATCAGAGGGGTGAGCCTCAAACACCAAGGTCTGCCAATGGCCAGAAGGAGGGAGGGAGGTTTGTGGGGAAGGGAGCCTTTAAGAGACAGTAGCTTGAGAAAAATTGAGATTTTTTTTGAAGAGTCTTACTGCTCTCTATTCAATAAAATCTGCCTTAACCCTCTGATGCATGAATTATGAAAGTCAGTGTCAGGATTTTTCCCTTGAGTGGTTTTATTTGTCTTAAAGCATGAAAAAAAGTCCCCCCCCCCAATATTTGTAATTGAGCATTCAACATAAAACAGTGTGAACTTTATGTAAATATGACTTTTTTTTGTTTGACTTCTTTTTTTTTTTTTTGTTATTTCATGAATAATCTCTTTATAATGCTTCGCGAAACATTTTAACTCTTTCATCCATTTTAATACTGAATAATTTATAGTTATTACGCTGTTTGACCCTCAAATGTTTGTCTATAGCTATTTTAAAAAATATATATATCTATTTGGAAAAAGAAATGAAAACATTTTTTCAGGCCCTTAGAAGGATGAAAATATCCTGACACAGGCTAATATGAATTTCCATCACATAAACTACTAAATTTAGGAGTAAATAACTTTTAAATTGGTGTCCACTGTAGTTACCACCATGCACTACAGGGTTAAGTCTTTATTATTCAAGTTAATGTAAAACCTTTCTGTTGAAAACATAACTTATCTCTAAAGTTATCACTGAATATGCATTTATTTTAAAAAGAAATTATATTCTGTGTTGTTTTTTGAAGAAAACTCATTCATAATCAGGGTTTTTAACTGTCAGTTTATCAGAGAGCACATGCACTGATCTGGATCCTTGTATTTTCTCTCCATCCTGCAGAGTCCTGCACGTTCACTTCACTGTGTGTTTGCAGCCTCCTCCATCACATGCAGTTAATGGGCCTGCACACACAGATTCACATCCATCTCAGCAGAAAGAGGAGGAATGTGAACTTATGAGCATGAAAGAGACACATTTTGAAATCAGAGCCCCACATGAGAGAGATCCTTTGATGAACTGATCTCATTTTGTCTTATCACTGTCACACATCCATGTTCTGTTCCCGTAGTGTGAGCTCCTTCCTGACCCCGTGTCACCGGCCGCGCTGACACTCTGATGATGTAGGACCTGCTTTTACGGTCTTCTCTCCTATAAATGTTGATAAGCGTAATGGAAAGAATTCAGAAAAGAGGAAACTGTTCCTGGAGAAAATTCCTCTGAGCGATTTCCTTTGACAGGAAATTGTGTCTTTGATCTAAGCCACCACACTCATCTGGTCATCGCATGCGAGGTGTCACTCCTCTCTTATACCAGGGAGGGGAGGAAATTTGCTATCACCCGCTCTGACTCAAACACTTAAGTGCTTAAAAGATGAAAAATCAGATAGTGTGTTTTAATAAATCAGGGTTTAAGAGCTGGATCATAAAGAGGGGTGTGTACTGTACTCTAAGTAGGACAGGGTGACAGATTCATTCGTCCTCCTGCTTATTCTGGCAGCAGGGAGTGTCATTAATGAGCACGATGGCCCAAACACAGTCCAGGAGGAAGATTCACACCTGCCAGACTGCCAGCAAGTGTCTTCTTGCTCTGTGTGTGTGTGTGTATGTGTGTGTGTGTCGCCTACACTGTTGGTCACCTTCATGTGGAGCGTCCCACATGCTCACAGGAAGCTCATGTACAGTATGAGCTCATGTGGTTTTCTTATCATTTTTCACTGATGCATCAGAGGAACAAATACCTCAGTGGAAGAGCTGGAAGTGGAGTGTGTGACGTCCAGATAGCAGCTCAGTGTGTGTGATTTATTCTCTGGGAACAGAAGGCAGAAGCTGGCTGATCTTGGAAGCGCCGTTTGTCTCGGTTAGGGTCGACTGCCTCATTACTGCAGAGAGACGCCGGGGTCTCTTCAGCATCAGGGGGCGCACGAGCCGTCATTAATAATCCTAACAAGACCATCCAGACCAACGTGATCACTCTCAAGGACGCGAGGAGAAATCTCTGCATCACAAAGTGTTCCTGCAGAAGTGTGAAAATACAGCTGTGAACACAGGAAATCTTTGATTCTGTGTTTATGTCAGGAGTCAAAGCTGTGAAGTCTACAAGCCAATTTCCACCCGTTAAAATATTAAAATGAAAAGCTGGCCTAGTTTGGATTTTTTTTTTTTTTTTGCTCATATTGCAGCCACGTTTTGAGAGGATGAGTTACATGAATTAGAAGTCAAATTTTCAACTTTGTTTGACTTTGATCAAAACATTTTGACATTCTGTCTAGTAAGATTTGACCTTTTGTCTCAGAATTTTGCCTCCTTGTTCAAGCATTTCGAACTTTATCTCTAAATTTTGACTGAATTCTCTAATAAATTTTGAATTGTTATTGTACTATTTTAACCTTTTTTCCCCCCATATTTGACTCCTGATCTCAGAATTTTGACATTTCTTTTAATAATTTTGATTTTTGATCTCAAAATTTCCGCTCAAGTTTCTTGACATTTTGATTCTATCTCATTATTTCAAGTGTGAGCTCAAAATTTTAACTTTCTATCTCCAAATTTCGAGTATTTGTCTTGTTATTTCGACTGATCAAAAAATTTTGACGTTTCAATACAATGTTTCAATTTCATCTAATAAATTTGACTTTTAATCACAAGTTTTGACTTTACATCTTAGTAATTTGGACTTAATTAACCTAACATTGGACTTATTTCTCATTATTTTGACTTTTGAGCTCAAAATTCAAACTTTTTTCTCATTTTTTAAACTGTTTTATCTCAAAATTTCAACTCAAGTATCTTAAAATTTTGACTTTTATCTTAATGTAAACCTTTACTTCATAATTTTGACTTTCACCTCAGAATTTCAACCTTTTTCTTGATATTTTCACTTTTATCTCAAAATTTTGACTTTCTATCTTAAAAAATTGACTTTTTATCTCAGACTTGACATCTTATTCAAGCATTTCAACATTTTATCAAATTTGCCTTATTATTCAAAAAATTTGACTTTTCATTCTTTTATTCAGGCTTTTGATTACAAAATGTCATTCTTTTTTCTCATAATCTTGATTTTATCTCAAAACTTTGACTGCATTGTCTCTGAATTTTGACTCTTTATCTCAAAACCTTTACTTATCTACTTATCTTTAAATTTGTACTGATTAAGGGCCCAAAACGTTTTTCCAACAAAGTTTATTTTTATTTTTTGAACTGGTGTAAATGGGCTTCCATAGTGGATTAGTGTGGTAGCAGCTAAATAAAAGCAGAGGAGTATGTTCCCCTCTCTCCTTCTCTTTTTCTGTCACCCTGACTTCACACCAGTGCACACCTGTAAACAATCAGCTCATCAGACCTTCAGTGATTAGAAACAGGCTGAAATAGCAGCTTCCTCTCAGCAGCACATACATGCAGAGCTGGTAGCTTGTAGGCAGTAGGGCTGCTGCAGCTTTGACACAGAAATGGTTTGTGGAGTTCATTTGGGGTGAGTTTTTGCAGCTCTTCTTTGTAAGATCAGTTTCTGTCTCATTTATTACTCCTAATCTCTTTTTCTCTCTTTCTTTCTTTTGGCTCGTAGGGTCTTGCTGGCTGTCTTGTGTCAAGCAGAGATTGTGCGCTGTTCATGGGCTACTCAAGGTGAGAGTATGAATGTCACTATTTTAACTCTGTGATCAGTTAATACAGCTTTGATCATGTACACACAGTTCATGGCTCTGCAGCTTCAAAGTCAGCGGGATGGTGACATCTAGTGGTTTGGGGAAGTAACTGTAGCCACCTGAAATACACTTTAGGAGTTCTTGCTAGACAAAGGCTGTTTTTGAATTTGCATACTACACTTTAAAGCAGTATGTAGTATTCACTGCATACTGTACTTGAATGTAGTTTGTAGTATGACAGTTCTGTTTAGTCTGTTTTGTAGTTTGCTACTCTGGTTTCCAGTTTAAGGAATGCAAGAGATTTTTGTCTTTACTTTATTATAATTTATCATTATTGAGCTATCATATATTAGAGCAACTTAATAAATATTGAATCAATAAATTCAAGCTGTTTTGGGGCTTACATTTGAATTGTTCTGCTGTTTTGCCCAAACTTTCTCTGGTTTCTGTCATTGTCAATTCAGATCTGCAGCCAGGCACTTAGCATTGTGGGAAACAGTATGCCAGGTAGACTGGTCTTATGCATACTGAGAAATTTTTCCTGATCAGTAGGTCATCTGGGTAGTTTTGGCATACTGCAACTTTTGCATACTGCATTTTGGGCAAATCAGTACATACTGCTAGTATAGTATGTGAATTTGAAAACGGCCAAAGTTGTGCAATAAAATGCGTTTTTGCAGTAAACTATTAAGGGAAAAAGTCTAGATTTTTGTGGAGCTAAAGCTGTGTTTTTTTGTTTTTGTGACATTACTTACTAATTTAGTTCACATGGAAAAGATGTTTATCATTTCCAAAAGTACCACCCTCCGTTATGTTCTTCAGCAGTGCTCTTGTTTTTCCCTTCGCTAACTTGACTCCTACTTCATCTCCTCAGCTCAAAGTTCCCAGAGACAGAACAACTTTGGATATGTTGGCCTCTCGCAGCAGGACAGTGGACTAAAAAGACTTGGTGCCAGCGATCCCCAGAGTGGACTCAGACAGGCCTCTGTTTCTTCAGGCCTGACCCAGAAAAGCAGCATTAACAGTCTGAGACAGTCCAGCAGCAGCAGCAGCTCCTCACAGACTCGGCCACAGCCTGCTCATAGTGCCTCCTCCTTCTCCTCCTCAGTGTTTCAACCCAGGAGCCAAAAGCTAAAGCAAGTAGATGAGCCCAAGAAAGTCTTTGCTCTGTCTACTGCCATCGCTAGTGGAAACTCAGTGAGTAAGTACAACAAGAAGCAGACATGGTCGGCTCAGAAGCATCCATCCAGCAGCTCTGCTTCCCCCTCGAGAAGCTCCTCCTCTGGTCAGTTCAGCCCAAGAGCCCCTCCATCACAGGGACACTCTGCACAGATGAAGACCTCTGCGACCGCCCCTGCAAGGAGAGTGTCTGTACGTCGTACTGCCAAGGTCTCTCGCCCCACCACTTCTTTACCACCCAAAGTGAGGAGTGGACAAAGTAGCAACTCCCAGAAACTCTCCTGGAACAGGAGTCCAGCTGAAGGAGCTCTGTACCAGCCCCCTCCTGGAAAAGATGGCACTCGTTACGCCCCATCAAGAATCTACGACATCCCTGAGAAGTTTGGCGGGTTTAATATCAGACGGCTGACTGATGTGGAGCAGAGGAAAGTTAGTGCCACGAAGCCGCTGGAGAGCTACACGGCTTCTTCAGGACTGATATTGCTGCAAGAACCTCAGGCCCAGAGCTACACTGCTCCATCAGCACAGACTCAATCTTATAAACCACAGGTCCAGAGCCACAAACCTTCCTCTGGATACAATGTGCTGTATAAACCTCAGGCCCAGAGCTACACCGCTCCATCAGCACAGACTGCAGCTTACAAACCACAGGTCCAGAGTGTCCAGGAGGCTCCTTCAGTGCAGGTTGGGTCTTCCAAACCTCAGGTCCAGAGCCACAAACCTTCCTCTGGGTACAGTGTGCTGTATAAACCTCAGGCTCAGAGCTACACTGCCCCATCAGCACAGACTGTTTTCTACAAACCTCAGGTCCAAGCAGCTTCTTCGGTGCAGGACGAGTCTTACAAACCTCAGGTGCAAAGTATCAGAGAGCCAGTGCAGACCCACTCAGCCTCTTCTTCATACAACGTGCTGTTTAAACCTCAGGCCCAAACTGATGCCGCTCCATCAGCACAAGCAGCTTCTTATAAACCTCAGGTCCAGACTGAGAGGAAGCCACAGCAGGTTCAAGCAGCTCCTTCAGTGCAAATTTTGTCCTATAAACCTCAGGGTCTCTCAGCTCAGAGTGTATTTTTCAAGCCACAAGCTCAGCCTGTCAGGCAGTCGCAGCAGACCAACATCGCTCCATCATCACAGACTCTTTCATACAAACCTCAGGCTCGGAGCTACACTGCTCCATCAGCACAGGTTGTGTCCTACAAACCTCAGGTCCACAGTGAGAGGAGGCCTCAGCAGGTCCAGGCTGCCCCATCATCACAGCTTTTGTCTGACAAACCTCAGTCTCAGACTTTCAGGAGGCAACAACAAACCTACGTGGCTCCTTCAGTGCAAACTTTCTCCTACAGACCTCAGCAGCCTCCATCAGCACAATCTTCCAAACCTCAGGTCCAGACTCTCCACGAGCCAGCGTTGACCAACACGGCTCCATTAGCAGTTAAAGTGCCCTGTAAACATCAGATGCAGGTTGGGAAGCTTCAACAAGCTGTGCCGATTCTCTCCTACAAACCACAGCAGACCAACACCGCTCCATCAGTGCAGGAAGAGTCGTACCAACCACAAATCCAGAGTGAGAGGCAGCCACAGCAGGTCCAAGCTGCTCCTTCAGCGCAGGTTGTGTCTTATAAACCTCAGAGTCTCTCAGCTCAGAGTGTTTTTTTCAAGCCACAAGCTCAGAGCATCATGAAACTGCAGCAGACTGACACCGCTCCATCAGCACAGAGTATGGCTCACAAACCTCTGGTCTACAGTGAAAGGAAACAACAGATCCAGATTTCTCCTTCAGAGAGCAGAGAATCTTTTAAACCCCAGCAGACTTTCTCCGCTCCATCAGCACAGACGGTTTCTACCAAACCTCGGGTCCCGATGGTTCAACAGGAGGCCAACTGGAAGAGGATCAAACCCAGTCAACGCTTAGGAGTCCAGCAGGTGAGTTTCTGATCTCACGGTCTGCTTTTTTTTTTTTAAATGCGTCTGGATTTTAATGTGCTTCTTGTCTTTCGCAGATGCAGAGGTTGGCTTTGAAAGAAGATGAAATGTTTTGAAAGTAAATGTGTTTATTTAAATCTTGCCTCTTGTGTGGTGCTTGGAAAACCTTGAACTGAGTCCTTGTTGCTGTGGTCTTGCTGCCATCTAGTGGGTAAAGGATGCACTAAAACAACTCAAAACTGTTGAATTCTGACTTCAATTTAAGAGTTTGACTGCTCCTTAAGGCAGAGATGAAAGTAAATCATTTGGTAGATTTAGATTAGATAAAGCAATGATGAGACTTAGACTGCTTTGAAGAGACAATTTAAGAGGTAAAGGTTAATATTTTTATATAGGTTTCTGCTGCTGGAGACCTGCATCAACACTACTTCATTAAAACTCCGTCCCCAGTCTATTTCTTTAAACTTTAAAAAGATAGTTATACTTCATTATAGAGAATATAAAGTTAACAGGTCAAACTTGAGTCAGACTGCGTCAGCTTCGAACTGATTTCTAACACTTCAAAAACACGTAATGATGGTATTTGATGTTACAAATTTTTTTCAATGATAAAATCAACCGGAGATTTTTAATAGCGAGGTGCACACTGCCTTCAAGATGCTGGTATCAGACATTGTGGTTTATAATAATCTGAATCAACCATTGGGCTGTGCATGTTTGGTTTAAAAAACCCAAAACGAATGCTTGTATCAAATTTGGCATATTGATCACATTAACAAGTAGAAAGTGAAAATATCTATTTGGAAAAAGAATTAAACTTTTTAAGGCCCTAAAAAGAATAAAAATATCCTGACACGGGCTAATATGAATTTCCACCACATGAACCACTAAATTTAGGAGTAAATAAGTTTTAAATAGGTGTCCACTGTAGTGACCACTATGCACCACAGGGTTCAAGTGAGTGTTGAAAAATATTATCTTTTTCTCATTTAAGATCAAAATAGAAAATAAACGAGCCACACACTGTTAATTATCAATGTGTTTTTCATAGGCCAATGTCTATTTTCATGATGAAACAACAGCAAAACAGGTAAAACTGACTCTCCCAGCAGTCTCCTAAGCACACAAAATAGAAACGTCCAAAAACAAATTTTTATCATAACTTAAAAAATGCCCACTCGCCATTTTTGATTGTGTATTATTGATTTTTCAGTTTAATACAGTCTATGGTTATAACCTGACAATTCAGTATTGTGTAAGTGAAACTTTTTTTTTTTTTTTTTTTTTTTTTTTTTTTTTTTTTTTTTTTTTTTTTTTTTTTTTTTTTTTTTTTTTTTTTTTTTTTTTTTTTTTTTTTTTTTTTTTTTTTTTTAAATTTCGGAAGGCAGCGGTACACTCTACACTGCAGTACAATAATGTTACAAATTAAAAAATATAAATTTAGAAATAAAAATAAAATCTACACGTTACCTGCGTTTTATTTTCACAGTCATGACCGGAAGTGGAATTGTTTTTGTGGCTTCCAGGTGCGTTTCCTCCACCTTGACGCACAGGTACACGGATTCGGTCGAAAACTTGACTGAAACTGGCGAATTACAGCGATGTTTCTGATGTAACCGAGTCCAGAGTGGATTAAAAGTGGAATGTTAAATGAAAAGTAAGAAGAGGAGCTGTGAGTGTGGAGCCAGTGTGAGGACACACCGAGTGAAGAGTGAGTAATGTCAGAGAGGAGTGTGTTTGAGTCCTTTAATGGAGGAAAGAGCACTGACAGGTCGCCATGAAAGTAAAAACACTTTGTATACACGAAGTCAGATGTGACGTACTGTTCATTAAATGCTGTTAACATAATAATGGGATTATTAGATATGTTATTTTACTTTATATACAAGTTACATGAAGAAGTGCTGAAAAGATTCGCCCCCAAACAGAGCACGTAATACAAGATTCAGTCATGAATTCATCACAAGTTTAGTTAAACTATATAGAAACTTGAGATTAAAGTACTTGTGTGTTCATTTCAGTTATGTATGAACCATAATACAGGTAATATGGCAATGAAATAACTTTTTTGACCCAAGTTTGCAGGCGTGTGTCATTTCACATTGATTCATAACTGTGAACATGTAAAATGATCTTGGTATACCTTCACTTAATCTTGCAATCAAAAAAGGATAATAGTTTGCATTTAATGATCTACAACTATTAAGATAAGCCAGTCTTACCATCTTAATTAAGGCTTCCTATTTGTTTTCTCAAGTGTGGCATTGGAAACACAACATTAGAGTTGTGTTTTATTTATTTAGTCTGGGTGAGTATTGGAGATAACCTCATACTGGGGTCATGATGTGATCTTATCATGATATCACAATATTGTGAAATATGGTGATATTGTACAGTTAACTGAGAAAAAACTTGAGATGATGTATAAGTAACTCACACAATATTACTCAAAACTGAAAGGACACATTAACCCTGAGGTGCATAGTGGTCACAACAGTGGACACCTATTTCAAAGTTGTTTACTCCTAAATTCAATGGTTCATGTGGTGGAAATTCATATCAGTCTGTGTCAGGATATTTTTACTCTTCTTAGGGCCTGAAAAAATGTTTTCAATTTTTATCCAAACATATCTAATTTTTTTTTAAAGTTACAGACAAACATTTGTGGGTTTAAACGCTTATAAACTATAAATTGTTCAGTGTTAAAATGGATGAAAGAGAGTTAAAATGTTTCCCAAAGCATTAAAAAGAGATTATTCATGAAATTACCAAACTTAAAAAAATAAGAAAAGAAAAGAAATCAAACATAAAAAGTCATATTTCCATTAAGTTCACACTTCTTGTATTGAATGCTCATTTACAGATATTTATTTAATACAAATAAAAACACTCAAGGGAATAATGCTGACACTGACTTTCATAATTCATGCACCAGAGGGGTTAAGTCAAAACTATTTGATTAAAAAACAACCTTTCCATTATATTGTTTTTTTTAAATAAGTCAAATGCAGTGTTACAAACATAAACTTAACTTCAAAACATAAAATGCATCAAGTCACGTGAACTAATGTTACAAAGAAATGATTATTCTTGTATTCCCTTTAACAGTGTATCGAAAACATCTTAACCTGTAGTGAAGCTCACACTGTACTTTCACTCATGAGGAACAATGTGCTCTGAGTTACTCACAGCATAACAATAAGTTAAAAAAAATCGTTACATATTTCTCTTGTCACTGTCTGAAGTGAAAGACTGCATGGGAAAAAAAATGTATACAGATTCCTTAAGTGCTCTGTCACTGAAAACTGTATTTTACTTCCAGCTTGGATGGAATATGATTTTTTTATTTTTCAGAAAAAAATCATATTAAGATTTAAAATATGGATATTATATGGGAGGTCAAAATAAAGGGATATATTGCTGTATCAATATTTTTTCACACACCTATTATTTGTATGATAAGAAAGGTCTGAGAGGCCCAACCATGAGCTCGCTGTCATTAATTTGTGTTATTGCTCCTCTGCTCTACATCCTTACAAAACCAGTTGGGTCACTTCACTTGCCACCTGAGGATAGTAGTTTCAGGTGTAATCTGAAGACAGATGCCCTCAGGTGGCTACAAGTAGTCCTTGCCCTGCAGATTGAGTAAAAGATAAACATTTTGCTTCCTGATGCTATCTCAAAGCTGTTTCATAAATTCGTAACACTTCAGTTGACCTCATTTTTCCTGATCCAGGTTTCTGAGCCAGTCCGTCATGTCTGCCGGCAGCTCTGGCAGTCTGAGACACAGCGCAGGACCAGGCAGCTTCAAACATGGACCCAGTCAGAGCAGCAGCCAGAGGTCCTCATACCAGGAGCGATGTGTGGACCCTGTGGAGGACAGTCCCCCCACCCCCAGGCCAAAGACGGTGCACAAAGCTCACCTGAAGGACGCAAATGGAAAGGAGTCGGAGACGATCGGCTTCATCCCCGGCTCTGCTGACCCACCCTCTGCGACACAAACCTGTAACCCCTGCGCCTCTCAGGGCAGCTGTAGGAGCTTCGTGTGCAGCGTGCTCACCTGCGGCCTCTATCGCGTCTGCCAACGCTCCATCCTTGCTCCGTGCTTGGCGCCAAAAGAAAGCTCAACAGACGAGCCAGAGAAAATCAGTCTGCGTGCTGTGAACCAGGAGGTGAAGAAAGAAGAGGACACAGCAGACTGGCTGGGGGTCGTCCACATTGGTGGAGTAAAAGTTGACAGTCCGGGGGATTATTTAGACGCTGATGTCAAACCTGTATCGTACGTTTCTCCTGCCAGCAGTCACCTATGGTCCAATCACACGTCTCTGCACGAGTCCATGAGGTTAGACGACTGGGAGGACGGTGAAGAGAACGTGGACTCACTAATCACTAAGAAGCTCCTGGAGCTCTACTCTGAGTATCAGATCGAAGAGTTGGCCAGGTGCACCTCCGACTCCGTGTTCCTGAGGAAGAGCAAAGCCATCAACCAGCTCATCAACTCACTGGCGGAGGAGCACAAAATGGACGAGCAGGAGGCCGAGTGTCGACTGGTGCGGGGGATCATACGCATCAGTACTCGGAAAAGTACCAGGAAGCAACCTGTCTCCAAGAGAGAGAGAGAGAGGACGCTGTCGGACAGTGGGAACGAGACGATGAAGGACAGTTACAACTCTACATTCAGCAACAACAGTGAGTTCAACTTTTCCTTCTCTTTACTTCTTATTGTTGGTATCAAACAGAGCAGCTCTCCTTATATCATCGTAACACGTCTTATTCTGTTTCCTCAAGATGTCAACTCAGATCCAAACATCGAAATATCTGACCCGACCCAATCAGACTGGTATGCTCGAGGCATGCGGGGGAACAACAGAGGTAAAAAAAAAAAAAATCATAACTCAACACTCACAGTTTTTCAGAAAATGCCACGTTAATTGCACAGCACAAGTCTAAGACCAAATTCATGAGTTGATGGAAAGAAGAAAGGGAAAAAAACAGAAATGAGGGGCTGCATACACAAATGATAGGCACGTTTAAATCAAGATCAATAAAAGGCAGGGTCCATTTTAATTGGGCAAATGAAGTATGTCTTAATTAAAAGCCATTACACATCCATTGCTTTGTTTTCTTTTTATCATCCTATAGCAGTGCCAACAAAAATCTTGACTTAATTGCTTCTTTTGGCTTTAAAAATGGAAACTAGGGCTGAAATTACCGAATTTTTGGGCATTTGTACAAACAATTTTTTTAAGGGATGCAGGATATTGGATTTTTGACTGATCTCCAATATGCCAATATTTTGTGACTCATCTAGCTCATACCAGTAGAGATTTTTTTTTCCACACACCTAATTGCAGAGATCCTCAACTTTCTACTGTATTGGCATTAGCATACAGTAATGTGATGCATATTATTTTGCATTTGATATATGTAATCATTTTCTGTGCAATATAATAATAATACTACATTACTTAATTCTCTTCTTGAGTCGATCATAACAATACCCACAACCAGGGACAATTTGGCTGATTTCACAAGTAATGAGTGAGGAAACATAACCTCTGTTTACAGGGAACATGTTGCACTGATGTCTTCTTCACACTGGGAAAATGGTCCCAAGGTCAGGCATTTAACCAAGTGAGCATCAACCATCACATCAGCTGATAACCGATGGTTAATTTTATAAGCCAATATGGACCGATATGGTAATGGCGGGTGTATATTGTGCATTCCTAGTTTTAACTAGATTTAAATAATTTAAATAATAATTTAAAAAATATGTGAACATATTTCTATTGTGTCATTAAAGAGGGGCTACTCTGCTCTCTCATATTTTGAATAAAAAGTTGCATGTTGAATATTGACACTAAACGTGCAGATTTTCAAACTTCCACACACAAATCTGTCTGTAAACTGATCAAAACACATCATCACATGAGGGTATCCTAACTGGTTTGTGACACTTTGGAGAGGTGGGCCTCGAACACCAAGGTCTGCTCATAGCTCCCTCTGGTGACAGAGGCTTGGGCTTAACAATTTACAAAAAATAATCCAAGTGCTGTTATTTTCCCCCTATATATCAATTGTGATTTACATATTTATTGTATATATTGTTGTATATTTAGGTTTCCCATCTTAAGTGTTGTCAAACAAACACAAGCAATAAATCAGTCTTCATTAAAAAGAGCTACATAAAGAGCACCATGTTAAAAAAATAAAACGATGGAAGTAATCTTTAAAAAGGAAGAGCTAATTTAATATTATTTGCTGTATTGAAGGGGATGATCTTTTTTCTCATTGTTTTGAGCAAGAAAAACATGCATAAGACTGAACAAATGGATTTGTTAAAAAAAAAAGGATCCAGAATTTTTGCCCGGTTAAATCAATTTCAACCATTTTTTTTGCGACTTTCTTGCCATTGCTCAAGTTTTTTTTCCAAATTTTCGGCCCTTTTCCCACCATTTTTGCCACTATAGACTTATCTCCATTGCCTCTTCTTGCCATTTTTGCTGTTTTCTACCACTTAGATTGTTGCTTTAGCAAAGGTGTTTTTCAACAATTTGGCTTATAGGTTGAGTAGGGTAGAGTAACACTGGTGTAGAGCATTTAATATCTTGTACAAAAAAAAACGATCTGTCATTCGCCCATATTTCAGGTTAAAGAAATATTGCAGTCTGTGATTAGAATACTGCAGTTGTCCATATTGCAATTTAATTTAATCTGCAGTAAATTTCCCAGCCCTAATGGGGTCTGAAGTAAGGGTTTTCTATTATACCAGCATCACAAAAAATAGTTTCAAAACCACAGTATGGAGTGTTTTTGTCAAATGTATGATACTTTTTTTAATTGGAAAGCAACGATCAGACTCCATAAATTCTTGGTGTCCAGAAAAAGAAAAAGCACAGTCATTGCTGCAGTGATGTGTCATTCATTTGGCTGTAAAAACAGGGGAAATCCATCATGCATGCTGGTGCCAACAATGTCTGCGCTCAGTGTACTAATGGAGCAGGGATTGTTTTCATTACACAGTTTTCATACCGGTTTTACTTCCTGATAATTTTGTGAACATCCACTTTTATTTCTGGTTACACAAACAGGGCAGGGCTGCGTACCTGAATCTGACTCCTCAGTCACAGTGTTGTATCCCCACATGTTGAAGTGTATGTGTTTTTTTTTTTACTGTGGAGTTATATGAGGTTGTTTTGTTGATAGTATGTGTATGAACCACAGTTTGATCCTTTTGTTGGGGCACTGTCAGACCAACAGCATGCACCTCAGAATGACTTTACTGTAATGACTCCAATTTTGTTAAGATAGAAGTTGGCTGTGCTTGGAGTGACTTTTTTACTGGAAGCTAAGCCATCACCAGCTACAGATAGGGTCACATTTTTAAGCTAATACATTTTGAACGTGTACACTCTTTCAGGACACTTTATAGTGCTTTACTTTGCTGTCTGGAGACCATTGATTTTGCACTCAGAATTCTTGGCAAATAGTAAAGAAAGAGAGACATTTTTCACACAAACTGAGCAGCAAATGATTATAGAGGAGTTTGGAAACTACAAAAAAAAAAACATTGTATCCACAAAATCCAACCCCTAACCCTGAAATCTAACCCGGGTTATTTTCAGGAGTATAGAAAATTCAGGCGCCCCTGAACCCACCATCCTCATGCCACCAAGAGCAGAGAGACACAGCAGACCTCTGTGAGGATGAAAAAACCTGCCATACTGCTGCTCTGATTGGTTCCTTTTCCTCAGATAAAAGATGAAATAAGGCACTTCCCAAAATAAAATAACAGTTTTGTCAGCCTATAGTTGTGTTTTGCTATGTAGGGCTATAGTTGAGACTGTTGATTTCAATGTGAGTATTTGTTGTAACATTGTAGCCTAGTGACCTAGATTAATTCCTCTCTATTGTAAATAAGCCTATGTAGTAGGTAGTAGTAAGCTTACTTATTTGCCAATGCTGTGTTTTATACAGCCTAAGCCCAGCTATCTGTTTTCTCTTTTTTTTTTGCAAATTTGTGCACTTTTTCTCCTCTTAGCACTTCGTATAGTACAACATCTGTTTTCTTTTAATGATCATATTAGTTTAACTCAGTTACCAACTGTTTCATAAAAGCTGTCATTTGTAAAACTCACTTTGACATGGCCAGGTAACATTACAGCTACAACTAGTGTGAACTTTTTAACATAAGCTAAATTATGTGGTGGCACTGACCCGTGTGGACTGGTTGGTAACTGAGCTCCCAGCTCTCCAAATGGTTTTCAAGCGAAGGGCCTGGCTGACTGGGATCTTTGGTGCGTGATACAGTTATTATTGACAAGTACCTGACAAAAAAACCCACTGATAAAAATCAACCAATCCCTTTTTTTTAAACATATTTTTATTAGAGTTTTAAGAGATTTTTTACAGAATATGAAAAGTAATATCAGATAAAAAAATTTTAAAAAAAAACAAAAATGGCTGGCATTACAAGACATTGTACAACATTGCATCACTAAACACAAATTTTTCAAGAAGGATGTTTAAAAAGCAGTTAGTGGTGAGCAGTGAGATCAGCTACTTTCCAATTTAGCAAGATGATCAATAAAAGGCTGCCAGATGTTGAAAAATCTGGCAGAGTTGTCCATCATGCAATACCGGATTTTCTCCATGTGCTGTACACAGGTGAGATCAGTTAGCTAGGTCTTGAGCTGGGGCACAGTGTCAGACTTCCAAAGATTCAAAATCACTTTTTAGCAATAACCATACCATACATGATATACTCTGCACAGAGAGACTTTGGTTATGTAATGATGGAGAGTACCCAAACAATGCTATTTCAGGGTCTGGTTTAAACACACAGCCATACATTCCAGAAAACCAGTCAAATATCCCACACCAAAAAGTATTTAGCTTTGGGCATGTCCAAAAGAGGTGGGACAGGGAGCCCTCAGCCGCTTTACAACGATCACACAGAGAGGAGATTGTAGGAAAAATCCTATGCAGTTTAGATGTAGAATAATGGAGCCTGTGGGTTACCTTGAATTGAATTAACTGGTGCCGCGCATTAATGGAACAAGACCGAATTCTGCTAAGGGGTCTCCCCCATGGGTCATCATCAATCTGTACCCCTAGTTCCTCCTCCCAGGCACTTTTCAACTGGTGGGTATCAGAATTTACTTGTTCAGAGAATACCTTCACAAAGTCTGAAACCAAATTCCTTGATTTGGGTGGACTCAACAATAGTCTGAAGATCCTTTTATCTTCCGGGACAGATTCAAAGTTGGGCATACACTGACGTACATAGTAGGGCTGCACGATATGGGAAAATTTTGCGATTATGGTGAACATTCTTGCGATTTGCGATTGCGATTTGCGATTTGATAAATGGTGACATGGGGCTTTTTCCCTGATTAACAATGAACATGCAGAGTATGTTAGTATTGTATAATCATTTTGGAGTATGCATTTCTTAACTTAAAACATACAAGTATTAAGTAATTACAAATGATAAGGCTTTTATAGTACTTTTTTCAAAATAACAGTTTAAATAATTGATTATTCCCCCCTAAAAATAAATACATTTAGCAATGAGACATAACTGTGGGCTCGAGTTATTTACACACATAATTTGAACAGAATATATATATATATATATAAGGGCTGGGACTTGATAAAAAAAAAATTAACGTATCAATCGGAGTCTTTGAAATTTATTAATCTTGATCAATTACATTTTAATAACATATCAATATTTGACCCAAGAACAGTGAGAATCATTTTTTGAAACGGTTTACGAGTGAATTAATGAATAGTTAACTGAATTAATACATAAGCTTTAGCAAACAAAACCTTGTTCATTTTTTTCTAGNCAGTTTTAGGAATGAACAATACAGAATCAATTTCAGAGATTCAGGTCGTGTTGGCTAGAATGGCAGCTTTTGTGAGTGAGGGAACTTTTTGTTCATTTAATTAAACAACGATTTGCTTGGGTAGACAGTTCTTAAACTCCTCAAGTAGTATCAACTCTTTTGCATGCTTTTATTATGAAATGTATGCTTTTATTTTGAAATGCATATTGCGAAACCGGACGTGCAGCAGAACACGAGGTGTGTGATTCTCCTGAATATATCGAAGGACGCAACTAAAGTTGTTAGCTGGTGACCCCTGACTCCTGTATCACTTTGTGGACCTGACTTATTAAACAGACAGACGCTCAGATCTTCTGCAGATGTGACACTACACGCCTGGCACCGATTGTCACAAAGCACACTTTTCTAACGTGCGTGTTTTTTCGTCACCTGTTCCTTGTCTGCTTGCTCATCATTGCTCCTCATTGCTCCTCATTCAACTATTCCTCAGCTTGCTGGAAAATCACGTGACCAAACAGACTGCGCACACGCGCGCGCACTCACACATGCACACACCGATTCTTGGAGCAGTGATGCATGGATGGCAGTGATGGGCGTGACGAAACGGACTCCAAACAGAGGGCAGATTGTAGGATTCAGGGACGCATGCGCACAACTAGTTAAATCGCAAATCGCAGCCTTAAGTGCGATTATATAATCGCACGTTCTCATATCGCGATTGCGATTGCGATTCGATTAATTGTGCAGCCCTAGTACATAGTTCCTTATCAACCAATCCCTTGAAGTGGAGTTAACGTCCAGCTCTCTCATCTTGTTTTCCTTTTGTTCTCACAGGCCACAGTTCCAGTTCTCCAACAGCCTACTCACCCTCTCACACAGTGTCCAACTCCTCAGGTGTCTCTTTTATCCGGACTTCAGTGAGAACGTGATTCTTGGGCCATGCTGGCGACCTTTGCTAAAGCGAGCTGTCCTGCTGTGTCCACGTGCTCATGTATGAGGAGGTGAAAGATAACGTGTGCAGGAGCCTCCAGCTGAGCCGAGCTCTCTGTGGGAAAAACTCGCTTTAAAAATGTGCACATTCACACTGTCTGAAGGACTCCAGTGAACTCAGGGCTCTGTGTGTAGATATTTATCATTAGATATTTGTGTGTTTGAAGGATGGCTTTATTGAAGGCAGATTGTAGAACATGATTAACCGTCCTTTGTCCTTGAAGGAGAGCTGAGGAGTGTTCATGAAACCTGACCTGTTCAGATTATTCTGCTGCTGCTCTGCAAAGGACATTGTGGATTCAGTCTGTAACATAGAAAAGAAATTAAAGGTGCAATGTGTAGAAATTGGAGTTTCAGCGACTTATAGCGGTCAGATTTTAGAATGTTAGGGAAATCTGCTGTAGACAAACGTGGTAGTTTGTTATGTCCATCTCCATCAACAGGACCCACTGTAATATGAATATAAAAATGCTTTTTCTAACTTAATTGAAAAAGGGAAAGTTCTATGGGCATTATTGTTCACTTATTTTAACATACTTCACATACATACATAAACATTATGTTCCATTCTGTTCAGAGAAATGCTGCCAACTTCTACGCACTGCACCTTTACAACATTTAACCATGGCACATTTTGTAATCATATCAGCACGATAGTTTGATTCTGAGAGAATATGTCTGATTCAAGTTTTAAATTAATGAGATTAAGTGGTTATATCAAATTTTAATATCAGTGATCATAACTTTTCTCCCAATATTTACACCTTTGTTAATTCAGAGAGACTTTTCTTGTCTATATTTCCCTTTTCTGCTCTGTTTATTTGTCTTTATGCTAACTGGATTGATCCTACACTAGAAGAAGCTTAAGTGTCACACAGAAACAGTAGCAGCTTTCACTTGGCAGCAAAGTTAATGAATGATCGGGTTTTCCCCCTGAGAGAAAGTTCTTCAGAAAAAGCTTGTGGCTGGACTCTGAGTTTTTTCTCTTTCTCTTATAAATCTTTGTTTTGTGTTTTGTTTCATTAAAATGTGATAAGTGCAATTTTTCCTCAAGCTGATTGTTGTTATCTTTGTCACATGAAGCCCAGGTTGTCTGTAGTCAACTGGATGTGTGATGCATCATGGGTAATTCCTGTATACCCATATTTCTGGTAATGCACAAAGCTTTCAGTGCTGGTATATGCTGCTGGTATTTATCAGTTTGTATTTTGTGATGTAAATTATTTGTGAAATGATTCCAAGCTGATTCATGAAGTGGATGTCTGTGCACTGTTTGCTGCTGGGTGCTGATGGGAAATAGTCCAGCTGTCTCAGCTCTGTGTTCTCCTTATCAGCCTTAGATTGTTGACCCTATTGTTTCCTTTGGTTCAGAGCAAGTGCCTCATTGCTCCCCGTGTGTCATAATTTAAATCAATAAATATCGACCTTTGTGCTTTGAGCTTTTATGGACAGAGAAAGGTGGAATAACTGAACACCAGACTTTCTTTTAAGTGCGTCTGGAATTTTGCTTTAACCACAGAGCAGTTATGATGAAATGGTGTGAAACTGGTTGCTCTGGTTTTGACTAAAAACCAAAAACGTACCTAGACTTTAAAATAAGAGATGATAAATGTGTCATTTTTAACAAATTGCTTACTCTGTATTCTCGTTAACTGCTCTAATTGTTTGTTTAAGCATAGCATGTTGTTCTTATTTGCACCATAGATCAGCTTTAATAGTTTCATGTACATGCAAAAAAAAAAAACATCTTTCTGACCTTTATGGAAAGAAGTTATGCCAAGGCTTTTATTTTGAAAGTACACTCACTTTAAATTAATCTGTCACCATAATAAAGTGAATGAAGTTAAACATAAAGTAAAGAGGTGTTTTTTCTTCTGGTTTTGCTTTAACCCATCTCACATTTAACATGTTAACACAGATCAAAACATCAGGAAGCACTTTATTACTGATCAAAGCCAAAGAGCTTCTGGATCACGAATCACTCCTTTATCTGAAGTGAACTCTGGTTTCACCATTTTTACGTTGATTTCTTGTTTAAGCAGAAGTTTAGGACAACACAAACAAATTTTCACTGCTCTCATTATTTCACTTTCTGATCTAAACAGACAAAAATATGTTGAAGGGAAAGTACCTGCTTCTACCAGCTGATATATTTTGCTCCATATTGACATAATAGCAACACGTGGCTGCTGCAGATTTGTGAACTGAGCATCCATGAAGAGAATTTCCTGTTAATTAGGAGTGCTTTATATGTCTGCTGAATATATTTGTATGTAATTGTATGTGTATATGTTTGATGATTCATATACGTTTTCGTATGTTTGAATGTATATTTGTAAATTAATGCGAGTGTGTATATGTGTTTGTTATATTTTTTCAGAATCTTTTCAGATCCACAAGCCATTATGCAAATGTATGTGTGAGTTTATTGACAAGCAAATATATAAAAGTACGGTGGTTTGGGTTTAGATACATAAATTATGAATTTGTTTATTTATTATACAGTATGATTATATTAAGACAACAAGTCAAATTTATTTCATTGTTATATTGAATGTTGTATAAACTAAGACAGTCCTTAAAAAGAGGTTTTCTTATAAGTCACACACCTTTCAGGAAATGTAAATGGACATTTAATCAGTGACAGAACTGTTTGTTTGTTTTTTGTTAATGTTTTGCACTTGCATTTACATAAGCAAAGATTGCTAATTTTTTACTTCCTAATGTTTATGGGTTTTTTTCTTTTATCTTCTTTTACATGTTCAGAAGGAACAATTTCAGTCTATCAAACAATCCTATGACCACATGAGGGAGTCACAGAATTTTTTTAGGCGAGTCCACACTATTTGTCTTCAGATCTGCAAGTCTTATTGATTATGATGCGGAGCTCAGTTTCTTTCTACAACTTCAGGCAGCAGAAGGTTTGTTATGATCCTTCTTAATGTAATTACCATTTTTATTACGAAACAATCATTCAAAGAGCTTGTTCACTAGGATTTTATTGCGCTAACATAACCTTGGTTAGTATGTGTGTCATAAAGTTGTGTTGCCCATGCTTGGCTTGAAGAAGAGGAGCTCTGTGACCAGGAGGGGGTTCATTGCTTGAAGGT
Organism: Thalassoma bifasciatum; assembly: GCA_008086565.1. Classification (NCBI taxonomy): domain Eukaryota; kingdom Metazoa; phylum Chordata; class Actinopteri; order Labriformes; family Labridae; genus Thalassoma; species Thalassoma bifasciatum. Next base: position 122,207 of record RPOG01000501.1, on the reverse strand, counting down.
TGGACGCTGCTTAAAGAATGTGTGTCAAGGTACTCTGTGTCCTCTGGTTGGATGATTTCTCTGAGAACTTTCTGAACTCCCGGTTGGAGGCTTCAGTGAACTATGAAGCACACTGAGATTTTGAACAGTAGAAGGAGCTCATAACGCGGGCCAACATACGTGATGGGAATCTCAAACTCATTGCTTGAGTTAAACAGCAGCATTTCTTTCAGGTAAGCAAACTCCTTTGGGACAAGTTCCTGGGTTTGTTGACTACACAAATCAAGAGTTGGCTCCTCTTCAGTAATTCCTGTATGGAGAAGAATCTCCCTGAGGATGCTGGGATATGTTGACTGAAGGATGGTAAACTCCTCATCAAGGAGGTAGTTCTAACTAGGACACAGGAGGCTGCTGAACATGTCCAAAGCAGATCCTCCAATAGTGTGAGGATGTTGAAGTGTGAGAGTGCTGGGTCCTTTCTCTTCAACAGGAATCATCATGAAAGACAAATCTCTGAGAGAAAAACAGATTTCCAGAGAACAAACACACACACAACTCTTCAAACTCAGACTTTTTTTTTTTTTTGAAGTTCAGCCATGACCCTCCGTCTGAATGCTTCTCTGTTTTGGTATAAAACACTCTAACCATGCAGGTGGATCTTGTCTTCCTCCACCTGGTGGAAACGTGCCTGTTAAACTAACAAGCCTCAGAGAGTAGTGGACTACATAAGCTGTCAGGGTGAATGACACTTATCGTGTTTATCTGAGTCATTACCTCAGACTGTGCTGGTCTATCAAGCCCTGAAGGGGTCAATGCACAGACTGCTCCACTGACCTCTGACCCTTGAACCTGTGTGGCTCTTTTTTTATGGCTTGATGACTGAAGCTGTGCAGTTGTGTAATACAGGCTTGATATCTGGGCCACACTTTGATTTCACTATAGCAGTAACACCCTGCCCTCAAAGGTTCATAGATTTTATGGGAGTCTGTTATGATACATTTAAATAAACTTCGGCATTAAACAGAAAGTTATCTTACCTAATATATTACCGTAGATAAACTACAGAACAGGAGCACCTATTTTTTCTGTGGTCTGTAGTCCAAGTTAAGTAAAATTAAATATTTTTTCTGAGATTATTTATGTTTGCAGGATATTTGAACAAGTGAAATAGCTTTCAGAACTGCCTGAAAACATGCTGGAAACATTTCTCATAGGTTTTGGTCCATATTGGCATGATGGCATCACACAGCTGCTGCAGCTTTGTCTTCTGAGCATCCATGGTAGAGCTTCAACCAGGCTCAGTTGGTACTGAGGGACCCAAAGAGAGCCAAGAAAATCTCCTCCACACTATTACACCAGCAGCAACAGATGAAGAGTTGATCCTTGTCAGGATGGATCCATGCTTTCATGTTGTTTACTCCAAATCCTGAGCCAGCCATCTGAATGTGGAGCAGAATTCCAGACTCATCAGACCAGGAGAAGTCTAGTTTTGATGAGCCTGTGTAATTTGCAGCCTCAGTTGACTGGAGTGTCACCTGGTGTGGTCTTCTGCTGCTGGAGCCCATCTGCTTCAAGGTTTGATGTGTTGTGCTGCGTACAAAGTCTCTTACAACACCTCTCTTCTCCATTCTGATGCAAAGTTTGGACTTCAGTCGCTCCTCCTTTCATTTTATCATTTAATTTTGCTAAATATTAAAAGCCTGCCAGCAGCACTTGCACTTCTTTGCAATCTATTGATGTTGCATTTACTGATACAGGGTTAATGATAGTGAAGTCTGGAATAAATAAACGCAGAGAATGGTTTATCATTTATTATCTCAGCTGAGCAGATCACTTTGGTCACATGGGCACAAGAGGGAAGGTCAGAGTTAGAAAACACACAAACAAAAAACAAAAAAAAACACTTGGTTTCCAGCCTCTTTACAAACATTGTGAGATGACTTCACATTTGGAGGTGCTCAGCTGCAGAAAAGTCTGAAATCCAAATCTTGTTTTCATTCAGGCACATAGAAAAGTAATTAATAACCAAGCATACAGCGGAAGTTAAATGGGTTAAACAGATTCAAGTTGATGGATTATTAGTGACTTTTGAAGGCTGAGTTTGTCAACTACTTGAGGCAAAGTAGTATAAACACTGACACTTATCTTTGCCTTCACTTTGGCTATGGCCCCTTTTGAAATCTACTCTTTATTTAACGCTTAAAAAGAAGTAGGCGATGATAATAATTATAATAATTATATTAATAATAATAATAATAATTTTATTCATACATCACTTTTGAAGGACTCAGAGATGCTTTACATGGTAAATGATAATAGAGCAGGTTAAAAAGAATAGTGCAATACACAAATATGAAACATGGAAAGACAGTAACAACATATCAAAACAAAACAGTAAATTTAAAAAGAGATTAAATAAAAGCTCACTGAGTGCACCTAAATACCATAGAAAAATGATTGTGCAGTTGAGTACATGGTATTGTCTACATCCACTTTGCTTCCTTGGAACTTAAAGGGGAACTTTTCTTTTTACTTAAAGCTGTCTACAGGATGCCTTAAAATTTAGTTATGCAATAACACCAACCAATGCTGTGAGTCATAACGCCAATAATATAATTTTCAAATAAAGTAATTGTCTAAATATCTTTTTTTATTCCATCGAGAAAGTTATTCTTTTGCACAAGGTACGAACGTTTGTGTAATTATTATTATTATTTTTTTTTAATAAATATTTTTTAAAGTTTAAGGCAGACTTCTTACTTCATTTTCTCGCAATTGTAAAAATAGGTGAGAGGTAGGATCGTTTTATTAAAAATATCAACAGAAAAAGTCATTTTATTTTTTTATCTAGAAAATTCTTTTTCTTTCGTCCCGCTTTAGTCCCGCCCTGAAGTAACTCCCCATTCGATTGGCTACTGCAGACGTCGTTTTCAAACCTAGCGTTTTGATTGGTCAACAGCCAGTGTAGGCGGAGTTAGTGATCAGGAAGTGAGTAGCGTGACTGTGGGCCTTACACATTGCGGCTAACAGAACTTTTCTCTGCCCTCTTAACATTTTAAATCAAGTAACCCTTTACTAACATTAACAATGGGTGACGATGAAGAAAAGTACGACGGTATGCTGCTTGTCATGGCTCAGCAGCATGAAGGAGGAATACAGGAGGTAATAAAGTGTGATGCTAACATGCTAAAGCTACCATGCTAGTGATGAAGCTAATGCAGGTGGAAGTCAGAATTATAGCCATCATTATAAATGTTCATCTTTCAGACTATTTTTACTCTAAAGTGAATGTTTTCAAGTTCATGAGTGAAAAGACTTAATTCATCCACAGTCTGTGTGCTGTGGAGCTCAGTGGTTGATGTAAATGTGTATATTCCCATTTTCTTTAAAGAAAACAATGATTTTTCATTATGGTAACAGTTATGTCAGGCTCAATATTGCTTGAGTTTGTCTGGATGGTGTCATTGCTAAGATTTCAATAATACAAATCATTGTTTAACAAACACGTGTAAAGGACAAAAGTGCTGAAGTTGGGTCGGTTAGGTTTTTTTTAATGTAATAACCATGTTTATGAGATGTTTTGAAGTCAGACAGTGAATGACAGTTGATGGAAGATGTGAGAGAATAACAGTTCTCATCCAAATTTCTGTACCTTGTGCTTTAGTGTTTATTGCACCATTATTAGAAAGACTGAAAATTGAACATATTTTTTTATTCAAATTATCATTTTTTCACCCCTTGTCTTTCTCTCAACAGTTGGTGAACACATTCTTCAGCTTCCTTCGCCGGAAAACTGATTTCTTCACTGGTGGTGAGCCAGGTGCTCCAGAGAAGGTGAGCTGCTGTTCTCAAACCAAACTAGGGACCAGATTATTTTCAGACTGATACTGCTTTTGCTCCCTGAATTTACATCATAAATATGACAAATGATAACAAATGTCATGGGTCTCAAGTTTAAACTAAGGAAAAAAAAATTTGAAATATATTTCATTCTAAAACAAGATGACAAAGAGAGGTGAAATATGTTGTAAACTTTAGGAACGGCTTCATCTTCATTCAACTTTATCAAACATACTTTGATATTGTTTTGAAGTTGCACCACTCTGCAGTCTGCAAGCAGGGGAGGAGCAAGTCATGGTCTGCACATGAACTTTTGTGTCTCTTAGCAACACAGAGCTGCCCATGGATGCCTGTTTATAAATTATCCCTGGGAAAAATGTATTGGGGGGGCCCAACCGGGTATCAGCAGATGTTGATGCAAGTTAAAGATGTAAAAAGAGACTTTATGTATCGCCTGTCAAAATGTCAGTCTATCCTTAAACCAAATCATCTTCAGTCATGCTCCACTCACTTGTAGTGAGTCTGAGGTCACACCCACAGATAAATGAAGCACTCTCTAAAAGCAAGCTTGTTCAAAAAGTCTTATAGCAATTGGTTGTTATCAAGTCTGTAAATTTGATTCACAAAGCTCTAGAACTATAAGTTTATAGTAAGAAGTATGTTTTTGCTGTTGTATTTTTTACTTGTTCACAGAACAAAAGCCCCCAAATTATTCAGTCTCTTGATAATTTAATGCTGCATTTGATCCCATTACTGACCACTGACACTTTCTGACATTTATCCCCATGTCTGTCTTCCAGCTCGTTAAAGATGCCCTTGCCCATCACAACAAACTGGCACTGAAGGCCCACAAAGAGAAACAGATGAAGCAAGAGAAGGAAAAGAAAGAGAAAGCTGAAAGAGCAGCCAAACTAGCAGAGGAAGAAAGGAAACAGAAAAACAAAGATGGTCCCAGAATCCAGGAACTGACTGATGAAGAAGCAGAGAAACTTCAGTCTGAGCTCGACAAGGTGAAACCTCAGGGCGGCAAAGCTCAGTCTGACATTCAGCTGCTGCTTTCTGTCTGTTTAATATATAACCTAAATTCTTTTCCTCTGTTTTTAGAAAAAGAAGGAAGAGGAGAAAGCAATGAATGCAACAACAAACGATGCAAAGACATCATCAAACAAAGCAGATGAAGAGAAAGGGGTGAGTGACGTGTTGATTTAAAAGTTTGATGGTCATGTGCTGTGACTAAACCTTATTTCCATCTCCTCAGTCGGAGTCAGAGGGAGAGGAAGATGAAAAAGACAAAGATAAACTGAAGCCAAACGCTGGAAACGGAGCTGACCTGCCAAACTACAAATGGACACAGTCTCTGTGTGAAGTTGATGTGAGTGATTTCTGACTTCAGGATGGTGGTTTGATTGTTTTCTTATTACAGTTGTCCTCTTTTGTTTTTGTTTTGTTGAAAAAAAGTCTGATGTTTAGTACTCATTTTCTCCCCTTGAACAGCTGGTGGTGCCTTTTGATGTGAAGTTCCGTATTAAAGGCAGAGATGTGGTCGTGGACATCCAGAGACGCACCATCAAGGTGGGTCTGAAGGGTCATCCTCCTGTTATCGAAGGCCAGCTGTACAACGAGGTGAAGGTGGAAGAAAGCTCCTGGCTCATTGACGATGGCAAAGTTGTTACAGTGCACCTGGAAAAGGTAAGAACTCTTTTTTTTAGGGACATTATAAACTGGTCACAACAATTGATTTCAATCTCTGAACCGCTTAGCTGTTAAGTCACAATACAGGACAAAGACATTTGGATGCAGGGTTGTCTTGAGAAAATTCTAAGCATTGCCCAATTGAACATTATAACTCCAGTTTGTCATGCTAATGAAGTGCTACACTGAAATCTGTGGATATGTCATTATTTTTTTCATAGATAAATTAGGGCTGTAGACTTGACTTCAGATTTCTGAGTAATAAACACTCACACAATCTGGGCGAATGCAAGTTACAGCTGCAGAGGAAGAAAACTCCCAAAGAATGATTGGTAAAGGGGTATTTGTTAGTGGATGTTATGTTAATTTTTTATGGAGCAGCTGAAAATGTCTGGAAAATAATTTCTGGGAAAGAGTGTGAACTCTTGAAATGTAAAATGAGAGCGCATATACCTTTGTTTGCCACACATGATACAAAATTGTGTGTTTTACTGAGTCCTTTATGATCAGTTAATCATACTCCAATCTTTGTTTATTTGAGGATTCAATTCAAGGATTCAAAGGTTTGTATTGTCAAATTTTCTATATATACATGACATACAGAAAAATCGAAATACCGTTACTCTCTCTCCATTCAATCTTGTATGTCATAGTTTGTATTTTTAGTCACTTTTAACTGTTGTTGTACCACATGAATAATCCAGCTGAACTTGATCAACAGTCTGTTTGCTTATTTTCTGTTATTAAGATCGTCCTCAGACTCGCATCTTTAGAGAAAAACTAAATCCCTGCTCAGTCTAACAGCTGTCTCTTTACTTCCAGATTAACAAAATGGAGTGGTGGAGCAGGATCGTTACCACAGATCCAGAAATCAACACAAAGAAAGTCTGTCCAGAGAACTCAAAGGTAAAGTTAGAGTGAAAGTTTTCAGCTCATTCCTGCTCTCCTCCTCCTCCTCTTCCTCCCTCTCACCCTGTGTGTCTGTGTGTGTTTCCCTCCTGAGCAGCTGTCAGACCTGGATGGGGAGACGCGTGGTATGGTGGAGAAAATGATGTACGACCAGAGGCAGAAGTCGATGGGTCTGCCTACGTCTGAAGAGCAAAAGAAACAAGACATTCTGAAAAAGTAAGTCAGTCAGATATTCACCTGCTCACCCACAAAATGTCACACATCGTCAGCTGACTTCTCTGTTTCTACATGTAAATAAAATCTCAATAGCAGAGACTGTACACTCTCTAAGTTCAAGAGATGCCCCATGATGATGCCAGAAGTTTATTTCTGTTAAAGTATGCCAACTAACAAACAATCTACCAGTCAGGGGGCGATAATTAGAATCAGAGATGCTTTATTTGTATTTGTGGAATTTCATCATTATTACATCATTGCCCTTATACACAGTTATGTTAGAATATCAGAGTTATAATAAAAAGTTCCAATTAATAGGGAAAAAATACTCAATAAAATATGTGAGCGGTGCAGAATAGTCAAGACGCTCTGATGTCAGGTGATATCATCTTTGTGAGACACATTTAAACTGCATCACCCAAACTCTGTCTTACTCCCACTGGTCCTTTTAGCCCCTTCATCTTATTTGGCAGAAATTTCACGATGGGGGAAACAGCTGATATTCCCTTCCTAGAGGCCCCTGTTGTCTTGCTCCAGCTCTCTTCCCTTATCATTTTTGCCTTCACCGTTCACACTTGTATCCAGAGTTCTGCGGTAAACTTCAGCATTTTAACCAATGAGTTGGTTGGTTTTAAAGCTCCTAGCTGAGTGCAGGTGTCACAACAACAACAGTATTAGTTCTAAGTTTGCAGTCCCACCATGAAAAAACTGTCTGCAGTTCTCCAACTGCACATCCAGAAAGGACACAGCTTGAAGAAGTTGTAAAATCTGACAAGTTTAAAAGCAAGAAAAAAGAAAAGTCAGTGCATGCATACCAAGTGGGAATGCAAAAGTAGAAACAACTTACAAAACACTTCAAAATATGTAGTCAAGCTTCTTGCTTGTGAAAAAATGTGTTGGAAATGTAGTCTAGATTTTGACAGTAAAGACAAACGCTCAGAGAGAACTTGGAAACTTGACTCTGGAATCTCCAATGTTGATTTCATGAAGGTACAAATAGGTTGACCATAAAAATGCTGTTCCAAAAAACTGCATCAGTCTTCTTATCTGCTATAATGAGCTGTAATAAAATAGCAGATAAAATCATTAACATGACTTTGCTCAGTGCATGTTTAATTTTACTGAGTCACTGACCTGTCTGTGACAAATTACATCAAATATCACACAGACCTGAGTGTGTGCTGACGTCAGGGCTGGTGGTAAATGACCTGTCCTCCTCCTCTTCCTCCTGTTCTTCTCTGGGGCAGAGGATCCTGCCTCCTCTTTGATTTCTGTACAAAGCCACAGTCTTAAAAGCTATGAACAATACAGTAGATGTAGTAGCTTGAATGAGTTGCTGTCTTTTACAAGAAGTTCACACTGTGTTTGTCAGTGAAATTGTGTCCTTATTGCAGCATTTTAAGGGATCATAGGTTTTCTTACAGATCTCCTAAATTGCTCAAAAAGAGCAAAATTCAATGATTGACACTGTGTGAGGACTATCCAGTTATGCTGTTGTTTTTCTGGAGTAAAGACTCAGTTTCCCATAAGCACTATAGCACCCGCTGTTGTAAAGACACAACTGTTACACACAGAAAGTCTGCTCACCTTCTGGACACTAAACTGACTTCTCAAAGTTTGATGTCACGTTTCCAACAATAGCTCTACGTAACTACAAATAAATACGTTACCTCGTCACCTTTGCATCTGGGGAAAAGTTGTCTTGAACAAAGAAAAGTTGAGTTTAACAGATGATCTGCTCTCCAATTCAGATGTATATGGAAACAAAAAGAAAATGTAAGAGTTGTTGGTCATTTAAAATCAATGATGTTTCCCTCAGCATGTTTCTTTCACCAAAACATTAAACATTGAAAACTGAAACACTATCATAGAAAAACAGGGGAAGAAAACGATGCATTTTCAATTGGCTCAGTGCTTTGTTCATAACAGTTTTTTCGAATCCAAAAAGCACAAACGAATCAACAAACTACAAAGACAGTACTTGGAGTCTGAACACCAACAAGTGCCACGATGATGGCAGACGTGAAGGAAGCATGTGTTAAAGTTCAGTGATTGGCCACATGGTGGGGCTGTAGCTCAGGGTAAATAAGGGTTTAAAGTACAGGTCAGGCAGGAAGATGACCTCAGTGAAGTAGAAATATGGCAGAAAGAAAAAGAGCTGCTCTCTCATGTGTCCTGCAGTGTATGACCCCGTCTTTGCCTTGTTGACACGTTCTCTGGTGTCTCTCTGCAGGTTTATGGCTCAGCACCCAGAGATGGATTTCTCTAAAGCCAAGTTCAGCTGAGACTTCACATCACGGTTCATGTAAATCATTTCAGAGCAAACAACAGGCACCAAACATCCGCCACCGCCCCTTCAATTGTTCTCATCGTTCAGGACGGTTTTTGTGTCCTTAGTTCAAACTGTTTCATTTATAATGTGATAACCAGGTCGAAGACTGTGAGTCTCACATCCTCTCTTTGCATGTTGTTTCCATGTTTAAGTGTTGAGAGTGTCTGGATTTTTTTTTTTAATTAAAGGATTGTAAAAGTTAGTGGTTTTGTTTTATTTCAGGGTGCAGTGACAGTGATGCTCCTTTGGTGTAAGAGAACTCAAATATACTACTGAAGTACAAATAAAGTCACTTTGAGGAAAATTCAACCAAAGTTAAAGTAAAAATACTCTGCAAGATAAGAAGCTTTTTCTTTAAAATTTGATTTAGGTCCTCGTTGATGGATAGTTTACATCTGTGATTACCAACCTGTGGTCCGTGGCCCCCTGATGGGCCATGAAGGTATTGCAAGTGGGCTGCACAATCATAGAATAGTATAGTATAGAATAGCATATTCTTTTTTGACCCCTCATGGGAGAAATTTCTATGTCTCAGCAGCTCATAAACATTCCAAGTGCAAAAGATTCAACAATTAAATACAAATAAGATTAAAAAAATAAGCCAAAATAAATGAATTAATTAATAAGAATGATAATAATAATGAAGACTTGAGATAGTTATTAAAAATGACCAATTTAGAAAATATATATAAAATATCACTATTTACAAAGAATGATGATACAAATCATCACCTCCAAAATAGTATGATTTCATTGGAGTGCAATTATATAAAGATATAAATAGATTAAAAAAATAAACATAACATTTAAAATGATAAAACTCAGCTAAGTGTTAAAGGAAATTAAAACAGTTTTGATATTCATATATAAAAATTGTCATCTAAGAAGGTATGTTGTAGCCCTATAGGCAACATGACTCAAAACATAACAATGACCTGAAACGTAACTAAAAAAAGTAATAAAATCCAAATTTAATAAAACTTGTTGAAAATGTAACAAAAGTGCTGAGCTCGAAATGTTACAAAAAGAGTAAGGTAAAACACCAAATGTAATTACTGACCCAAAATGTAACAAGTTGTTATATTTTGAGCAAAAAGCTGTTACGTTTTTGGCCCCCTGTTACCTCATTGACCAGTTTTTACATTTTGAGTCATTATTATGAATGAGATTCTAAAAGGCATCATTATATAACTGCTTACCTTATTGGGAGGGAGGTGGGCCTCAAATCTTTTTGAGCTTTAAAAGTGGGCCCTGAGTTGGAGAAGGTTGGGAACCACTGGCTTATATCCTTACTGCTTCTAAACTGAAACCATAACGAGTGTTTATGTCTTATTGGACTTAATTTGAGCCACATTCACCTGTTAAGTCCAGGAAAACTTACTAATTCCAAGCTGTTAAAAGTTGAATTGATGCTCGAGTTGATTGTGGAGTGAAAAAATTTCAACCAAATTTCAAGAATGTGTAAAGTCAGATCAGGTCTTAAAGCTTTAAAAAGTGTTTCCATAAGACATGTCTGATAAATGACTCCTGTGTGGATATGTGGAGTGTTTCTATCTTTTCTAACTCTAACCCATGTGACCTGAGTAAATGCAGGTATCATCACGTCGTCTAAAGCGTCAGGATCATCGACCTGCTGCTCCTAAAGAGAGGGAGCCTCTTTCTCACTCAGACCACACTGGATATCATGCAGTGCTGCTAAATGTTCCCTCAGTGAGCACCAGTTTGCTTACAAGTCTTCTGAGCTGGTGTGAGTGTCCACAGCTAACTGGACTGGCCTGTCAGGATGGTGAGAGGCTGTCGCCGTCACTGTGGGGACTGCAGGGAACATACATTAGCTGATGCTGCCCAGCAAGTCTTCCCAATGTGTGAAATTGCTCATGTAGTTCAAAAAGGCTGCAGGGACATCTGTCGGATCAGGACAATGAGGTTTCACTGAGACAGGGAGCTGCTCTCTGTGTTTATAGACCCAGAGGTTCAGGAGTCAGAGAAGGCTGGTGATGAATTGATGATTCCATGTCACTGTAGCCTCAGAATGACTCATGCTTGCTTTTCTATTTGTTAGGAAAAATCTTAAATATTGATCCCTAGTGTTGAGTGAAAGTGCAACAACAGAAAATCTGAGGCCACATGATGGAGCATGTTCTTCTGATGCCATTTTTGTCTTTTATTATCTTTAACTGAAACCCTTCTTTTCGACTTGTCAGTTGAATGTTGCTCATTTTAAGTCTAATAAGACAACTCTTACACTAAATAAGACATGTACCCTTGCTTCGATTCACTTTTCATGGTGTAACGATCCCTGTCATGAGGCCTTTATTCTCTAGATGTAGAAATACACACCCAAACTGCTGAACCAACAATGTCTCAGCTTGAAAACTCCTCAAGTGGTTTCATAGAAAAAGCAGAAAATGTCACTGTGAAATCATGAATACCCTCAAAAAGTCGATAACACTCATGTCTCAAGGATTCTGCAGTGTGAGGTGTGATTTTTGATTTGTAGTAACATTAAAATGAGATGAAACCAGGAAGTTTCCTCTGGGTTTAAGGCTGGGCATTTCATCACAAATTAGATCAAATCACAGTATGTCCTGCTACAATATTAATAATGATAATAATAATAATAATACATTTTATTTAGTAGCGCCTTTCAGGACACCCAAGGTCGCTGAACAGAAGGTTAAAAAAGCAGAACAATAGAAAAACAGGTAAAATTAAAAACATCAACATACAAACATACAATATTCCAATCATGGACAGTGTATTATTTCTATAACCTGAAATATGTCAAAATATCAGCCACATTTTTTGCAGTAGATGTTTTCTTCTCTACACCAGAGTTACTCAAACCTGCTCAACCAATGAGACAAACTGTTACAAACTACCTTTACAAAAGAAACAATCTAAATGGTAAAAAGAGACAAAAAACAGCAAAGAGCAGCAATCAAACTTAGTGTGAGGTCGTGAAAATTTAAAAATTAGGAAGAAAATTGGGAGTGAACTAGGAAAATAGTAAGAAGGTATCAAAAAAATAGCCCAAAAGTGGCAAAAAGAGTTAAAAGTGACTAAAATGAACAAAAAGCAACACAATTTAGCATGAACACTTTTTGGGAGAAACTTTAAAAAATACAGAAAGTAGCACAAATGGTGTAAGAGGTGAAGAAAAACCGTGAAAATTGATGAAAATGGCAAGAAAGTTGGGATCAAACTTGGAAAATAAACAGTTTGTTGGAACAGTTGAAAACTACCTTTACTAAAGAAACAGTCTATGTGGTAAAAAAAAAAAAAAGGCGAAAACAGCAAAGAGCAGCAATAAAACTTAGTGTCAGGCAGTTAAAATTTAATAATTAGGGAGAAAATAGGGAGTGAATCTGGAAAATAGTGAGAGGGTATAAAAATTGGCCCAAAAGTGGCAAAAAATTGAAGAAGAAAAAAGTGTCAAAATTGGGCAAAAACAACAAAAAATGGCCAGAAAATTGGGAGTGAATTCGAAAAATAGTGAGAAGGTATCAAAAATGGTCCAAAAGTGACAAAAAAAGAAGTGAAAAGTGTCTACAATGGACAAAAAGTAGTAACAGTTGTAGTGGTAGTGTGTTGTAATTAACGTAACTGTTAATGTCCTACAATGTGTTTGTTTAAAACATATAAGATGGGAACCTAGAAATACTCCCATAAAAAAAATCACAACTGCAATATAGGAAATAATAATTGCAGTTACATTATTTTTGTCAATCGTTCAGCCCTATCTGGGTTTATTTGGAAAATGTTGAGTTAACCTCAAGTAGAAAATTAACCAGAATCAAACTGTGTAGAAAGGGCATCAAAAATAAGTGAAAGAGAACACAAGAACCGGTTTCGAGGTTTCAACCGGTTTCAAAAAGACGGTCGAGTAGAAGGTCATACTCCTCCCACTTAGGTCTCCGTACGACCCTGCCACAGACCCACCCCGCCGACATACTGACGTCGACATACTCTGCAGCTGTATGACTGTGCAGGGGTCGAGGGCACACAGGAGGCAGAGTCTGCTCAGCTGAGAGCAATGTCTCACCAAGGTACCAGAATTTCTTCATTAACGAAGACACACAGACATCAGAGGACGGGGTGGGGGTGGGGGGTTCGGGCGGACGAGGGGGCGGTCTGCAAACACACCTCCCTGACTCGCTGTTCCAGACTTGACAACTTGTTTTTTGGCAGCGGCCCCTCGTAAATCAGCCGCAAGACCCTGCACAATGTGACTCATCGTCATAATCGAGGTGTTTGCAGAGGCCACTTCGCTTTCCATAAGATGGTTCGGTGGCTAATTCCTGGAAACGGTGGAGGGATACGTGAGGAGACAGAGACAAAGATAGAACAGGGGGCTGACATCCACTTCATCTGCCAAATTAAAAAAGTTTTCCTGCATTAGTAAACAAGTCTTATATTAGTCTTTGTTCTATAAACTGTTGCTGCATCCAAAACAGAAAAACAGATTTAGAGTTTAGTGTGTTTTATATCGACATTAAAACTACAAACGAGAGTCACGATGAGGTCACAGCAACCCATCCCAGTATCTGCATCTGTTGTTTATAGTGTCCGTCCTCCACACCTGGGTGCTGGACACACTCTGTAAAGCGTATTTGTTACACACACTTCCAGAGGAGGAGAGCAGGTTGCTCTGTGCAAAGTCAAACTCCAATTGTCAATTAGTGAAGGCCAACACAGGCTGCAGGCTGAGGTGTACCCAGCAGATCAACCAGCCATCAGAGGGGACAAAGACTTCAGTCAGCTCAGGATGACACACACATGCACATGCACACACACACACACACACACACAGAAGAGAGAGGGCAGAAATGGCTCTGGGCCCAGCAGGACCCGTTTATCACTGCAGACTGAGCAAAGACCATCAGCAAACATCCTCCCCATCAAGTCTGGAAAAGTCCTCATAAACAGCCACTCACACACACTCACACACACACACACACACATGTACATACACAATATCACAGTACAAGATCCTGATAACTCTTATATCTCCAACTTTTGTTTGTTCCTGAATCATGATGCCCTTCGTCTTCTAGTTCCACTTTAGACACTTTAAATCTATGTTTTGTCATATAACCAGCTTTTGGTTCTTATGGCGCTGTCGGCAGGCACCAAGTTCTGCTGGAAAATGATCAACATCATCAGCTTTTCCACAAAGTGTGATGAAGAAATAAAGATTTGGTAAAGTGTCGATTCTGGACTTTTGTTGTTTTGTGAGCGCTCATGTGTTCACATGACTTAATGTGACTGATTACCTCCCTGAGTATGTTTCCATGGCCTAGGTTGCTGTCGTTATCAGCTCTGAGAGCATCTGTCTATGACCTCAACCCACAGCTGCTGATTTTGGTGAATTGCAAAACCTGACAATTAGGAGCCGTTCATATGGTTCTAGGATGAAACACAAAGGTATTGTTGTGTTTCAGCCTCTTGTTTACATGGAAACAGTGTTTTTAAGCCAACCTGTAGCAGGAGCTTTGAAATCAGCCTATGGAGTGGAATTGTTCTAAAACGCTGTGGACACCATTGACAGGTAAACAGCAACCTGAAGTTTTCAGTGGAAAACGCTGACATCATGCATGTGCATTACATCAGTAACAATGGTGGACGACTGTGTTGCGCTGCTGAATATGTTGACTCTTGTCGTATCGTGTAAACGGCCCGTATAGTTAAATTGCCAACTACAGGCCTGTCACACTTGCTACAGCATTGTCAGTTCCTCAGTTTTTCCATGGTCTTTGCATTTTCAGGTGAAATGTTGTGTAAATGGAGCCTTACAGTAACTTTTTGTGCAGTCGGCGGTCATAAATCCTTGAAACTGTTTTTGTCAGAGGAAATACTCACATGACTCCTTGGGTCAGTATCAGCTGCCTCAATTTTTATTCTAGCATTTACCTTTTTACTTTAACATTGCACCTGCAACAGACTGATACTGGTGTCCTGGTGTGGGATTTTATGTTTCAAAACAATGTTTCTGAAGCAGGGAGTTATGAGGTAAACGCAGAGCACCAGCTCCAGATACACACAGGCAGTCCTTCCAGATTCATGTGTTAAATGTCATCACACTCTTCTCCTCTTTCTTCCTCTGTCACTACCTCTGGGGCAGGTTGGCTTTCACAGTTTTGATTTCCTATTGCTGTTTTCCAAACTGTTGACTGCCTACCAGATATATAAATGTAGTATGTGGTTCTGTCCCGACTGTTCAGTTGAGTCTGTTTTGTCGTTTGCTACACAAGTTTTCCGTTTCGGATAGCTGAAGTACAACTTATGTAATTATGTTAAAATGCTGAGCATCAACAATTAGGCAAGAGGAGAAAAAAGTTATTTCACCAAGGAATTATTCAAAGTGATTGTAGATTTCTGTGTTTTTGGTCCTTTAATTTTTCTCAGCAGTTTAAGGTAAATTTTACATCAATTTAGAAAAAATTAAAAAGGCATAGAGTTACATGACTGTAGAATTCATCAAATTTGATTTGTAATCTTTCACTGAAAATGAAATCATTAATTAAATCTATCTCTGTAACAGATGGCCTTTTATTTTTACAGCTGATGGAAAGAAACATAAAACCTAGGTATGGTCTGAAAAAGTTGGTTTCAAAGGGCTTTAAAAAATTTCATAGAAGTAAGCACCTCTTTTATGACAAGAAAGCACAAGATTTACGTTACTGGCGTTTCTTTCATATCATTTTACTTCAATCTGACAGACTAACCAACACTGCCATTGCCACTTGCTATAAACCAAAAAAGAAGACGAACAGCAGTAGCGCTGTGCATTATGGGAAACTGTATGTGAGGTACACTGGTCGGTTGCTTACTGAGAAAATTTCCTGGATCAGTAAATCATCCCAGAGTTTTTGGCACACTGCTGAGACGTGGCTTCAATCTGTTACTTGAAGGGACCACGTCTTTATTTTAATGTGACTTTGATAAGTCAGATGGGTGAGTGGCATTAAACTCTACCTGCAAAATGATTTCAGAGTTAACAGAGAGTCCATCAACACAGATCAGAATCATGTTAACCAGGCTGACTTCAACATTTTATCATGGGCCTTCTTTGGAAGGAGCCGTCTTCCGAGCTGGCCTCTAGTGGCCACTCCAGGGACCGCAGTTTGTAGCACGGACACTTTGCATCTGCTAAACAGGGTTAACGTTGTCATTCTGACATAAAGTAGCATCACAGCTTTATGGAGGCCTCATTCAGTAAAAGTGTGTAGCACAAATATGTGGTAAATTGTGCATAGGAACGTTTGAAGCACAAATATGGGATCCATGAATATATTCTTACTTAGATTTATTCTTACACTGCAAACAAAAAAAAAAAACTCTCTCAAGCCATGTGTGCACACAAATGATTACAGCCAGCTTTATCAGAAAATGTAAGCACATACTCTTTTTACTAAATGCATGACATATTTAAACTACTCTCCGTAAAGGAGGAAAAGCCTCATAGATTTCAATGATACAAACTGTAAATTGTCTAAACATATGAGATAACCATGAAATTAACGCATTTTCCACCTTATCATACTTGAAATATTGAACCTTAAGTTAAATATGTAGATTACTATTATAAATGAAGAAATGTGACGGTTTAAATTGTCAATACATTTTACACTGTCACAATTTTGGTGTTAATTAAACCGTCAACTACTCCCACCAACAGTGCAATGAATTTGTGCATCTGTTGCCAAATCCAGTTGATTAGTTGGAGCCTTTTCAAGAGCATTCAGTGAGCAAACTGATTACAGTTTATGTCCAGGAAATTAAACCGTGGCAGATCGAGCCACGCTTGAAGGCATTGCACCATCAAGGTGGTCAGAACAACATTGGCTGGTTTGCATGTGTCATAAATCCAGAGGTGATTTTGCATCCCCACTTACTTTATGCACAGAGTCGATTCATTTCTACACATCTTTTGGTTATTTAGGCCCACTGTGTTTGAGTTTTAACTCACAGCTCTGCAGCCTTTAAATAGGGGGTATTGTGCTTTTTGAGGCTTTTTTTCTGTCCCTCTATAACCTCCACAGAAGCTTTACATGATTAATCAAGTCTCTATTTTTCTCACTCCAGTGTTTTAGAAAACTCTTACTTCAGCTTCTGTCTGAATCACTTCTTTTAGCTGCTGTCTCTTTAAGACTCCCTCTCCTTAAACTCCCCTTCCTCTGATTGGTCAGCCATATGTTCTCGCCCAGTTTCTTGTATTAAGAAATTATTCTTGTTTCAAGAAACTTGAGAACTAAACTTTTCCAACCCGACTGGTGGATTTTTCAAAGCAAATTCAGGCGTCACTTGTTCTCTTTGCATATCTAGAAGTGAGACAATTATCTGGACTTGTCAAGTGAATGTGGCTCATATTAAATCTAAGGAGAAACTTCCTAAAAGTAAGACATAAACATTAGCTTAGACTTTAGTTTTGCAGATGCTGGGGTATTCAGTGATATCTGAAGGGCTGACTGAGATTTTCCCCTTGTTCACCACTTGCTCTCACTGGAGAGATGATGGTGGCCTTTGAGGTCGAAAAGCTCCTTAGTAATTAGTTGTCATGTTTTTACCATCAGAGGAGTCTTTCACCACACACTTGTGAGATTGAAATTCTTAGATTTAGACATGTTAAATATTCAACCTTATTTTAAAAAGTATTTCACTTGTTCTTTTAACTTTTGGTTAACAGTATAATCTCAAATGGAGCAAAGACATTTTGTTTTTGTCTCAATGATTCCAGGGATCCTAAAATTCAGAACTAACATCTTAAAAAAACGGCTTAGATTAGAACTCAGATAAGAGGTTAGAGGGACTAATCCAGAGATAACACAAACACCTCCTCCTGCATGAAAACACCTGATTATCAGAAAAAAAGTCCTAAGCTGATGTGTTTAGTTCCTGCAGGCTGCTGAAGAACATTCCTGAATAGTTGAAGGCAGTAAAGAGAAAGTTTTTAGAGATGTCAGCTCTTCATGAGGGACCTTTGCTCTGCTGGCCTGGCCCTGCCAGCTGCAGGTCACATTGCTGCTTCATTACTGTTTGCCTGTGGCCCCCTGACCCTCCAGCCTTCATTTGCACCTCGGTGAGGACCACTCCATCACTGTACAGGCCGAGCACACACACACACACACACACACACACACACACACACACACACACACACACACACACACACACAAACACACACATCACACTGATGTCATGAGTGCATGGCAGAGACAGTAGATGAGGAGATCAAGCCAAACCAACCTGAAAGTATTCCAGTTCAGACTCACAGCTTTTAATTTAATTCATTTTTATACTTTTATTTTCTTCTTTTTTTTTTCGTTTTTTAAGTTATTTCATTTTTTTATTTTTTATTTTTATTTTTAATTCCTGTTCAAAAAAACAATTTGTTGCCAGATATTTCAGACCTATAGAGAATAATTTTGATCCTTTGGCATCTTCAACTCAATAGAGCTGTTGCATTAACTTGAATGTTATTGCCAGTGTTGAAAAATGACTTTAAAAGAGACAGTTACTCCTTACTTACCCAGAAAAGTAAATGAATTGGTAACTGAATTGATCCTTAAAAATGTGTTTAGTTACCATGGATACTCAACTCATCTTAACTTTATTTATAGAGCACTTTAAAAACAACCACAGCTGAAACAAAGTGCTGTACACATATGGACAGAACACTAAAGCAAAGATAAAAATCAGATATGAACACTCAAGTTATTGTGTCATTGTTTCATTGTTCCTAAAAACAATCTAAGAACAATTAAAAAAAAACCTAAAACAATAACTAAAAACAAACCATAAAAGACTAAAACAGAGCCAAGCCTCATGCTGGGTTAAAAGCTAAGGAATAAAATTGGGTTTTAATTTGAGTTTTAAAAAACAGACAGTGAGGAGGATTGTCTAATGTAAATGGGAAGCTTGTTCCACAATTTAGGGGCAGCAACAGAAAAAAATATTGTGATATTTTTCAAAAAACTTAATTCTCACTTGTCCCACCACCTTTAAAGAGACAGTATAGTGTTGATCATGCTCATAATTTTTGGCAATGATGAAGTACAGTTTAGGTTTGGGCTTCCTGAGGTGTGTGTAGTGCCGTACCTAGGAAATATAACACATGAAAATATACAAAGCAAAGACAAATACCTGGTGGCATCAAAGCCACCAAAGCTAGTTGGATAGAAAAGTAGTTGGACACTGTAGAAAAAATTCTACAGATAATTTTACACTCAATTTAAGACTTCAGCAAACTGTCAATGAAAATGGAAACACTAGACTGACTACAAAATACACCATAACCAATTAAAAGGAGGCTAAACTGTCTATTTACTACTACATTTGCGACAACAACTTTATACTTTTGTCTATGTTATTTTTGCTCTCTAGATTACTGTGCAATAACACGTACACTTCATGTGCACTGTATGCAAACCTGCGTTGTTGAATTTACAGAGTACATTGCTTTTTTGTCACTAATGCAGCCCTTAGCTGCTCTATTCATATATAAAATAAGGCATTTTTTATGGGTAGCTATTTTTTTACATTTTTAACTTTTTAAATTTTCTTTGTACAGCTCTTAATGTGTGTAATCTGTGATCTTTGCTGCTGTAACTGTAAATTTCCCCCGTTGTGGGATAAATAGAGGGATTATCTTATCTTATCTTATCTTATCTTGTCTTATCTCATCTGAATCTTAACTGACACCAAAGTTTTTATGTGTTTATTTATATGTAATCTCATCAAGAAAACAAAATAAAAGTAACAGGGTTCCTACACATCCATAAAAAGTCTTAAATTCATGTATTTAAAACTAAGGCCTTAAAAAGTCTTAAAATCATTAAAGTGTTATATTCTGGTCTTAAATTACTTAAAGACTGAAATTTGTCAGGGCAGGATTTTTTAATGTTTTATTTTATTTTTTTTGTTTGTTTTGTTTTATTTTATTTTTGCGAAGGAGATGTAGAGTGAAAACTGTCTTACAAGCTGCTGATATTATTTATCTGCATCCTAGCTTGGCAGTGTATGACTTCGGCCACTGTTTGCACTTTTACATGCAGATATTAACCAATGAGCAACTTTATGTTCAATAAACAGTCAAAAAGTAAACTTGAATGAGCCACATTAAGTGACACATGCTATGATTTGGTTGTAATGCAGCAGGACCCCCAAACCATCAACCATATTTATGTTTTTGGTCCGACATTTCATTCTAAGTGGCATTAAAAGGTCTTAAAAAGTCTTTAATTTGACTTGCCAAAACCTGCAGGTACCCTAAGTAATTAAAATGCAAAATAAATACATCCATTCTAGTTAAAAGATAGATTAAGTCCTTTTCGAGCACACAATGTTCCAAATATTGTTGTGTGTCAGTATAAACCCTTCACAGGCAGGTGACTGCAAATTAGAACAGAAATGGTGTGAGTGATTTAGGGCAGGTATTGGCTACCTTTGACTCTCCTCACATGCAGATCTGAATGTGTTAGCCGTACGTCGCACCACAACGCAGATTGTAACAAAGGGGTGTCAGTGATGGAGGAGTTTTGCTGATCCATTTCTTAAAGTGGACACGTCTCCATCACTGTGTTGTTTCAGGTACTTATTAGACGACGTGACACCCCAATCAGAGCAGAAGAAGCTTTTCATGTCATTGTTTGTTGTTTCACCTTTTGACCTTGTAAGTTATTGAAGTTTATGATTTATGTTTGCTTTATTTTCTGTGTATCCATAGCTCTTTGTAGAAAAAGTTGCTCTTAAAGCTAAATATATGTATGAGTTCAGAGTTAACACAGAGACACAGAAACCATCATCTTCAGAAAACAAAACATTTTAATTTATTATTAAATGACATAAATAAAACTCCCACAGAGTTCAGATACAAATACATAGTTATGTACAGGTGTTTGATTCAGAAGGCACTTGTGTTTCTTGGAGTGTTTGCTGAAGAGAGGCACGTTTAAACTGAGAACACTGGACGTTAATTTATTCTATTTACACACATATACACAGTAATGTTAGCAGAACCATCTCATAAATGTAGAAATTAAAAAAAGATTCAAGGATTGTTCAGTTTCAGGAGCTAAAGGAGTTTAAAATGTGTGACAAACACGTTTACTAAGAGCACAGAGGGATGATTTGATGAAGTCTTTGAGGATGTGATGTCGTCCCACATAGAAACGGGATCCTCCTTCACTTTGAGTCGGGTGGTTGGAATGACTGATCGGAGTGTAAAAAGGAGAAAGGCAGGATCCTCTCAGGCCTCCACATCTTCTCCAGGCCATTTCCTTCATGTTTTTAGTCCTGCTCTTAAAGTTTGAGCGGCTCAGTAGCTCTGAGCCACAGGAGCCCAGGAGGCGGTCAGCCTGGCGATGGAGCTCTCAAACTGAGCGTCTCCAACCCCGACTTCACTCAGGCTGGGGTCATACATGGAGGAGGGCGAGGAGACGGGCAGAGAGGAGGTCAGGCTGGTGTAGGAGGAGCCCCTCAGGAACTGGGATGTCAGACCTCCTGGTATGGAGCCTGAGGCTGAGCCTGAGGGGGTGAGGGTGGTGCCGGCCACCGACCAGAGGCTGGGGTACTGACTGTGGAGCAGAGAGGAGAGGCTTAGTTTGTCATCCAAAAACTGCTTATTTTTACACATAAAATGATTAAAGCATGGTTACAGTGCTCACCTAGAGTTGGAGGAGGAGTTGGTGGAGTGGGACAGTGTTCCCATGCCGCTGGAGTTTGGGATCTGGAGAGCAGACCAGCTGTCATGAGTGGGGAGGGCCCCTGAAGTGTTGTCCATGTAGTTATCTGAAAAATAAAAAACACCACACATTAGCACCTATCCTTGCAGTTTTTTTCTGGCATCCATACTCCAGTGATGTGAGTGTGGACGTACTGGTGCTGGAGGCTCGGTGGGGGTAGTGGCTGGGGTACGGGGCCGCTCTGTGGCTCCTCAGGCTGGAGTAGCGCTCGCAGTAGGAGCTGGAGGAGTGGCCCGCCGTGCTGCTGAACTGAGGGGGGCTGCTGCTGGGGCAGATGGGTGTTTGTCCAGGGAGGAACCATCCACCAACTGTGGGAACAAATCAGCAGAACATAACTTTAATATCACAGCAGCAGCTTTAAAGTGATACAATGACTTTAGTACATACAAGAAAAGAGACTCACGCTGAGAGTAGCCCGACTGTTGAGTGTCTGTGCTGTGATCAGGGACGTCTTTGTGATCACTCCTGAAACCAAACATAAAAAATACATGAGAATCTGCTCTTAAAGCTCTGGATAACTTAGAGAAAAAGCGTGAAGAGAAAGATGATGATACCTTTCTTTAGCATCCAGGAAAGCTTTTGCAAAGGGGTTGTGCTTGATCTTCAGAGCAGTTATCTGTGAAGATGATGTGACAAGTTAGCATTTCGATCAAAAACTATTGATCAGATAACTGAAAATCAGGATTCATGTCATAAGATCATAATTCACCTCTTCATTCTGATAAGCTGTGACAGCGATGAACTGAGTTTCAGGGAAAGACTGGCTGCTGATCATCTTCTGGATTCCTCCAACTTTCACAATGTGTATCCTCGGCTCATATTTGTGCAGAGAGTTCAGCATAATCTACAGGGGGAAAAACACATTAGGGTTAGTCATAAAAAAAAAGTTGATTTTTTTTCCTGGATAGTGTGCAGCTGTTTCATCTTGATGCAAATAATCACTTAAGTTAATGAAAGTCTGAAGAATCTTTGAACTATAATTAATTTTCTATGCCTGATATATCTTTAATTTAGACATGTGACAGGAAAACATGGTTGTAAATATTTTCCTGTGTTTTTTTCTGTCAGTTTTGTAGAAAAAAATTCTTAAATGTTGTCATGATAGTCTTTGTTTTCTCACCTGTCCACCTCCGTTGAGTTTGTTGGACAGTTTGACTTTGCTGAAGGAGACAGGCGCTTTCATCCAGTGCGCTCCAAAGTTTGGAGAGTCCGGGTGGATGTAAACGCAGCTGGGACTCTGTGGCTCCGGTTTGCCGCCGGGGACCCACTCTCCGTTCACGTATTTCCACCTGTTGTTGTCTGCGGCCACGAAATCCAGCAGCACTGAGTACATGGCGTTGGGGTCCAGGCCTGTGACGCTGGCCCTGAGCACCGGGAACATCCTCCTGGAAAAAACACACAACAAGATCAGTGATTTTAATTCTTTATTTCAGGCGCGGCATCGACGGAAATGTTTACGGACAAAGTAACAAAAGCTAGAAAACAGGTTTCGCTTCTTCTGGGCCTCTAAGGCCTCCAGAGCAGCGAATTTTGGAGCTCTCCATATACTTGTTAACTCTTCTACATTAAAAGAAACCACTTTCAAAGCTTCTAAATAAAAATTAAGTTAACGAATTAACCTGATATTCCAGAATTCCCCGTGCGTAAAAGTGCGTAATATGCGCAAAGCTGTTTGGCCGCTGTACCTACCTTCCAGTTTTGGTGACAATCATCTCGTTGGTCAACTCTTTGAACTTGTTCCATAAATCTGCGTCGTCCAGGGTCAGTTTAATATCCCGCTCGGACGCGTCTCCTTTCTCACTGCCCTTTTGGAACTCGCTCTCCACAGCGCTCAGCAGATGCTCCAGCCGCTGGTCTGCGTTGGAAGAAGTCATATTTCCAGCTGTGTGGTCCGATCTAAATCCAAGACGGTCAGTGCAGAGGGCTCTTTGACTCGAGAAGGCCCGGGTGATTCTGCTTTCCAAACCCTGAGGCCTCCACATTTAAGGGCCCTAAGGGACCTCATGGGGATATGGGGCGTGGTTTGGGGGCGTGCGTCTGTCCTCTCTGCAGGATTCAGCGTCTGCAAACGCCTCCCCCACTCTTCCATCAACCTTTCCTAATAATATTCAGCACTTTAAAGTAACCCATGACCTGTTGAAATAAAATAAATTTTCCAGTAGAAAAAAAAATACACAAATGAATCAATCAGAAACACAGTAAAGAGAATAATATGTTCTGGTCTTCATCAGAGTTTACAGACTGAATTAGTTTCTAAGACTGCTTTGGAGTAAAGCGTATGATTCCTGGTTTGATCCCCTGAAGTCTTTAAACCTTTGCAGTGTGAGCGTGTACACACTCTGTGAGCTGTGTGCTCAAACAAAAGAAGGGAAGCCAGGCCACAGAGCTGCGCCTTTGAACTCAGTTGTATATTTGCAAATAGTGTTAATCTTTTGTTGTCTCAAATCCACATGGGAGAGGGCCTGTGTTTACTGAGGATGGGCCATTAGGCCAGACTCTGTGTTCCTGTTGTGCCAAAGTGTGGACGGCCCACAAGTGATGCCTGGATTTACATAATGGGCCTTCAGGACTCCTTCTGAGGCCCTCTGATATTTAATATCTCAGCCAGCACAGACCACTTCCACTCTTTAAATACATTCATTTATTTACTAGAGCAGGACAAGGGGAAGAGTTGTTCCAACTTTTTTTTTCATCATTTACCACAAAACTGCAAAATCTGCTTCATTACTGCTTAAAAAAAATGAACTACTCTTTAAACCTTTGGTCCCAAGTGAAGGAAAGAAGTTTCTCATCACACACTTTGATTAAAAGTACTCACATATTTCACATATTACATTCATTTTTGAACAGTTTAATTTCCATTTGCGATCTTCCTTCTGTACATTTGCATTTGTATATTTTCTATTATCATTATTGTAATATTTTCTTGCTGCAGCCAATTGCTTTCAAATGCCTGCAGAGTTTTTGTATATTTGTATATGTTGTTTTTATTATTATACCATTTTTTTTGTTTCTCTTGGCTATTTTTTAAAATATTTTTATTATACTGTTAGGACTCTTGGTGGACAGCAAAAAAAAAAAAATATTTTTTTAAGGGGAACACATTTCTTTACTGTGCTCTCACTAACTGGGTACAGCATGTGAAAGAAGTTTAGATTCCAGAATAAAGTTCTTCTTGAGTTCTTGTTCCATTTTTCAAGATGAACTTGAGTGTCAGAAAATAACAGAAGTTTACACAACAGTTTGACAATAATGCTTAAGTACTATTCTAACTGTAAGGCACAAAATAAACACATTATCCATTTATGTAACTAATACAAAAAAATCCTCAACAGAATGAAGAATCTGAAGATTAAAAAAAAGGATGACATAAGTCCCTGTCCATTTAACCTGTGACTTTCACTCCCAGAGAAAAAAAACCACATGAATATATACATATATATTTTTATTTTTAAGTCGTTGAATCTCTACCCAATCAGGTGTGATCCAGTTCAATGTATTTTCAATGAAAAAGAGTGATTCACAAAGTGTTCTTCCTAATGGTTGAGCAGAAAGTGAAGTTAAGAATGGTGCATGTACTTTGTGCACTTAGAGTTATAAATCTTAAGTGTTAAAATCAAAGACTCATCAGGCTGCATGGTGGGTGTATTTAAGTGGGACATCTCCAGTTGCTTGTGTTCTGTGCTTGATGACTTTCATTCTTCTGCTACTTTAGCTTCACTTTATTTCTGCAAAGATATCTGTTTATTAATGAACCTTTAATGGGGTGAACCTTAGAATGTGTTTTGAGGAGTAATTAAATATGTGAAACACTTTCTTATTTCTGAAGAAACAAGTTGATAGACAAGAAAAAGAGTTAGGCATACAGAGTTTTGTTTTCATTTCTTTCTATATGAAGCTTCTAGAGACTTTTATTTCTCAGGTTAACCAACACTGCATTGTCTCACTGTGGTTGGCAGGATAAGACTTTTCTTCAGGTGACACCTTTTTCTGTGTCTTGTGATGGACTAACCTGAGTAAAGGTGGAGGTTCAAGTGTTTTTGCGGATTTTTTGCATGTAAATACCCTCATATATTCTCCTGGTTTTCCTCATCGTTTCTCTGATGTATGATACAGCATCTGGGGGATTATTTCTGTGGACAGAAATTAACTTTACTTATAAATGTACTTTATACTGAAATCATATATAAATAAACTTTTAAAAATGCAAAATAAATAGAAAACATGTTATTATTTATGTGCAAACTTTTTGTCAGCAGCCACACAGCTCCACCTTAAGATACACCTGCTGACACTTAATACGTTGTTAAAGTGGAAAAACATTATGAAATGACTTTACTGTGACTTAATATTTTGATGGACTGACTTCTTTACTTTTAACCCATGTAATCCCAAATTTTCCCCCACAAAATAAGAGCATGCATCCCAAATTTTTACCTTGAAAATAATATTTAAGTAATATGCATATTTCTTGTTATTATTATGAAAATGAAAACAACAGTAATCATAATAATAACAACACTTAAAAAATATTATTATTATTATTATTGTTGTTGTTATTTTGATTATTCATCATCATCACCTTAATTGCCAGATTCAGAAGTCCATTTAGAAAAAAAAACAACCAAGCAACAACTATTGAAAATAAAACAAAACAATAATAATAACAAGAACAAACACAACCAAATAGAAAATTGTCTAAAAGCACTTTTAAAAGTACAAAACATCACCATTATGATTATTTTTTTATTATTATCTTTCATTTTAAACTTTTAATAAATCAACCAAAGTCAAACCAACATTTCAAGAGATTGTACAAATAAAACATTAACTTTTGTTATCAGTGTAATTTAAAAATCATTGAGCATTTTGGAGCTGTGATGAAAAAGGAGTTTTTGGATCATGCTTGTCACACAGATTTCCTTGGAATAATGGATTTCGAATAAAAGTTGATGTAATAAGTCATGTGACCTGAATTAAATGAGCTTGCTTGATTGTAACCAGTTCTACTACACTGAAGATAAACATCTGTTTTCAGCTCAGCTTCTCAGCGCTTGTTAGTTAATCTAAGGGATTTTTACCATTAAAAAAGAAAACTTTTTAAAACCTGTCATCAAACATTTTCTCTTCAGTTTGAGCTGGGATTTCACAGATCAACAAGTATAAAGATGACAAGAACAGGTGATGATGATTTTGTCATTGTGTCAGTTTTAATGTAATGTAGTCTGAAGTGATTGTCTTTGGGTCTTTGTGACTGTGACCCTCACAGACCTGACTGACACTTCTCCTCTCACCCTCAGTCTGCTCGCTCACATCTGAGCTTGTTTTGTTGTTTTGTTCCCGCTACCTCGGCCTCCTCTGTCTGTGATGTACTTGGAATTGAGTTAAGGCTTTGGAGCGTGACTCCACTTTACTGCAGCACTTCCTCCAGCTCCTCAGAGGCCGTAAATGTAAAGAGGTCCTCTCACACCTTTGCATCCCACAGCATTCAGCTCCTCTTCCTTTTCCTCCTCTCTTCACTCAGACACAGCTTTGGGGACAGAGAGTGTTAAAAAGTGTCTGCATACAGAACCCAAACCCCCACAGACCAGACCAGACAAGACTCTGCAGGCTCTGCTAACCCATGACAGGAAGCTGCCTCACCCCGCCAAAATAAGACTGAATTTGATAAGTAAGGAATGAGTCTCCTTAGCTGCAGAAACAAAACACTTTGTTGGATGAGCTCCAGGAGTGTGTTGTGGAGTCAGGTGTTGCCTGGAGAAGATATGAGAGCACATAACATCCTCACACACATACACACACACACACACACACACACTTTGATTGACAGGCAGAGTCCAAACTGAGCTGGAGCAGGAGCATCTTCATCCCACGCTGTGAGCGAATGTCTGCTCTGAAAATATGAAGTTTACATGAAAAGCCAGCGCAGGTTTCCCACAGATTTCTCCTCATACACACACACTCACACTCACACAGGCTGCTGCCGGAGAGCTGAGGGTTAAGCGCTGCAGGCCGCGCTCTGGCATGGGCACACACTCACCTAGGTGAGAAATATTGCAGAGGTCTGGTGCTTCACAAAGGGGACAGTTATAACGATGCATATTTTCCAGAGGACTCTGCTGCCCTAAATGAGTAAACACAGCGAGGCGGACACACACATGAGTCAGGCCTGGGAAGAAAAAACACTCCAAATAAGAGGAGGAGGACAGGTACAAACGCTCACACTGACATTTTTATCAAGAATTATGAAATAGGTTTGTTTCTGCTCCAACAACACATGAATTCACTCTTTATAACGATGACAAAAACATTTGAAAGCACCAAAACATCTTATGACCTCATCAGCTTTTGACTTACCCCTATTTTGAAACATACATCTGTGCTGTTTTATTTGTATTTATCAAAAACTAACTTCCCATGTTTCTGATTAACAGTTTCCCCTCACTGATGCTCACCTGACACCTTGAAAGCTACTTTTGTTTTCCGTCTTGATTTCTATCAACTCTTTGAAAATGTCTCTACTAAGACTGATCACTCTCCAGCATCTATAAATTGCCTAAAAATGTAAAACTTTTGTAACACCAACCTTACTCACGTCGGTCGTGTTGTAAACTCACAGTAAAAGCTGAGTGACTCTTAAAGAGTGAAGTATTTCTGTCAGCATGAGTGCTGTCTTCACACAGGGAGAGACAGAAGGAGACAACAATCAACAACCATCAGAAAAATTTAAAAAAAAAAAAACACAGATGAAGTGTGATTTATGGAATTATTTGGCCATTAGAATGAAAATGCACCAGTATTAATAACAGAAAGAGACTTTAACCCTCACATACATTACATATACAACGTTTGGATGAAATTTGACCTTTTTTGATGTTTGACAGTAAAAATAATCCAAACCTCTGTCTTTTAATCTGAAATGGAAAATACTTTAACACTGTATTCTTGTGTGTAGGTGCTACAACTTTTTGTACATGGACACAAATGTGACCTGTATCTTTGGATTTTAGATCTAGCAGTGTGAATTGAAAGTGTTTTGAATGCAGAGACCAGTTTATAAGTAATTTTTTTTATTTTAATGATGTAGTGAGGATAAACCGTAATGGTTTAACATCCAAAAATCCAACAGTTCCAAGAGTTCATGCCATTTTCATATTAAATAAGAAACTTACATTTGTATGGTTTTTAATTGCTATGTTTTGAATTGAACAGGATATGATACGGTGTAAAAGGTGGATGTTTTTCTCAATACAAGTGGTGTAAAACTAAATAACACATTTCACAGCTAAAGCTTGAAGTCAAATTAAATCCAGTTAGGATTAATTTTTCATAGTAGTTGTTTACTTTTCTTTTAAAAGATTGATAATAAAACAAAACAAAGATCATCAACAAAAGAGAAAGTTCTCATTTCCAAATCTGAAAAGGTATCTATGTTACAATTTCTTGGCTTTGTTTCCACTGACACTGAAAGATTTTATTGCTGCTTATTTTCTTCTTTCAAGTTTATTTTCGATTCTAATCACATGGTTTTAATATACAAAGTGTTACAGCTGTCAGCTATGAAAGAAAATATGCATGAAATTAGGTAAAAGGACTAAGAAAGTGAAGTAAGTAAAGAATAAAACGGTTTGAATGGACCAGCATTAAACATTAACTATTGAAAATAAATTTACTTCATGTGACTTTTTAAAATCTCTGAGTCTTTATCTGTTTCTGCAAGGAGCTCAAGACCCACAGAGGCAACAGAAAAACAACAGCAGCTTCTTTCTCTCACACACACACACACATACACACACAGGCCCTGCCCTCCCTGATGTGGATTGGGGCCCTGAGCTTCGTCTGTCACTTTAACGTTTCCACTTCAAGTTCAGGAAATCTAAACTTTCCTCTTCTAATCACCCGGCCCTTTGAAAGGGATAAAAAGAATTAGTGGGGACAGTAATTGCCCCCCCTCGGCCCCCGCCCGCCCTCATCTAGGGGTCCTACAGTAGACCTGGGGACCTTTGGCATGCTAATGACAGGAGGCTCAGCTTTGACACCACAGAGAGACAGTCAGCAGCTTCAGCAGCAGGGATCAAGACAGAAATAAAAATGTTATAAAATACTGACAGAAATGTCAGAAATACAGATCCAGCTTTATATGACTTTATTTAATGTTTATGTTATAATTAGACTGAAAGACGTATGAAACCACAGATGAACACAGATCAGTGGAAGAGCAGAGGCTCCTCGTTTGAAGTAGAGGCTTCATACTGAGGAGAGAAGAGAAGAGAAGAGAGAGGAGTTCACATTCTGAAATAAGTGACTTTACAATTTTTAATCTTTGGTATGGACAAAAAAAGTGACATCATGCATCTTGATGACTTGATAATGGAAAATGTAATGATAAATATATGAATCAAAAGCCTTTTCATGCTCATAAATAGTCTATAACTATCCCGAAGCCTGGTCAAAAACATATTTTTATTTTTTATCTTTTTTTGGCGTGTATTAGAAATTAACAGAAGTTAGCAGTAATGTTAACATCAAAACTTGCTCAAAGTCTGACAGTCTGCCCCCATTCAGATTGACACATGAGACCTCCTCGAATTCTAAAAAACACATGTAACCCTTCTGTTGTCTTTGGGTCAATTTGACCTGGTTCCAAAAGTTATCATAGCTTTGTTTTTGTTTTTGTTTTTTCATAGAATTGCTTGAAAATTACATGGATGGTTCTATGTTATGGTGCTATGCTATTTGCAAAACTAGTTGTAACTGTATTTGTTATATGATGAGTGTTTTATAAAAATGTATAGCATCTTGCTAAAATAAAATAAAAAAACTGAAGTGATTTCAGAACAATATCCTGCCTACACTTTGACATTGACCTGACTGAGATAATACATCAACACATGTTACTCTGATGATTACAAATTTCTGCTTTTTCTACTCAAAGAAGAACTATTCTTTTATGTAAATAAGGTCTATCATACCATATTTACCAAAACTGTTAAATATATACAAAAACGTTTGTAACATCCTCACTAAAAGGAGAGGCAAAAAAAAGAGAATTTGAACTTTATGAACTTTATAACTTTTATAAGTAAATCTGACACCAAAGACTCAATCATAAAGATCTGTAGGTTCAGATCTATTTGGGACCTGAATCCTTCGTTTTCTGAAGTCAAATGTAGACAAACTCAATACACCTTTTTTTCTTTAATTTCTTCTTTTTATTTGTAGCTGTACAATTTTCTAGTGCATGTTTGAGCTTTTACGTCTTTACTGAAAAGACGTAGGAGTTAAAAACCAAAAGAAATACAGTGAGGATTTACACACAGAAGAGGAGCACAGGTTGGACTTGACCTTTGAGTCAGAGTTTGTGCATAAGGCTCATGACTGAACAGCTAACACTACATTTTAATTCTGGTCCAATTTTATTGCAGTTTGACTTACAAGACGGTCACTGTTGGAAGAATGATGGTAAGAATTTATTTTATCAAACAACTGTCTAATATTTTTATTTTATGCACACAGTTTAGTTATTATTCATTAACCACAGTGTTTTCCATTTTCTCTCTCTATTTGTCCTTTAAGTATATTTTCCTTCATCTCTTTTATATTCAGTCAGAGGGTAGACAGGCTGAGAAAATGCAAGCATTGCTTAAAAAATTAGACAAATAAATTTAACTGGCAAATAACTGGTTTAAACAAGTCATTTTGTTCTCCTGTCTATTCAAAAAAGTTTTAGTTGTGTCCCGTACTTGATTCTAGAAGTTGAGGTTAAAACTTAAATTTGAATTGTAACACGGGAAAGTGTTACCTGACCCAGTTCAAACTTAAATTTAGCTAAATATTAATGACTTGCTACATCTATTTTTTTTGTAAAAAAGCTTCTATCATAATTATTTTCTTGACCCATTTACTCAACGCTTCATTACTGGCCCATGTCAGCATAAAAGGCTATTAAAAGTGTGGGTAAATAATTTGATGTATGGTAGAAGTAAAATATGAACATTGTCAACATGACCCCCCAGCTCTGCCCTGTGACCGTCCTGTGGGCCTCCACCCACAGGTTGACAAACACAGCTTTAGATCATGCTCTGTGACAGTTGAAATCTCAGCGCTGCACCTGCAGAGAGAGACGTAAACAGCGTGAGCAGCACGTGGAAGTGTCATGGCGTGTTAATGTGCTGAGCGTGAAGCTGATCTCTGATTGGTCACCGTCAGAGGTCGACACGCCGCTACTGCCGCTGTGTGTGAACATCTCATTTTAATTGTGCATTTATAGAGAGAGGAAGTGGTGTTAGAGGAAGCGGGTGATGAGGTCACACGTCCCCTGACTCTGGGTAAATAATGTTTCCTCAGCACCTATCATTAATCCTCTGTCTTTAACACTTACTGTTTGTCAGTGGAGACCGGCCTCGCTCCTTTTGATCTCCCCCCTGCCCATTCAGGCCTCCCTCCCACTAAACCCTCACCCTCAGAGCAGCTCAGAGCCGCTCCGAGCAGAGACGGAGTTATAAAATGTCTCTGCAGCAGACAGAGGCAGACAGCGGGGTCTGTTTCTGATGGTCCGGCCTAAACTTATGATTAATATCTCTTCATATTTGCTCTCATCCGTCACTGTTTCCCGGCCTGAGTCCATCCTTCTCCACGTCAGGAGGAGATAGGATGAAGTGTGAGCTCACTCCACATGCTTACTGTTAATACGTGTGTGTGTGCACACACAGCTGGGGGCCGCTGCAGGGAGATTTAACTGTGTTTTCTCACACACTGGTGTCTGCTGACCTCAGCTGCTCATATTTACATCAGACGACACAGATCACAGCGCAAGAAACACAACAGGCCAAAACAAAGCTGCCTGAGAGGGAAAGTCTGACCATCTGTGGAGAGTTTTTGGATCACAAATATCAACAACAAACTTTTACAGAATGTTGAATAAGAGATGATCTGTTGTAGATGAAGGAAAAGCTGAGAGAATAAATGGAACTCATGAAGCTGAATGAAAATATACCACCAGGAAAACAAACATTTGAACTGAATCTGTCCACCAAAGGGTCCATGGGGCTTTTTCTCTTAATTAACTCTCATGACTTGAAACCTCTGAAAGAACTGCTGAGAAGAAGAATTTGGGACAAAGTTTTCTGAGAAGGTCTGGAAGGTTCCTTAGAAAGATGTATCTTCATCAATCAAAGCTTTTGCATCCCCTCCACTGATCCAAAGTCAGGTTATATAAAGTCCTTTATGCTTTCAATCTCACATGTGACAGTGCAGACAAACAGTAGACACTATGTTTTGGTCCTGCACTAAACTACACAGGTTTTGGAAACTCAAACTTACAACTTCTACAAATGTCTCATAGATGTCTTTGAGCAATTATTAGGATCGTTCCACCTGATCTACAGTACATCTCAGCCACCTATTGAAAATTACGATGACTTTTGGTTATATTTAAATAAATATCATCTAAATTTCAACCCTAATACGCAGAAAATCTCATATTTGATACATAACTGTCACAGACCAAAAGAAGAATAACATCTAAATTGTGACTCATTTTTAAAAATGAGTTATTTTCTGCATTCACAGAAACCATATTTACTGAAAAATATCCAAAAAAAGTTTTCAAAACTAACCAGTGTATGAAATACGTTACAAAAAGATATATAAAAAAACAAAATTATATGGCTGTATTCTTTTTTGTGGATTTTGTTGAAAAGGCCAATACTAGTCAGTTCCAAAAGAATTGAAATGTTCGAGCTATTTTTTTTGTGGGCCAGCCTTTACAGGGTTAAATCATGGGTTACTTCTGTTATTATCATTTGACAAAAAATACAATGCACTACAAGAGGAAGTGTTCAGAGATTCTATGCCACATGGGAACCTTATATAAACAGAATACAATGATTTGCATGTTATGTTAAACCTTTATCAAAACTACAAAGACATGATATTTATTGTTCAATCTGATAGACTCTTGTTTTCTTCGCAAATATTCACTTGTTTTGAAATTTAAAAAGAATTTTAAGGTTACGACCATCATTTTTAATTTGATGCCTGCGACAGGTTCCTACAAAGCTGGAACAGGAGCAACAAAGACTGGGAAAGTTGCTGATGCTGAAAAAACAGCTGTTTGGATCATTGCACAGGTGAACAGGTTCACTGGAAACAGGTGAGTGTCTTGACTGGGTATAAAAGGAACATCCCCAAAAGATTCAGTCCTTCACAAGATGGGGCCAGGTTCACCACTTTGTCAACAATTGCGTGAGCAAATAGTCCAACAGTTAAAGAACAATGTTTCTCTTTGTAATAAACATTTACAAAAAAAATTTGGGATTTTCATCATACACAGACGATGATATCATCGAAAGATTCAGAGAATCTGGAGAAATTCCTGCACATAAGCAGGGAGAGCCAAAACTAACATTGAGTGCTTGTGACCTTTGACCCCTCAGGCAGTGCTGCATTAAAAATCCACATCATTGTGTAAAGGATATTAGCACGTGGGCTCAGGAACACTTCAGAAAACCATTGTCAGTTAACACAGTTCATCACCACATCTACAAGTGACAGTTCAAACTCTACCATGCAAAGACAAAGCCAGATATCAACAACATCAAGAAACACAGACACTGACAGCTTCTCTGGTCCCGAGCTCATTCGAAATGGACTGAAGCAAAGTGGAAAGTCTGCTGTGGTCTGATGAGTCCACATTTCAGACTCCTTTTGGAAATTCATGGACATAGTGTCCTCCGGGCAAAAGAAGAAAAGAACAATCTGAATTTTTCTCATAGGAGTAAACATGCCTGTTTGTTTCAGCTTTTGAGAAATGTGTTGCAGCATCAAATTCAAAATGAGTGAATAGCAGTTTGAACAATAAATATCTTGTCTTTGTAGTGTATTTAACTGAATATGGGTTAAGCAGGATTTCTAAGTGATTGTATACTGTTTTTGTCCCAGCCAGGTTGGATTTGGGGTTGTATTATTAAATAGAGCTGAAGACCCCACAACAGTCCAAGTAACCTCTTTTTTATATGTATGTTTTATATGAGAGGAAGTACTATCATGGCGGGCTGGTGTTCAGGGGCCCCAGAGATCCAGCCTGCGTCTGCCTGCAGAGTCTAGGGCCCAGGCAGGACTATAGGAAGGGGGGGGCACTGCACCGTAAACTGGAGGGGGGTAAACAAAGAGGCCGGGCTGCTTTTACAGCCTTCCCACGCCAGGCAGCAGCAGCAGCTGACTGGAAAGTGTTACCTGAAATACACTGAGTGGCTCCCTCCACCAGCACACAGCCAATCTGGGTGCAGGAGCTGGGGCCCAGGTGTACAAACAGCAAACACAGGGGCCACATCAAAGGCTCTCATTAAAAGACAATAGAAGCTGCCCTCCTCCTCATCTCCTCTGCACACCCCCCAAATAAGTCCTGTCAGGGCTTCAACCCCAACACAGCACAACACGACACAGACTGTCTCCCCCAGCTCCACTGCCCCCTACTGTCCAGAGAGGGGACATGAGGGAACATCAGGTGTAACCTTACACACTGAAAACATCCTCATTCAGGATGATGAGACCAACCAGAGCACAAAGATCCACATTTGGAGTGAAATATTGTTTTTTTAATTTCAGTTTCTTGAAGGAGTTAAGTTTGTTTTTTTGTTCATCTTAAGTCTACAATGTTTATTTTAACCCATAACACCCCAAATTTCTTAAAAAATGTACTCACATTTCTAAAGATTCAAGATTCAGGAAGGAAAAACAGATTTCTTTTTCCTTTTTCCTGCAAAACTCTCTGCTGTTAGAAAATTTCTGAAGGGCTTAACAAAAACACAGAATCAAACTCAGACTTTGGATGTCTCTCTGCTCAGAGAGTTGCTGTACTTT
This sequence comes from Thalassoma bifasciatum, assembly GCA_008086565.1. Classification (NCBI taxonomy): domain Eukaryota; kingdom Metazoa; phylum Chordata; class Actinopteri; order Labriformes; family Labridae; genus Thalassoma; species Thalassoma bifasciatum. The sequence continues at coordinate 86,630 of RPOG01000501.1, read as the reverse complement.
GTTGTATGGGTATGAAAGTGGATAAAGACATCAACAGCCTCAATTTTTACTCTCATCAAAAAAAAAACTATAAAAATCCAGAATTATGCCATTTTATTGCTTGTGATTTAGATGCAAGTTGAAGACGTGTTTGTATTTGTTGATGTGTTTAAAGTTTATTTTCAGTCTCAAACTAATGAATAATTATTTAAGTGTTAACCAAAAAAGGAAATAGTCCACGAACATATTGCTGAAAGCTGAAGGTTTGCGAAAAGTTTTAAGGCACTGCTGCACACAAAGTTTGAATAAATATTTTCTATCTCTTCTCATGAATGGTTTTGATTTGCAAAGGTTGTGGTTTCTTTCTAAATGCTTACTTACAAAGAAATTAATTTCTCATAAAATATAATAAAATATCCAGGCCATTGAACAGTTTCAATTTTTATAAGTATGCCACAAAATATTGAGCAATGTTGAAAATATTGCATGAAAAAAAACAGTAACTTCTGATTCTCACAATCATTTATACTCATAATTGAATGCTACTGCGCAAAACAATTATTTTGCATGAAATAACTATAAGAGCAAAGTGCAAAATAAAGACACATATGTGTGGCTTCAGTATGTCATCTCAATAACTTGACTGTGGTTGTGCAACAAACAAAAAAAGTTTTCCAGGCTCAAGAGCCATCACATACTTCTGCCAAGTGGTGGAGATGGTTAAATCAGTTTGAGTTAAGTTAGAGATTCCCCCCATTTGGTCAATGAGGTAGCTAAAGGGTTAAACTTTTTTGCTGTGATATACTTCTTTTTATACAATTCATTTCAAAGGAATAGATTCATTTCATGAGAAGAGGTAAAAATGTGTTATTCTATTATTTGTGCGACAGTCTGGTTAAAAACATACGTATATAAAATGCTTAACAAATATATTCAACAACTTGTCATAGAAATAAAAAAACCACCCAGCATCATAACGTGCTTCAACTCCCCACTTTCCTTCGTTTCACTATTTCTAACAGGTGAAGGGTTTCAAACTGATTTTATGTTTTCATTTCAGGAAGACAAGTGAAATTCTAAAAGAAGTCAGAAAAAAATGAAGAATGACAAACAAACGCTAAAAACACTTTTTTTCTCTTCAGGAATGACAGAAAATAATGATGTGCTTCACTTTTTTCTGTCTTTTTGTACAACAGCACATTTAGGAATTCATGGAGAACAACAACTACTATATTTTAGCATCTGAGACATTGCAAATACTAGTGGAGCAACCATTATAAAAACACAAGAAGTGTTTTGGTGGTCAGCTATACACTGTTTATTCAGGGTAGAGGGAGTACACATCTTTTACTGAGTGGTGATCTAATAAATTTGTCTTTAAGTACCAGCAGTGGAATAAAAACTGTTAACCACGTGCTCTGTCTCGTAATATTCTGCTCCATATGTAAATTTACAAATCCAATTCACCAGCTCCTCCTGTGACATACAACAGGGTGTTCATCAAGTCTCTTTACAATTTAAGAAATCTATTACAAAGACAATAGATGAGAAATCTTAATCAGATTTAGTCCATGTACTCAGTAGTTCTCATTTTTTATAATCACATTGCATTCGTGTAATTCAGGAATCCTTTTGATAAAAGGGGTACTGTTAAATAACGCCCTGAAATATGGCTGCTCCTCAAGAAAGAGCTCAGTGTGTGTCATGGTTTACTGAAACAAAATCAGATAGAGTTAGAGAAACTAAAGAAACAAGTGAGAGAGAAAATTTACCCACACGTCCACTAAGTCAGTGCTGGATAAAGAGAGGAGTGGACGATCAAGAACACCTGAGGAAAACACTGATGGTGTGAGACAAGTCTGTCAACATTCTCCTATAAAATTAGTTCTCCCAAGAAAATCTTCAATATCTACCCCTCATTTTTTCTTACAATTTCCACATACTTTTCTGTCCATTTTCTTTTGAAATAAAAATTGTAAAGAGACTTTAAGGATGCCCTGTATAACTTCAACAAGTGCTTCCCCCTCCTTTTCTGTTTGTCCCTCCTGTGGTGACAATAAAAACTGTTATTAAGACCCTGAGACATTTATCTTTAAAATAGATTTTTGTCAGAACTTGGCATAAAATGTACAAAACACAAAGCATAACCCTGCCACACAACAAAATAAGGTCTCTTTTGTAATAACAAGATGTTTTTCACATTATTATGAGATATTTCCCTTTTATTGCAATGGTTATACAGACTATTACCACAGTCGGTATGTATAAAGGCACAGTCTGTGACATCACCTGTTTGTTTCTCATACTGAGTTTCAAGACCCATGTGATAGGAGCCATATTACAGCATATGACTTGATCTAATTTCAAGTTAGGATGAGTTAACGAGACAGACCTTTACCTTCTTTGCGCACAGCTACAGGGCGTTAGTGAAATCAGTCATGACCTTATATGGGCAATAGTTGTAAGTTCATTAACTTAACCCTTTATAGCCAAACGTATTGTGTATGATACATGAGTTCAAAGACCTCTATCTCATCAACATGATAAACAGTTTCTGTGAAAGCCTGTTAAATATATTTAAAAAAAAACAAAAAAAAAAACATATTCTACCACCTTAAGGATTGTCATATCACCAAAGTTTGCTGAAGTTGTATTTTGGCCCTTTTCAAAATGTCTGCTCTCATGAAATAATCCACTCACATATTTTCAGGAAAATCATTTCTGATTTTCAAGAAGTTGCAGCAAGAATAACATCTGAATAGTTACTCTCTTTTTAAAACAAGTGTTTTATGCATCAAATGCATTTTTACTAACTAAAATTGACCTTGCTAAAATAGTTGGAAAAACTGCCCAGTGTGTTAAATGTTATACAAGAAATATATCATAAATAAAATGATAAAGCAATATTTATTGTGGATTTTTCAAAAAGGGTTACCTTACAGCTCAGTTCCAAAAAATTGGAATTTTCCGACAATTTTTTAATGGGTCAGACTTTACAGGATTAAGAGATGATTTAAATAAAAATTCACCTTTGATGCACCTGCAGTTTCCTCCAGAGCTTTTCTCACAACAAAAATGAAAACAGAAAAATCTTGTTACAACAATAAAGTTACAGTTATTTAGAAACACTTCACTCTACAGGTCCACATATTCCATCCAAATTAGGTCATAATTAGACATACTTCTTAAAATGTTTTATTAGAAATAATCCTTAAATTTTATGACAATTGGATTAATATTAGCAAATAATGATGTCCATATTAAACAAAGTAAATCAGGATTGGTAAGTAACCAATATGTTCAGTTTCTTGGATGTTTTCTCCAAATTTTAAGGTTATTGAGTGAAAAGTAGTGAATAAATCATGGCAAATTGTGCACCCAACTTCATATTACATCAGTTATGACTGAAAATTCATATTAACTTGTGTCAGGATATTTTCATTCTTCTTAGGGCCTGAAAAGATGTTTTCCATTTTTTCCAAACATATATATTTATTTTTTTATATTTATATATATATTTTTTTTTTAAAAGTTATAGACAAACATTTGAGGGTGAAAAAGCTTATAAACTATAAATTATTCAGTGTTAAAATGGATGAAAGAGAGGTAAAATATTCCGCCAAGTATTAAAAAAAGATTATTCATGAAATTACAGAGAAAAAAATTGTTCATATTTGCATTAAGTTCACACTGTTTTATGTTGAATGCTCAGTTAGAAATATTTGGGGAAAAAATGGAAAACTTCTTTTCATGCCTTAAGACAAATAAAAACACTCAAGGGAAAAATCCTGACACTGATTTTCATAATTCATGCATCAGAGGGTTAAAGAAGTCACATACTTTTTTCCCCCTATTATCATGAAATTTGGGGAAAATTTTAATTGAACAATAAGGAAGTTTGTATAATTGTTACCCAATTGGGATGAAATTTGTGGACCTGTAAAGTAAAGTGTACTTGCTGACTTTTTTAAGAAAAATACCTCTCTCCATCCTCACATTAGCATCTTGCCGGGCAACAACAGCTCTGACGTAAACTATCAGAAATGAGGTCTCCAAAGTCACTGAGTTGAGTTTGTGCACCATTCAGGAGACATGAGTCATCCCCCAGCAGATGAAAACACACACACACACACACACACACACACATAAGTTTTAAAGCAGGCCCCCAAAGGCCCGTGCTGTGCCGTGGGCTGTGTGTCAGCCTGGGAAAAGCTGATGTGGACTCCACAGACAGCAGCAGCTCAGCTTTGATGGGGAAGCCTCTTTGTAGTTGGCCTGGAGATGGCTTGTTAGTCAGTAAAAGTGAGGGCTAAATGGCTCCCTAACAGGAAGCAGTTTACACGGTGACGCTCAACCTGCCTGTGGCCCTCTATTGTCCTCAGCCCCATGTCCCACTTCATTACCATTTCCATAAGAAAGGAGCAGTAATTGCCCCTTTTCTTCTGCGGCCCCTTCATCTTAGAGTGTCTCCTTTTTTTTTTTTACCCCCTTCCTTCTCCTCTCGTTCAATCCTTCTCTCAGTTTGTCTGAACCACTATAACAAACACACTCCAACCTTACTGTTTGCCACTAAACAGATTCAACGC
>RPOG01000501.1:0-81955 GCA_008086565.1 Thalassoma bifasciatum | reverse complement strand
CTGGTAAACATCTTCACTGTTTACATTCAAATCAATCTATAACAGGAAGATCACATTTAAAAGTAGAAATAAAGTGCTTAATTCATATTTACAATTTTATCTTTTATCCAGAAAGTGACTGATAGCATTTTAAGGCTGTATCATCAGTCAAACCTTCATTTATTCACTCATTTGTAATGTCATCACAATCACAGCAATATTGAAAACATTGAAAATATTGAAAATTGGTTCGTTAAAAGCAGACATGCATGCAAACATATTCAATGCTATATTCTAAAACTCCATTATAAATGGATTTTCAGAGAAGTTTTTTCAACCTAGTCTAAATGTCCTAAGGCAAAAATCTTTGTCATAATCAAACATACTGAGATATGAAATCCTGAAACTTTCCTGGTATTTGCTTGAAATTTCCCAGCACTTTTCAAGCCTTGGAATTGGTTGGTTTCAGAAAGAGGCTTCAGTTTTATTGAATCTCTATTTTGCTGAGCAGTAATTGGCCTGAAGGACTAACCTGAGGAGGTGTTTGTTGTAATATCAGCCTAAGCAACGTGTTCTTCTCCTCATCTATGTTAGTTCACCTGATCACTGGACAAGAGATGTCAGCCAATCAGCAGCAGGGACACTGTTGATGGACAACTTGGAGCTTTTCTGATTTATTTACTCACCAAACTAATGCAGAATAAAATACGGAATGTATGAATGTAAAAGTGTAACTATATTTCCATCAGCTCCTGAGGCCAAATGTGACAAACATGCACTAAAATGTCCTCTTGAAAGCCAAAACACAACTTAAAATGTTATTTTAGGAACCAAAATGCATGCTGAAGTGCAGTTTGGAGCCAAAACACTTTATATAATTCTCTCTTGAGAGCATAAATGTACACTTTAATGCCCTCCTGGTTGTATAGATGCACATCAAAGTGCCCTCTTGGGCGCGTAAACAGGTGCTAAACTGTCCTCTTGAGTGGCATAGAAACACAATAACACACCAAAATGCCCAACTGGGTGCCAAAACAAGCTAAAGTGCAGTCTTGGAAGCCAAAAAACATGCTTAAGGGCCCTCTTGGGTACCAAACACACACTGAAGGACCAACTTGGGAGCCAAAATGTGCCATAGCATAGTCTTAGGAGCCCAAACCCAGTTAAAGTGGAGTCTTGGGAGCCAAAACACACGCCAAACTGCCCACTCAGGAACCAAAACACAGGCTTCAGTGCCTTGTGTTTAGCCCACAATTGCTAGTGCAGCCATGGGAACCTAAAAACATGCTAAAATGCCTTCTGTGGAGCCAAAAATGCTATAGTGCAGTCTTGAAAGCCATAAAAAATTCTAAATTGCCCCCTTGAGAACCAATACACACACCCAAGGGCCTACTTGGGAGCCAAAATGTGCCAAAATGCAGTCATGGGAGCCAAAACTTGTGCTACACTGCCCACTCAGGAGCCAAATCACAGGCTTGAGTGGGCAGTGTTTAGCCCAAAAGTGCTAGTGCAGCCATGGGAACCTAAAAACATGCTAAAGTGCCCATTCAAAAATGCCATAGTGCAGTCTTGGTCAGTCGCTGAAGGGCCCACTTGGGAGAACTAAACGTGCTGAAGTGTAGTCTTGGGAGCCAAAACTGAGTTAAAGTGCAACCTTTGGCGAGAAAAAAACAATAAACATTCTAAAGTACCCTTTTGGAACCAAAACAAATTCTAATGTGCCCTCTTGGGAACCAAAGCCCACGTTTAAGTGTTGTGTGTTGAGCCCAAAAGTGCTAAAGTGCAGTCATGGGAGCCAAAACCAAGCGAAAAGTATCCTCTGGGGAACCAAAACACACATATATAGTGCCCCTTTGGGTGTCAAAGCACATGCTCAAGTGTCAACTTAGGTGGGGTGATCATCCTGTATGTGATATATTTTTTTTTTTTTTTTGCCCCTGCCCTTCAAAAAGTCTGTTCATGCCTCCGTCAGATGGTGCATTGTCTCACCTGGCTGTGATGTTCTCTAAGCATGATGGGACTGAAAATGTGAAGTCAGCTCTGAATAAGACAGTTGACACTTTTTCTGCTGCTGTTGTGAAATAATGAACATTTATAAATGCTTCCACCTCTGAGTATTTACTCTCTTTCACAAACACAAACACACACACACACACACACACACACACACACACACACACACACACACACACCTTCAGCCTCCAGTCTTCACACAAAGCATGGCCCCCCTCTGCTGGCCACACTAGAAACCACTCTGCTCTGCCTGATAGTAAATATGTTCCCTGCTTGTGCTTCCCATGTTACTGTACATTGTATGGAGAACAATAATTCAATCTTCTCTGAATCTGCATCACAAACAATGTTCCCTGTTTATTTTTCTCCTCGCGTGCACAAGATTGATGATGAATCAGCCACAAATCATACAGAGAGGCAGCAAAAATGCACGTGTGTCCACAGTTTCTACTTTTCAGGCCTGCTTTTGTTCCCAAAGAATATTACACTGGGAATCAAATTACAGGCACAGGGCGTAGTGAATGATTGATATAATGCAACAGCGTGCAGTTAAAATGACTGGGGGATGTTTTATTCATGAGGGGTTAGATAAACAATAAAATCTTGGCTGAAACGTGAACACCCACAGAACAATAGATTCATGGGAACAGCAAGCACATTAGAGTGTTGTGTAATCGCTCATTCTTCGTGTTATCGCTTGAGAATGTATAAATCCTCCTGCTTGAGTGTAATTCCAGTTTAGATGTCAGTAACCGCATTGAAATCTTTGAAGATTTGACTCCAGAGTGAGATATTTCTGAACACACCTCATCAGCTTTTATGGAATTTAAATAAATGTGTTTGCATTCAGCTTTTTTTTTTTTTTTTTTTTTTCTTTTNGGTTCCTGGAACACCTGGTTGAAAACAGCTCATGTATCTTCACTGTTTTTGGACATGAAAACGAAACACGAGGCGAATGAAACCTTTCATGCCAGCAGCGTCACACTGATCAACACATGCATGTTTGTCCCTTTCATTTTCTACATCTGCATCTCTTTTGTCTTCAGAGCGCGGAAAAACGGAAACATATCCCACTCTTATTTATTTTCAGAGCTGGCCTCAAATGGGAATGAGGTCGGTTATACATCCAAGATTGACAATTTTATGCTGCCAAATTAAAAGAACCCTCTGAATTAGCGAGATAATTGCATGCAATCTCCCTTTAATGGGCCTGTCAGTGATTACTGGCTGCCTCGACCGGCCTGATCAGCGGCAGGGGAGGGGGGAGCGCTGAAAATGAAATGTCAATCATATTAGAATAAATGAGTAAATTAGTGCGAATGGCTCATTGTCAGAGAGAATCAGTCCTAACGTGCCTCTCTTCTACCCACGGTGGTGACTGACACCATTGAGAGGAAGAGGGGACCAAGAAGAGGGGAGGGAGCACAGACAGAGGTAGAGGGAGGAGGACGAGGGACAAAGAAATTACATGTGAGCACATGGTGCTGACAGCTTATGAGATGTACAATTATAAGCTTCAACCGGAGAAGCACAGCGCTGTGGCGTGGAGCAGGCCACAATAATTCCTCTTCATCTGCTCGTCGTCTGCCAGCTGCTGCAGCTACAGCGTTCAAGGCAGCATCACAGGAGAGGCAGACATTAAAGGAAAGTTCTGGAGAGGTTTTAAGGTGAGCTGAGCACCAATGTTTACTTTAGATTAGTGTCTCCTCTTAAAGAGCTCTCACACAATTACAGTCAAAAGGAGAGAAAGGGGACTTTCCTCTGACTGCATCAAATAACATCTTTAATATATAAAACAAAGACTTACTATAACAGCACATGCAAAAGAAAGTGGCAGTCAATGCCCCTTGGGACCAAATTGTTAAGAGCCATGCACTCAAATGCCTGCTTGGGAGCCAAAGCATAAGATAAAGTGCTATATGGGTAACCAAAACAAAGGCAAAGGTGACCTACTGGTTGGCTGAATACAACAGCCTTCTTGGGTACCAAAACACATACTAGAGTGACATTATGGGCAACAAAACATGTACTAGAGTGGCATTATGGGCAACAAAACACATACTAGAGTGGCAGTATGGGCACCAAAACTCCTACAAGAGTGACATGCTGGGTACCAAAACACATACTAGAGGGACATGCTTTTACCAGAACACATACTAAAGTGACATTATTGGCATCAAAACACATACTAGAGCGATATGCCGGCTACGAAAACACAAGCTAAAATGTCCTCTTTGGTGGCAAAATCACGTACTACAGTGACATCCATGGAACCAAAACAGTTACATGAGTGACATGTTTGGCATCAAACATCATATTAGAGTGACATGCGGGGTACCAAAACACATGCTAGAGAGACATGTTGAGCACCAAAACACATCCTAAGTGAAATGCTTTTCCAAAAAAGAAATAGAGTGACATCCTTGGTACCAAAACACATGCTAGAATGACATGTTTGGCATAAAAAAACCCATACTGTTATGACATTATGGGCACTAGAACACATACTAGAGTGACGTTTGGCACTAAAACACATACTAGAGTGACATTATGGGCACAAAAACTCATATGATAGTGCCTTCCAGTGTTCCAAAACACATACTAGAGTGAGATGTTGAGCACCAAAGCACATACTAAAACGACATGCTTTTACCAAAACATGTTATACAGTGACATCCTTGGTACCAAAACACATACTAGAGTGACGTGTGGCAACAAAACACATACTAGAGTGACATTATGGGCAACAAAACATGTACTAGAGTGGCATTATGGGCAACAAAACACATACTAGAGTGGCAGTATGGGCACCAAAACTCCTACAAGAGTGACATGCTGGGTACCAAAACACATACTAGAGGGACATGCTTTTACCAGAACACATACTAAAGTGACATTATTGGCATCAAAACACATACTAGAGCGATATGCCGGCTACCAAAACACAAGCTAAAATGTCCTCTTTGGTGGCAAAATCACGTACTACAGTGACATCCATGGAACCAAAACAGTTACATGAGTGACATGTTTGGCACTAAAACACTTACTACTCACTGTACAAACCGTAGTTTGTAGTATAATCTCACTGTACGCCCCATGGTTTTGTGTACGATCTCTCTGTACAACTCGTGGTTTTGTGTAGGATTCACTTTACGAAAAGGTTTTTTCTTTATCTCACTGTAGGAACCATGGTTTTGTGTACGATCTTACTGTACAAACCGTATTTTTTTGGGTATGACAATACTGTATATGGGCACTAGAACACATACTAGAGTGACGTTTGGCACTAAAACACATACTAGAGTGACATTATGGGCACAAAAACTCATATGATAGTGCCTTCCAGTGTTCCAAAACACATACTAGAGTGAGATGTTGAGCACCAAAGCACATACTAAAACGACATGCTTTTACCAAAACATGTTATACAGTGACATCCTTGGTACCAAAACACATACTAGAGTGACGTGTGGCAACAAAACACATACTAGAGTGACATTATGGGCACAAAAACTCATATGATAGTGCCTTCCAGTGTTCCAAAACACATACTAGAGTGAGATGTTGAGCACCAAAGCACATACTAAAACGACATGCTTTTACCAAAACATGTTATACAGTGACATCCTTGGTACCAAAACACATACTAGAGTGACGTGTGGCAACAAAACACATACTAGAGTGACGTGTGGCAACAAAACACATACTAGAGTGACCTGTGGCAACAAAACACATACTGGAGTGACATCTTGGGTGTCAAAAATAAATGTTAGCGTGACATCTTAGGTGCAAAAACACAAGCTAAAATGCTCCATTGGGTGTCAAAAACACATAATAGAGTGACGTCTTGGGCACCATAACACAAGCTAAATTGCTCCCTTCATTGACTCCCACTGTTGAAGTGCTCTTAAGGAAGTGAAAGAAGTAAATGCCAAAGTGCTGCAAACCAAAACACATGCTAAAGAGCCCTTTTGAGTGGCAAATACTGTTTAGGTGCCCTTTTGGTAGCCTGAACAAAATAAATGCCTCCCAAGAACCAAAACATGTGCTTGAGTGCTCTATCTGGTCGCAGAAAACTGGCTAAGTGTCCTCATGGGAGCCAAAGCACATGCCAAAGTACACTCTTGAAGTCAAAACACATGCTTGAGTACCCTCTCACAAGCCAAAACCCACCTTAAGTGCTGTTCTGTTTGGCAAACCACATTAAACTGACCTCTTGAGTGGCAAAAATCAAACACCAGAATACCCTTGAAAACATGCACTCTTCAGGTGGCAGAATGAACTGTATGTCTTCAATCTTTTTTCCATGCTCTTCAAAAAGTCTGTGCATGCTGCTGTACCATAGTGGTGTATTTCAACAATGAGCAAACACACCTGGTGCTGGTTGGAGTGAATGAAGCTCAGGCAGAATCAATCACCCATTAGTGAGACAATAAACAGGAGGAGAGTTCAGTGCTGTGCGTGCATCCTCACCATCCAGAGCTCGTCGTCTTGTGTGCAGCCAAGTGCAACTAAAGTGAGTTACTTAGCTGTAATTTGAAGGTTAATTTGTTTCTTTCGCACACTGCTTGATAAATATACCTTAACATTAAATTATATCCAGATATGTTCAGTTGAATGAGCTGATATTTACCTGGAGATATATGAAATTTTAAATCTGTCTGAACTCAGAGACTCCACTTCAGCAGCAAAACTGTAACAGTGTGTATATTTATGTTACTCAAAACCACTGCTGTAGTTGAGTCACCATAACTCCAGTCTTAGTCCAATCTCAAGTCCTCAGTGTTGGAGTCCAAGTCACCAAAATAAGTCTAAGTGGGGTCTTCTACACCTGATTTTTAGTACAGGTGGAGTCCCCAGTGTTTGATCCTGAGTCCTAGAAAAGTGTAAAATTGGTTTCTGGTGATCTGAATTTATCAGTGTGACTTTTGAGTAAAGAGTCTACAAGAAATCTCTAGCCTGTAAGTATAATGCGAACCACAAAAGCTTTGTTTCGCTACACTCCTTCTAACTCAGGAAAATATTTTTTATATGCAGAACACACCTGCAGTCAGAGCTTATTCATATAATGTTACTGAACTCATCTGCTTAAGGATGGACACTTAAAAACAGATCATAACTTAACCAAACATGATGGAACCATTGAGTAACTTTAGAGGTTGTTGTTAGTTAGCAGCTAGTTTATGACAACATTTTCAACAGTCAAGGTAACATCAGCAATCTACTTACTTCTCTGAGTTCATCCTGGACAGATGTGTCAAAGTAAAACCTTATCTCTGTCTTTTCTACATAGCAAACATGTTGCTCTGCATTTGCAAGTTTAAGGCCTAAAATCTTAACCCCTTGATGACAATTGTTAACCTGACACTACAGACTGATAGTTTTGTGTATCCGCTACGAAGATATTTCACTAGTTCATCTGGGAAAGAGCCGTTCAGAAATGTTCTCAGCTGCAGGACCTTACAAAAAAAAAACAGTGATTGATTGGTGATTGGACAGCTGTCCCTTTGACACACTCATCACAGACCAATCCACTTCAAAGCCATGGTATGACGGTGCAGATTTTCGCTGCTGCTGAAAAGCAATAGACCAGTTTGGGGAAGAGCAAAACCATTGTTACTTTCTCTGTTCTTCTTTTAAGGAAAAAAATTAGTCAATTTCTGATAAAACTGCTGGTATTGCAGTTTCAAACGCCACCATTGTTTTCAAACATTCAGGCACTCCCTGCTGTTGTCACGTCCACAGCTCCTGCCTCTGATTGGGCCTGTCAATATTGGACCGAGTTGAAATTGTTTGTCGATGGAGCTTGGCAAGATGGATTTCAGAAAGAAATCAGGCAGGTCCATCTGCTCTGCAAGGTCAGACGGTTGTTGCAAATTAGTGACAAAACTTTCTGCAACATCAGGTCTCGATACAGCTGAGATGATCTTTGTATCCCATCAACAGCATTTACCGGGTCATACACATGTATAAATATTAAACATTCTGTTTTTTTATAAGCAGATGTGTTCTAACATGTCTAATGCAATATTTTTTAATAACATTATAAAGAATTTTTTAAGGAATTTTCCCCAACTGAGTCACACTGTCATAAATACAGTTGTGCCTAAAAGTTTACACCCCCTCCAGCAGAATTTTCTGATTTTTTGCCCTTTCCTCAGAAAATATGAATGAAAACACAAAAACTTTTCTGTCACTCATGGTTAGAGGTTGGGTGAAGACATTTATTAACAAACACCTGTGTTTACTCTTTTTAAATCATAATGACAACAGAAACTTCAAAAATGACCCTGTTCATTTTATACACACACACACTGATTACAAGCAAATAGATCACAGGTGAGGATGGTTACCTTTAGTAGACATTTAAACACATTTGTGTCAACTTTTGTGCATTTATCAGGCCCAAAACCACCAGAGTTGTGTTAACTTCTTAACAGGGTCATTTTTGAAGTTTCCGTTGTCATTATGATTTAAAAGTAATAAACTATTTTTTTTTCAATAAATGTCTTCACCCAACCACTAACCATGAGTGATAGAAAGGATTTTGTGCTATTATTCGTATTTTCTGAGAAAAGGTAAAAAAATCAGGAATTCTGCAGGGGGGTGTAAACTTTTGGGCACAAGTGTACAGGCAGAAATATGTCATAAGCAAACGTACATGCAAAAATGTAAAAAAAATATTTACAAATGGCACTAACTAGTTTTGAAAACTGAAGAACTTGAATGGTTTCTTTTACAGAGCGACAAAAACCATGAATGGCGAAAGATAAAAGAAGATTAAGGTATTTACAATAGCTCAGACGTATTCTTTATGTCCTCTCAGCACCCCATAAAGTCCCTTTCAAAAAAGTCCGAATATGTAGTTGAGCTTCTCTTCAGTCTGTGCTTTCTGCTCATTAAGGAGCTGGTCCTCATCTTCTTCAATTGCTACTATTTCTTTATGACTGCTCGTCATCTTCAGTGTCACAAATGGTTTCTTTCATACGACTAGAAAAGCATGAACAGTGAAAAATAGAAGAATTTTATAGAAATCAAATTTCTTGAAAAAAAAATAGTGTAAGATGACAGCTACAAACGCTCCTGAAATTTGCCAGAGATTTTTCACCACTTTTCAACTCTAGTATTGACAAACGTTTATAGGCCAAGGAAATAGATTTTAGGAAGGAAACTGGAGAAGCTGTTGGAGAGCAGGAGAAATCCAGAGTTACCTGGTGGTGCAGGTGTGTTAACTGCAAAAAATGCTAATCTCCACAGGTAAAAAAAATATATATCATGAAATAAATGATGATAATGAAGTTTATGATTTTAATATCCAAGTTAATTTACCCCATAAACTGTAGAAAACATGGATGAGTGGCATAGTCTCTGCTACGTCACCTGTCTGTTCCTGATGTAGAGTTATGAAGTTGATCGATGGCGGGGGCTTTGAGCTTCTTTACTAACAGCTATAGGGCGTCCATCAGTCAGCTGAGCTAAGCTTCTGATTGGACAAACTCACGATCCCAACATCTTTCAAACAGCTGACTTTGAAAAAAATTTGCACGCCTGTATAGTGTGTGCCTTTAGCGAAATGAGCTTTACAGACCCCAGCCGTTTTTCCAACCAGGCTGTAATGCCCAGAAAGTCTTTTTTATTTTTAATTTTTTTCAGCTTAGTGTGTACATGGTTTCTGGTCTTTCTGTCGCCGGCCTCAAGTGGATTCTCCATGAACAGCAACTTTGTTAAACCTCAGGTTGCCCCTTGGTTTACCCCGATAAAGAAACAGAGTATATTTTTCACATATTCATGTACAGGCTAAAGCACTCAACTCAAAATGTAAACGTTGCTTTGACTACAAAGCTGCTGCTCCTCTAAAGGATTTTTAAATAAAATTTTTATTAAAAGGAATACTTAAATATTAATTGTCATATTTCTATTTTTTATTTCAATAGAAAAAACTTTCACCTCTAACCTCAGCTTTCTCATCTTGTAAGTTTCTATTTCTTCCACTCTTTCAGCTCCTTCCCCTGTGGTTTCCCACAGGCAGCAGGAGCCGGGTGTAAATCAAGGCAAAATTCCTCCAGTTCGACAATTCATTTGTCCACAGGCTTGTTAGTCAGGGAGAAGGAGGAGAAGGAGCGCATGTCAATAAATCATCTGACGCCTGGCTGTATTTATGCCCACAGCAATGAGTTTAACAAGGAGAGCGGTCCTTGAAGCAATATCCTAAGTGGCACTTCATCCCTGTCTCCTTCTTCTAAACCCCCTCCTCTTGAGAGGAGAGGAGGCAGAAGGCAGGAGGAGAGAGAGGAGAGGGAAACCTCCGAAGACTAACACTTCACCGTCCTCTACGAAGTCGCTGTCGCGCGTCTGTCTCTCTTCTGCCTGACTCTGTGGGCGACGACAGAGACCCGATTTTAATAGGGTACTCGGTCTCTAAACCTCTTGAAGTAAAGGAACAAGTATTAATTTGTCCTCAACCTTAATCTGACCCAGTCTCTCTCCTGCAGGAGCCGAGCCGGGGGCTTCCTGCAGCGCTTATTGAGCCCTACTTATTACAGGGATCAGAATCCATCCTCCACTTCAGCTGCCAAGTGTGGGTCACCCTATTCAATTACTTTTGCCATTCATAGTCTAAGGAGATGATGGATCCTGGAGATCCTGCTTTCACACTCAGCTGAGGAGACAGTGCAGGGTTCAGGGAAGGTGATTGGGATTTCTTACTACACTGTGAAAAAATGGCACAATCCTCCTTAATGCATACTGTAACTACAGAATAAAACAATCCCATCATGCACTACAGCGCTCTCACCACTGGGTGGCAATCCTGAACCAGCCCTCCTACTCCCTCTTCTTCTTTCCCACACTCTTCCACCCACTGCTGCTTAAATTACTGGCATAAAAGAGAGAGCTGTTTGTTCTGTTCGCTCCTCACACACCATCATCACTCTGCAGAGCGAGATAGACACTCTTGTATTCCTGTCAAAGCAGTTTGCGAAATCAAGAATAGCCCGGCTGAATAATTTAATAAATGAAGCTTATTTGCAGCAAATCAAGGCTGAAAATAGCAGCTGCCCCTTTTCTCCTGACCCTCAGTGCCAATTATCCTTCCTCCAACGTGGTTTCACTCTGAGAATAGAAGAAAACAATCAAATACGCCTCTGCTGGTTTTCCCATCATGATTTAAAAGCTCTCAATTAGCCGCACAGCAAAGGGAAGCACTGGTATGTTTTAATTCTCAGGTAAAGCAAAGTTATCCCAGCACCTGAGAAGATGTTAGAGGTGTAAAAGTAGCAGGCAGGTTATCAGGGCCTCTATCCTGCTGTGACACGGTGTCGATTTGTCAGCGTCGGCTTCACTCCTGCTCCTCCAGAATCACTTTTTATATCACGAAGACAAAAAAAAAAAAAAAAAAGGTCTCTCCAGGTTAACCCTCCGCCGCCGGATGATCAGCCTCGCGCCCATTGTTGCTGCGCCCTTTATGAAGCTGATTTAGTGTGAGCCCAGAAGTGTGTCTTGTGCTCGGCTACATGATTTGAGCCGGGGTGGAGAATGGGATACAAGCTTGGCTCCATACAAAAGCCCCCTCGCTCGGGTCGCAGTGCTGAGCCTCTGACCTCTCCCTCTCAATGGGCATTGTGCGGCCCCCTTGGATTGGAGGGTAAAACAATCCATATAGGTTTAACAGGCATGAAGCAGGACGGATAAAGCTGGGGGGACATTAGGAGGTGAGATTGGCGTTGGAGCCAAAAGGCCTTGCCCTCAGTGTGCCGTGGGTCAAGGGCAGCCTGGTAATCTGCTGGGGGGGAGGTCGGCCACTCGCAGACGGAGGCGACTGAAGCCCACTTATTACATTTGCACAATGATTTCCTAATTTATTTAATTCTCCCCATTTTCTGGGACCAAATAGTATTGTTCTCTATATGTATGGGAAAGGAATGGCCAGAATCCACTATGCAACAGTCCAGACAAGAGGATTAGCATGCTCTGACCTGCTTTACAGACGCCACAAACAATAGCCTCTCCTTTGTTTCTCATCCACCTTTCTAAAAGTGAGTTTCCAGCAATGTGCAAGTCCAGCGAAGATGCCTTTACACCGAGTTTTACTTTGGCTTCTCTAAACTTTGATTTCAGCTACTTCTGATCTAAATAAAACATGTACAGCTGAATTCCAGGATTAGACCGTGTGTTGCATTAATTCAGTTTTACAGGGCGATTGAACAGATGGCTGTTCCATTCAGGGCAGGTTGTTGCTTGGCTATCTCCACCAAAACACATCAAAGACCACAAACTGTCGCTCAGGGGGCAGCGGGATCTGGTTCTGGTAGCGAACTTGCACGCTTGCTTTGCGCGAGCGTCGGCGCTTTATTTCCTAAGCTGGAGTGTTTTTACCATAACTCTGCCACCAATTGTTTGATCTGAAAAATCTGAACGGCATTGAAAACCAAAGAATTTGCGCTATCCAGTGGTATATGGTTCATTATGCTAATCACAAGCACGTGACATAGCTCAACATAGTAAAAGAACGGAAATACAGCAAAAATGCCAAATTGCTGTAACTCTTCGAGTTTTTGCCCAATTGAAAAATTCATTGCTGACAGAGAGCTAGGAAGCTGTGCTCTCCAACTACAGTTGTCAAATACAGTGTTCTGTCTCCCTGAACTCCAAGAAAAATCAATTTTGTTTTTGTTCTTTCTTCTTCTACATTGCTAACACTTGACACCATGTGCAATAAGCAGTACCACCAGCTCTGTTGGCTTCCATTCCCAAACTGCAGGGGGCAGTGTGTCGCAAACACGTGGATTAGAGCGCTCAACTAAAGTAGAAGAAGTCTGCCTTTGTTTACATCGTTTACCATGTTATTATATAGATCCCATTCCTCTCCTCTGTAGAGTGTGACCAAAAGAAACAGTTATCACTATGATCTCTGTTTGATGAACCAAGCTCTGGTTCAGCCATGATGTCCGTGCATCTCCGCAAGGCAGTCACAAATTTTCAGAGGTGTGCGAAAGGGACCTCGCACGGAGCCTTGCAGACCTCGCAGATGCATCAAGCATAAACCAGGCTTTAAAGGGATCTATGCTTGTGCTCAGCTATAATACAAAGTGTGTTATAATAATAGAATCCATACTTTTGCGCCATGTTTGAGTCATAGACGGTATAATAGTTGGACTTAATCGCCTTGACATCACCTGTCTGTTTCTGGAATGGAGTTTTGAAGCTAAACGGTTGCATCTTTGAAACTGCAGAACAAGTTTCACCCTCGGTACGTTACGTGCAGTAAGTGTAGCAATTCAGATGGGAGAGATTTTTTGAACCAGGCTATAAACATGTTTATTTCTACTGTGAGAACAACTTTTTTTCAGCTTGGTCTGTATGTGACTTCTGGTACTTCCAGAGCTGGCCCCAAGTGGACACTTAAGGAACAGCAGATTTCAGCACTTCTGCATTGTCTCATATTTTTGAACCAGAGGTTACCACTTGGTTTAGGTACACAAATTTAGTATATTAAAAATGCAACAGCAACGTATAAGTCAAGTTTGGAGTTGTTTTTCAGTGTTTTTTCTCACTCAAAATGTTTGATTTCACTCAGAAGTGCGGTGATTCAGCACTATATCACCTGTTCTTGTTTAACTGTCTCATACAGGGCATTAAAATATGTAAAACCTGGAGTTGAAATAAATTCTTTCCACTTTTTTTGGATCCACCCTGTTTGGAGGTTTCATGAGAGAGAAACATTTCAGCACACTTTAATATGAAGTAGTTCCTCATTTGATGTTTGCTGGCACTCAATATAGTGGACAATGAGTGCTGAATAATTTGCTTTGTTGGGAATATTGCAGAGTAAATTGATATTTCTCCACCCTGATATGTGAGTCGTTATTTTATTATGTGATTAGTGTGTTCATTACAGCCAGCAAAGTTGCTCTATAATGGAATATGAAGTCAGTGTGGTTGCTGTGGGACTTGGATGTTTTATAGGGCTTTTCCACTCACTCTCTCCGCTCCCTGCGTGTGTCTCTCTGCCTCTCTCGCTCATTTAGTCAAGGCGGGAGTTTACAGGAACAGCAGGCAGGCAGAGCCTTGTCACACCGCGGAACAACACAGGAATGTATTGTATGCGTTAGAAAGACAGGGCAGCTGGGTCAAAATAGTGCACCAAGTTACCCCAACGTGGCCTCTACGTCCTGAAACGAATTGTATTAACTCCCTGGTAAAAATACAAGCGTAAATAATTATTACAGTTATTTTACCGAGCTCTACATCTAACATTTTGCCTCGTTTTGTGCTGTAAAACAAGAGTCACATACACGCACACACAAGTGAACCGCGGAAGGATATTTAAGGTTGCCAGTGAGTGCTGCGGCGCTGAAAGCACACACAGTAAATTGAGGCTCCGGCTGCGCGGAAAACCCGGAGTGGAGTCTGATTTTAATCTGAGGGAAAAACCACATTTAAAAGTGAAAAAGGAAGAAAAGAGAAGTGCTTCAATGTCTAACAGAGTCTTTAAAGTGTTCTCAACTACCACATGTGTGTACAACCGGTGATATTTCCGTATAATGTGTTGTTTTTATCCACCTTGTGCCTGTGTAGGACAGGAAGCCGTTGCTGTACTATGACCTCTATCTAGACTTGACAATCTCTGGCTCAACTGTGAGAGCGCCAGACACCAGCAGCTACACAGGGACTGAGACTTGTTGTACTGGTGGGCAGTAAAGTGGGACATCCTTTGGAAAGTAAGCTCATTGAGCAGTCCACTGAATTTGCCAGTGGAGGAGGTTTTTGTCGCCTGAATCAATCTTTTCAAACACTTCTTAACCCTTTACCAACAGAGGCTAAAAATGCTCAGGACATATTTGATATTATGGCTGCAATATGCTCTGGAAAATGCCCTGAGTCTGGGTAGTTTGGCCCCTTTGACCAGCAGTGAATTAACTTGAATTTTTAACATTTGGTAAATGATTATTGCACATGGTATGAACATTCACACTGTGTAAAAAATGAAAAACATAAACAAAATTGATTTTTGAGGGGGGGGGGGGGGTTGAGTGAGACAGAACTCTGTAATTGACAATAAGCACAACTCTTCAGCTCCCTGTCAGCACAGGATTTATTTGGAGTGGGCTAATACAGCAGACTATAATTAACATGTAATCTCCATGACATCATTCCTCTGTTTCTGAAACCGAGTTTTGAGGCAAAACGGCTGGTGCAGCCATATTGGAATGGGGTGAGCTTTAAGTCTCCATGCCAACAGCTATAGGGTGCCCGTCAGTCACATGAGCCGAGCTGTGCCTCTGATTGGACAAGCTTATGTTCTTAGTATCTTCCAGAATTAGAAAACCATTGACCTATACTATAGCGTGTGCCATTTGCGAAATGAGCAATTCATATGGGGGACAGTTTTGTTTTACCAGCTGTAAACAGACTAATGTGAAACTTATTATGTGGAATATCTTCTTTCGACTTAGTGTGTATGTGATTTCCTGTACTCCCGGAGTCAGCCTCAAGTGGACACTCAATGAACAGCAAATTTTAGCACTTCCACATCGTCTTGTGTATTTGTACTAGAGGTTGCCGCTTGGCAAATACTTAAGGAGTTACAGCCATTGAGCATTTTGCAATATTTTTGCTGTTTTGCTTTGTGGGGCTACATCACATTAGCGTCAAGAACCATATTTCACTGGAAAGCTCAAATTCTTAGGTTTTAATGCTTTTTGAATTGTAACAGTGATTGAGTTACGGCAATAACATTATGGCTAAGTTAATGTGGTGCCTGTGCTATCGTCACCCTGTCATGCCAAGACGTGTTTAAATATTCAGGAGAAAAGCTGTCAGTCTCAACTGCAAAAGTGTCTCTTCATTTCTCTGAATTGATTCGGCTTGTTTATTAAATTTTGCCAAACTGTGTTCAAATAATAAGTTGTGCTGCTCTTAATAGTCCAGTTAGTCTAGTATTTCAAAAACATCCTTGTAGCATGATGCCTTAGCTACATATTCCTTGTCATTATACCGGTAGATGTTGATTTTAGATGATTTAGTTTCTGTCCCTATTAGAATCTAAGCTTTTTGACACCCTATTTTTTTCTGATTTCGATTTTTTAAGTTGTGTTTTGGGCCCCTAGGTATTCTATGTGGGTGCATGACTTTGCTAACAGATAAAGCTTGTGCTCTTTTTAATCTTTTATGTATTTGTTTGAGCATTTCAGAGCACACCTTTAACATATACTTCTAATTTTTCTTTTGTTGGGCGGCAGCAGCAGTTTAATTTCACACAATGTCAAGTCTCCTGCACAGATATGAGAGCTGTGTGTGTTGATTTGGCCCACTACAAACATGTTTATCTGAATGCCAGACTGTTTAGGCACGCAGATGAGAGAAACAGAGCCACTTTGGCGAAGGAGCACGCTGAAGGCCAGGTCTGTGTGACCACAGACATGTTTAGATCTAATGTATCTAGACGACGGCCCTTATCCAGTACAATCTCCCCTGTCTGTGTGTCTGTGTCTGTCTGTCTGCCCTGGAATGCAGCCACTGACAACGTCTCTTCCCTGGAACAACAGGGAATTATTTGGAAAGGGTGGCAAAATCAACACACCGTCTGTCGATTATCCCCCTGCTATTTTGGGTCCTTTGGCTCGGTTGTGTGTTCAGAGCATCAAAGACCTGTCAGAGACATCGGTCTAAAGGGAGGCGATGCACAGTTTAATCAAACATTTGGGCGCCTCTGTGTTTAGTGTCATGTGCCACCGTTTCAACCAGGAACATATTAAGAAAAACAATGGAGAGAAATCACCCCCTTTGGAGTGAAGAGTCTATGCACATGTGCCCGTTCCCATCGCTCCAAACAGAAATCTGCATTCAGATGCTTTTGGTTGATAGGAAACCAAGAACATTTATTGGCACGCTTAAAAGATACAGAAACCCTTTCATCCATTTCAGCACAATTCCTGTCACCCCCTGGGATGGTGTGTGACGCCTTCGCCAGGAAATATCATGTTTTTTTGTTTATATTTGCAATATCACATCAATATTAGAGGCGCTGAATAGTGCTGCACTTATCACGTCACGCAGACACATTATGAGACATGACATATCATGAAGGCTCTGGTGGAAATGTTGGTGTCTTCTCCACGCTGCTGTTTTGATACGGACTCCATCACTCAGAGCGTCTGTTATTGGGACTGTATGCCTCTGCAGGCCCTGATAATACCCTTTCTCCACTCAGGCCTTTTCCCGACTGTCACGTCTGGTTGACACAAAGTGCTGCCACACGGATGGGGGTTCACCCATCCCTTGAAAGCCCAGCTGTCAGTGGTTACATAATAGGACAGCCTTGTTGGGCTCGCCGGACGGCTTTGTGCGCCTGTCACTGAATGTGATTGTGGGTAAGATTAAGCGGCGGGTGAGAAGCCACAGCTAAGGGGTTCCTACCTGGTCTCCAGCTGAGACGACAGAACAAACAGAATCAGAGGTTTAGGAGGGAGCTTTAATGTGGCTCAGCAAGACTTGTATTGCTTTTTCACAGGGCGCATTGTGTTGATGAACAGTGTTTCTTGCTTACATGCTTGATGTTTGACAAAGATCTGCAAGTGAAAAGCCGGGCTGCATGGGTGGCCGATTGAACAAAAGTCACAAACCATGTCCTGTTTTTACAAGGATTTAAAGCTGCAAGATAACTCCTCTGCACAAAATCAGAAAGCTGTGCTGAGTTTCTTTAGCCTTCAGCTATGATCAATAAGTGCTTATGAAATATCATGTAATGTGATGAAATCACCCTAAAGGGAAAAAGTACATTTAAAATCCCAACTGATGACCAAAGAGGAAGGACGAGGACACGGCCGTGATACCACTACACATGATTTAATATAAAATGCGTTATTGAGCTTGAAACCATAAAATCATGGATACTAGTGGGTGGGGAGCTGAGAGGGGGGGTTACCAATTTATGGTAGAGAGACCTGATTTCCCCAGGGCTTGTGTTGTTAATTCAGTGTATTATAGCACTGTTTATCCAAAGAGGGGGCGGGTGCTGCTGTAAAAGGGGTGCTGTCCTTCAGAGGAGTCTCCCCCATGAGTGACGATCAGCTGCGTTCAACGGAGCGCGCGCTAACCTGGTGAGACTTCCTCCTCTGTCTCCCTCTTCCTGTCAATCCAGCCCAGCTTTTTCCTCTCTCCCCCGCTTATAAGAGAGCCAAGCCTTACATTAAATCTGTGTTTCTGCATAACAGGCCTTGTATGTTTTTTTCCCTCAGTCTGCTGGGCCCTCTTCTGCCTCTCTCCTCTTCCCTTTGCAGTGGAAATAGCGCGAGCCGAGCCTCCCTGTGCCTCACCATCAGCACGTTGTGCACAGCCTGAATTCTTTACAGCAAACAAATATTGTTGCTGAAGGGGTGTGTGTGTGTGTGTGAGAGAGGGGGGTTCTGTGTACAGCACATTTAAACTGTGACTATGGAAACCCCTCTGTCTTCCCCCTTAATACGTGTTTACGTTGCCAGTTTGAGTGACAGATAAAGGCTCACTGGGGGAAGAGGCTCTTTTAAAATGCATTGTCTTCTGCTCCTCCTCCCTTCTTTTTTATTTTCTCCTAAAATAGGGCCTCTCTGGCAGCTTAAAATGAGCCTGAATGAATTGCTTTAGTTATATTTTGCCCTTCTTTCCCCCGATGTGTTCATTTGTACAGTTGCAGGACAGAAATAGCTCTCCTCGGTGCCTGAAATTCTGCATTGCTGTCGTCCCTGACCATGTTCCTGGAGCCCTTTTTATTGGAACAGCCTCAGCGAGGATTGCGTATGTGGCGCCTGCTGCTATCAAAAAAGGGATATCCAAATCTCTTTGAGAGGCAGGTCCTTCAGTGTGAGGTCGAGGGATAAGAGAATAAGAGAGTAAGAATAGGGATGCTTATTTTCCCCTATCCATTGGAGAGAGAGGTTTTATCTCCTCAGAAAGCTGAGGTTACCACACCATGTTCTGCACCTGTGCTGCATTTTCACAGTCATTTCTGCAGCTCTCAGCTCCAGCACAGACTGAGCGCTTTTTAATGAATCATTTTCAGTTTGTAATGCTTCTGTAACCTAATGCTAAGTTGTGTTTGGGCCAGTTGTCTGGAGGAGACAAGCCATACTACAGAGACACATGCCAAACAAAACCCTTGGTTGGCACTATGATGTGGGCATCATGCCTTTGCCAGCCTTCACTCTCTGGGTCCTGTGCCAACCTTTTATAAATGCCCTATTTGGCAAGAGCTGTGCCCAGCAGTGTCTCTTAAGGTTCTGGTTCAAATACCCTCTTCAAATGTGAACCTGTTCCAAATCCTAAATGATCCAAATGATGCGTTCCAAATTGTAAGCTCTCATATCATATTCAGAGGAAACCGTGGATTATGTTTTATCAACTCGACTGGCAACAGATGGAGAAAAACTGGAAAGTCATATGCACGGCCTCAATTTCTTTATTGTCGTACATTATAGTAGATTTTGTTGGTTAATCTCGGCATCCTCCACCCTCTCCACGCTCAGAGAAAAAAAGGTGGCAGCTGCAGCACATCAGCGCTGATGGTTTGTTTTCTCTGTATTCAGCTCGGAGGTGTGTCACCCAGAATTACAGCAAAAGAGCAATTACAGCTGAATGTCCTCGCTTTCATCAGCATTTCAATGCAGAGATTTGAGATCCAACCCCCAGACGGTACCACCCCTATCTGCAGCCCTGCCCCGCAGCCCTCAGGCCAACAATCAGCCGCAAAAGAATGGTCCCAACCCTCCAGTCCCTGGTCCCAGCCTCCCCACAGAGTCAAGATAAAGTTTTGTTTTCACAGTTGACTGATGGGTGGTGCTGGACTCCCTTCACCCCCTCCTGTTGTCCCAGCGTGAATTCAAAAGGTCATTCCTGAAGTGTGCCGCCACACATGGAGACAAGAGACAAGAAACCTTCCTGTCCTCATCATATACACTCCTGATCGAAAGTTTAAGACCATATGAAAATTGCACGAATTTACATTTTGCACTGCTGGTTCTTAAAAAGGTTCTAAGTAGAGTTTCAAAATGCAAAAAGAAGAAATGGGAGTGAGACAAATCAAATGTAAGTAATTTATTGCAAACAACGACAATGAAAGGTAAATAATCTGTTCAACAGCTGATTTTCTGTCAGGTATTCACGCTGTCATGACCTCCTGATGGAAAGGACTAAACATCTTTCTCTCTGAATGTGGTCGGATTGTTGAGCTGCATAATCAAAACCTCTTAAAACGCAACACCATCACTGCTGAGGTTGGACACAGTAAGACAGACATTTTGAATTTCTTCAAAGATCCGGAGAGTTATGGAACAAAAAGTCAAGCAGTAGACCCAAAAAAAACTGGACCAGCAGTGAGCCCCAGGATCTGATTGGCTGACCCAAATTAAGGCTGTTACTGGAGCCGACTGCAGCCCAATAACGATAAGTCAGTGTCTGAGAGAGAAGAGCTTTAAGAACATAAACCTCTTCAAAGGCCTTGTCTCTTTCCACTAAACTTCCCATTTGGACTTTGACAGAGAGCATCATGGGACGTTAAAAAGTGGAAGAAAGTTTAATTCTCTGAGGAGAAAAAAATTGAACCTTGATGGTCCTGATGGAGTTACTGTCATGACAAGGAGATCCCACTGAGACGTTTTTTCAGTGGCACAGTGGAGTGTGTGTGTGTGGGGGGGGGGGGGGGGGGGGGGGGGGGGGGGGGGGGGGGGGGGGGGGGGGGGGGGGGGGGGGGGGGGGGGGGGTGCTCTTTTGGAGCATCCTGCATGTTCCTCTGATCTAAATTACATTGAGAACGGGATGGATGGAGAGGGAAGTTAGCAAAAATGGACGTCAGTTCCAGACAGTGGGGGTCCTCTATGAAGCATCTTCACCACTTAGTGCAAAGTTCCCACTAAAACCTCCTGGAAACACTCACATCAATGAACAAACTAATTTTTGAAGTAATCAACAAGAATGATAGAGTTCTTTATTACTGAGTCCTTTTTCAAACTTTTATTTCTATTTCAGGTTTTTTAGGCTTTCCTGAGCTTTGGTCTTAAACTTTAATTCAGCTGATGAACAGACTATTTACCTTTCATTGTTGTTTGCAATTAATTGCTTGCTCCATTATTTTTGTCTCAGTCCCATTTCTTCCTTTTACATAGTGAAACTCTTCTCAAGAGTGCAAAATGTAAATTTGTGCAATTTTTCAACTGGTCTTTAGATTTTGATCAGGTATTATAAACAAGCTTTATGTAGGACAAAGTTTGTTTCACTTTTCAAACTGAACTCTAACTCCTTCCGCATCAACTTCTCCACTTTTCTTTTTTTCATAATATCAAACCACTATGCTAATGTTTTCTTCTCGTGTTGTTTCCTTGTTTTGCTCTCTCCTTACCCTTTGTACGTTAAGGCACTCATGCTTGAAACAGCACAAACACGAGCCCCCATAAGAGGAGAGAGTTCAGGCACAACAAGAAGCGCGTCTGTAAACAATAGGCTAAAAGAGTGGGACAAGAAAATGATTCAGCTGGTAAGAGATGAAACACATCCAATTTCAATACATGAGAAGATTGGTCTCTTGAGCGTCTCGGGGGCCCAGGGAGTGAATTACATTGGCTGTTTTTCAAAATAATGCCCTGTATCAACATACTGATATTACACACACAGAGAATGGTTTCTCCATAAAACGCTCCTTTAGTTTCTACGTAGAGTCTGTTTCCCGAGCTGGATAAGTACGTCTGCCTGCAATTCTTTTTTCACCTCCATCCATTCGCGTCCAATTTATCTTCTCGGCCTGCCACAGTTCATATTGATATATGCTCAGGGGCTGTTCTGTAACAGGTAACTTAATCACTCCGTCTTCAACGTGTCAATTTTTGTCCATCTCTCTCCAGCAGCCTTCTGTGCTGTTCATCATGACTGCGGTACAGTTTGCTATTTTACCTCAAAACAAACGCCGCTCCCCTGACTGCCACCATTGATTGAGCCCCCTGATTCAAAATGCACATTTGGTTCAATTATAGTTTTAAATATTCATAGAGCGGTCTGTCTTTCTATGTGGAATATGCTGCATGAGCAGAATCTAAAGGTCCGATCTGTCACCAGCTGAAAAAGAAGGCTGACATCCTCATATGGTGCTGAAATATTATTTTACCACAGTGTTCTCAGAAATACAGTATTTCAAACTGCACAACATATGATGATATAATCCCTCTAGAGCTATTTTTGTGTCTTTCTTAACACTTAGAACATTTACCCCATTAGAATAAATAAGAAGTAGAATAACTTATCATTGGAATTATATCTGTTATTATGTATGTTTTATACATCAAAGAAATCATAGATTTGTGCTATTTACAGTCCCACTCCATCACTTTTCTACATTATTTCAATGTATTCCTTCATTATGCTATATCATCAACTATAATTACTGCTCAATAATCTATTTATATCCAATTATCAACGTAAATCTGCATTTCAATCATGATAACTGAGCTGTCCCCCAGCCTTCTTAAGTCCTTTTGGTCAAAATGTTGAATGAGTGTAAGGCAGACATGATGAGACATAAGAAAAATAAACTGAAAAGACGTTTTTCCAAAATGTTTCCTGCCTATTTATACATTTTCACATTCAACTTTCATATTTCGTTTCACCTGGTTAAATGTATCTGCTTTTACTGAAGTTTAAGCACAATGGATCCCTATAATG
The DNA here is from genome assembly GCA_008086565.1 of Thalassoma bifasciatum. Taxonomy (NCBI): domain Eukaryota; kingdom Metazoa; phylum Chordata; class Actinopteri; order Labriformes; family Labridae; genus Thalassoma; species Thalassoma bifasciatum. The sequence goes on along the minus strand of RPOG01000501.1, from coordinate 59,281 downwards.
CAAAGAGGTATAGATCTATGCATTGATTTTGCACAGTGTGAGGTATTTAAGTGTGAGTTGCACAGTTTGACAAAGGAAGTACAGTAGATTACAATACTGATAAATGACCAGCAAACAAACAGTGGGCTGGAGAGAAATCAAACCACTAAAGATCCTGAGCAGCAAACAAACTGACTATAACATATTTTGAACTACTCCCAGATTCAAGATTTTCATCGATCCAGATAATTTAACTTGTCTCTGCTTATACAACTCAAAAAGCTCTTTATTATCCTTTTGTTTATGTAGCACACAGTTTGATACGTCACTGATATATTGACTGGGGGTGTATGCAGACCATCAGATAAGCTTGCGTCTTCACTATGAATGAGACCTGAGTGAGAATATACGAGCCAGAAAACCAACTGTGAAACATTTTGTGACACTGATTCGCAAGCTAGTGTATTTGTATGTTTGTTTGTTTATTTAGTGTTGGTAAATCCTACTTTCAGTCTCAGTTTTCTTGTCCTTGCAGCTTTGTCTTAACCTGGGCCAAGATACACATCCAGCCATTAGCGATGAAAACAGACCGTTTGTACTTGTGGTGAAAAAAAAGCTGTAAAAAATTTGAATAAGCAGCATACAGGCAGATGAACACCCCAACAGAGCATTAAATTTAATGACAGTAGACCCCACCATTATATCTAATGGTGAGGGATCCCACCATTACAGGCACTAATGGCAGGATTACTGCAATTGTTAGGCTGTTTAAAAGACGGAGGACGTTATGCTTATGTGTCACTGACGAGATATACCAAGAGAATAGATAATGAAGGCTCAAATAAATCCTTTAGAAAATTATGACAATGTCGAGATATACAGCAAATTTAGATTTTATCGTTGTTGATGCAGAGTAGGATGGGGGTTTTCCAGTAGGTTCCAAGGACATAAAACTTTCTGCCAAGTTAATAAGTCATTTTTTGTCAGTCCTGTGTACCTAAGGGCACGGTCACACTGGCCATCCGTGCCGTGCTGTAATCAAGTGCAATTCACCCCCCACAGCCCCGCTCTACCCCAGGACAGTACGGCCTGCGGTCACACCACTTCAACATGAACCAGGCTTCAGCATGGTTGCAGGCACATGCGCGGCCACCAACGTCACTATGGAGCGTCTGTTCACAAGACACGGTTTCATCAGATTAGAGAGCATAGAGAACATTGTTACAACTTTACTCACTCTTTGGCTCCTTTTAAGTTGTTTTGGACTGACACAGCCCTCCAACACCCCACCATTGTTTAAAATGATTATCGAGAGGAGTGGTTGCGGTGATCATATGTCATGCATAATACATCATGTACACGCAGCACTCGCCTTTGCGTGCTGGTGCATGAATCGTGCCATGGCCTGGCCCGCCTCCTCGAAGTGTGCCGAGCTGGGGAAGTAGGCCGTGCCCAGGCACGGTTAACTAGCAGTCACACTGGCCAACCAAGCCATGCTTTGCTGAAGCGTGCCCAAGCATGGTACGGAGGCCAGTGTGACTGCGCCCTCAGGCTACAACCTAATGGGCCATTCCATAACTGTATGACAAGACTAATTGTCCCATTTGTGTAATAACTGGGCTTAAACTCTTTATTAGACTGCACGTTAGGGTTCTGGACTTAAACAACCTTTTTTTTTTTTTTGACATCAAAATCTGATTGAGCCCAGTTTGCATACAGTTAGCATGTGTAATAGCTCCCAGCTATTGATGAGGACAGTGCTTTGTTATTAAGTTACAGACAGTATATATACATGCACACAGCGGTTTGACTAAGGTCAAAGCTTGATGGTAAAGTCACAGCAGAGGATCCAGTCTTGTCTGTGTTTACATGCAGAAAAGACCATCAGGGGCCGTTTACATAACAACGGATTTAGGTTGAAACGCAAAAGCATTGTTCGTTTCATAGCCCTATTTCCACTGATGCTGTGTAAACAGCAAGTCAGAGTTTTCAGTGAAAATGCTGATGTCACACTCAGCTTTGCGCTTGTGCATTAAACCTCCACTGTGCCATGCGCGAACCAAAAAATGACAACAATAATGACCTACTGTTTCATTCTTGTGCTGCTGAATCTACTGGCTGCCTTCTAAAAAAGTGCATTTGTTGCACTTTTCCTGCAATCACAGAAAAAGTTTTTAGTATAAACTCCGTGATGATCGGCTCACCACTTCTTCAGCCTCTGAAACTTTGTTGTAAATGCAGTTGCTACAGTTGTATCGCCATCTACAGTCCTGACATGCATACTATAGTGTTTGAAGTCCCTCAGCGTTTCTGTGTAAACAGATTTTTTTCAATGTGTTTTAGGGTGAAACTGTATGAAGCGTTATCATGTAAACAGGGCCTCAGGTTTCTGACCAAGAATGTTACACAGTTTCCTTTTCTGATGAGTGAAACTGTGCGTGCATCAACTGGTTTTAGTTCCTCTGAACTGAACATTCTAACAACGATGACTGACGTGGATGCAAATGTTGCTCTTTATGTTTTCATGTATGTATGTGTCATAGTGTTTGTTTGTCACTTCTATGCATTTGAATAGTCCAATCTTGTGCTGTCCAAGCTCACAGTCCTATTTCTGAAACTGCATGTAAACTGCTGAGTTTTAAGTGTGAACTCTCAGCCACATGTGACTTTCATAAATGCCTTAAGCTTGAATTGAAAAACCTGATGAGTGCTTTATAACATTTAAGTTAGGATGTATTGACACCAATGACACATCCTTCCTGAAAGTCATCAGTTCATACTGTCACTTTCACATTGAAACACCAGTTGCTGTTTTAGTCAGATTTCTGTAGGACTTGATGGCATGGATTATTCCAATGCTTAAAGTTTAGTAATTCAACTCACTCCTTTTTTGCACACACCATAGCCCTCCAGCAACAAAACTCTGCCATCACCACACAGTGCACTTTCATATTGATCCTTCAACAATGAAATATTGGTCTTTATTTCCACACTTCTAAAGCCATTGTAGATCCACAAAGAGGTGACACTCGCTCACATACACACTCTCAGACATGCACAAACAAACACACACATATGCTGCTGAGACATTCTGCCCACAACACCACGATCATTTTCTGATTCAGTTTTCCCCTTACAACGCCTCTGTTTCTACTCCTGATGCCAGCAGAACGATGTGAAACAATGAGAGATTCAAGATGAACAGCTCAGCTAATTATCTGTTTCATAGTAATTCCAAGCTCCTGTTGCTTGGATGTAAACAGACAAAAATTAAGTTTACCTTTCCACAGAAATCGAGCAAGTTTCTCGAAACCGTCTGGCACAGAAATATCTGAAATGACATGAAGTAGCACTTGAAAAAAACTAAAGTAATGTAAAAACAATAAAATCTGCTTGTTAGCTTGCACCAAATGAGAAAAAAAAGCAGCTTTGTCTTGCCTGGTTTGGCAGTGTTTTTGGTTTTCTCTGAGTAAATAGGAGTTTGTTTATTTTTATCATATTTGTATTTCAGATTTCTCGATGTAAAACAGGAGAAAATTTGTTTTTCCGAAGAAGCCTGTGATGATTTCTCCCTGTAAGTCCACTGAACAGTTTTTTTTCTCCTCTTATTTTGGCCCCAGCTCACAGCTGAAATGCTGACAAGTCTCTCTGTGTGATTTATAGGGATGGGACTGTTTGTCAGTGGAGTAGAAGCTCACATACTGGGCTCTGTGACCCATAGTGGAGCGTTTCCCAGTATGCTTGGAGTGATGAGTTCCTTTACTACAGAGATGATTCCCTGCACGGTTTCTTTTTATCCCCTATGAAAAGAGCGCGAGCACTCCTCCGTCCTTGCAGGGTGGACACTATAATTCTGAGTGCTCTTAACCTTGCCTGGCTTTGTTGAGATCGGGGGTCTTTCCTTCACTCCACTTTAACACACTGAGAGGGGAAAAAAAGAGCGTGAAGAATTCAGCACCAGTGACTGTGTCGACTTCATGAATTCTGAGATTTTCAAAAAAACTGACCCTAGCAAATTATCAGCCCCCATACACAAGAAAGGTAGATAAAAGTGCCCCGGCGTAACCTGAATATGTCCTGCCAGCTTTGATTCAAAGGCCTGTCACGGGGTATTGAGGTCCCCTAGTCTATTTTCACCTGAGGAACAGAGAATTTTGCTTCCTGGGAGAGAATAATATGAGGAGAGGGGAGCAGCTGATTGAATGTCTGCTGTGGACAAGACAACTTGACACCGAGGACTTATCAAACTAGGAAAAACTAGTTTCGTCTCTTCTTGTTACTCACTTTCTGTTTAGACTTGACATTGGAGTATTTTGTCGTCTATCGAGGTGTTCACGAGGAATTATAGAAAAAAATTTGGTTCTACCATGTAAACCTAATTGACATGCCACTTCGGGACTAGGAGTCCGACTATTGAAATTGATTGTCCACATTTTTTAAAGAGGGAGTGTTGATGGAGCAAGGGTTCTTCCACTTCTCAGCATTTGACCCCCCAAAATAGTGATGACTAGATATTACTTATCATTTGACATTTGAAAAAAAAGAAAGATACATCACAAGAGGAAATACACAAAACTTTAATGTCGTCTGGCAACTCTTCTTAACATATGCATGCTGGGGGCGCAGATGGCCTAGTAGATTGGGTCGCACACCCTCTCGAGCGGGTGGCCTGGGTTCAAATACGGCCTATGGCCTGTTTCCCACATGTCACTCCCCACTCTCTCCCCCTTTCCTACTCTATCCACTGTCCTCCTCTATCAAATTAAAGACACGAAAAACACCAAAATTCAATTCAGTTTATTCAATTAGCATTCAAAGACCACGCACAACAAATATATCATAGATCCAAATATCACATAATGGTTGAAGCTAATGGAAAGGGTGTAGGCTGAAGCTTATGCTTATTTTGCCTACCCGTTTTGCAAAAAAATCAAATGAAATTAAACAAATAAATAAATGTAGAAATAAACCTAATCAACTTAATTACATGGTCTGAGTAACACCATAAGTTTTCTTAATGGAGAAAAGATATACATTTTCAAAACATATTATAGTAGTAAAAATAATCCAATGAAATCCTTAGCAATATTACAACCAAACACAACCCAAGTTCCAATATTTTGTTGTTGTTTTCTTCACATTTGATTCACATATTTTCTTATTACTTTGGTTTTAGACATGTTTTTGAATGAAGAAAGTGAATTACACAAAAGACCAAAAAAAAACAACTGAAGATAAATAAATAAATAAAAATGCATGCAAAGGATATTTTGAATTAGAGCTGATGGTTACGTGACATTGTAGATTACTTCTTTTATTTGTTTATTTATTTATTTTGTACATGTACATATGTGTATGTGTGTATACAGGTGTGTGTGGGTCAGTGCAGGCCAAAATTTTGGACACACCTTCTCATTCAATTTGTGTTTTCTTTATTTTTATGACCATTTACTGGACGGACTGACCTTCATTTCTTTAAGTAATGATGGCCACTCCGTTTTCTTTAGCGAGCTGATTGGTTCTTGCCATAATATGAATTTTAACAGTTGTCCAATAGGGCTGCTGGCTGTGAATTAACCTGACTTCTGCACAACACAACTGATGGTCCCAACCCCATTGATAAAGCCAGAAATTCCACTAATTAACCCTGATAAGACACAGCTGTGAAGAGAAAACCATTTCATATGAATATATGGAGGTTTGAAAATCTGCACACAATGAGTTGAAACATCCAGCATTGATACTTTAAATCCATGTTTGGATACTGGAGAAGCAGAATACCCCCTTTTTAAGGAGTTCTTTGGGAAACCATGCAGCTCTTTTTATAGTCCAGGCCTCACTCCTGCACTGTTTACAAAGTGGTGGGTGTGTGTTTGTCAGGTGTAAGTTTAAGCGGCAGGTTCCACACACACACACACAAACACACACACACACACACACACACACACACACACACACACACACACACTCAGCGTCTGGGAACGAGCCGGATGCCTATTGCACTTCTTAAAGTGGCACTTCCTTCCTCTACACACTCCAGACTATGCATTGAACTGCTGCCTGGCAACCGTCTGGACAAGACCCAACTGTTTGTGTTGTTTCAGCCAGTGTGTGTGGCCGGAACGGTGTCACTGTGGGATCACGGCTCAGGTTTGGTGCAGGTATGCTGTAAAAATGGGTTTTAAATCTGACATTACAGTCAGGTGTGAGCCATGCTTGGCTGCTGAACATGTGTGTGTGTGTGTGAGTGAGTGAATGTGTGTGTCTGCATTCAACACCACTCTTGTTAGGAAATTCCACGCCACATTATTGGGTTGTCTTGGAGATTGTGTGGCTCCATTCCCAGACTGGATCCCAAGAGATTAAAATAAAAGCAAAACTCCTGAATGATCAGTCATCAGTTAACGTGCTCAGTGAGAGTGACACTTTGACTGTTTAAAGCACAGATTAATTGAAGAAAGTTACAGCATTAAAAATGCATATTAAAAGATATCAAAGACTTACATAAATTAACAGAAATAGAATATTTTGGCTCAGTAAAGTCAGTAAAATATTTATGACTCCAGCCTGTCCACTGAAATTTGTGTTTTGCATTTATAACTAGAATTGATTACATGAATAATACAGTCTCTTTCTACATCTTCATATCGATGTAAGTTTCGTTTTTCTTATAAAGCTCTATCATCAGGGTAATTATGGTTACAATAGTAAAGAGCAGCTGGATAAAGTCCAAGCTGCTGCCTTGGTGACGCCCAGGGAAGCCACAACACCGGGCCGAAGGTGATGCATCATGGTCAGCCACGCAGAGAGGCGGCAGTGGGGCACAAGTAAACACTCTTAAATCATCATCCTGGGACAGATGGGGGGAGGTCACGTGACCCCGTAACCCCAGCGTCTCCCCTGTCTCTACTTCAACTGTCACTGCAAAGACAGGTCCAGACAGAATCTGTGCAACTATATGGAAATAAGTTTTCCCCTCCTGTCGAAGTGACTGAACAGACATGGCACATTATTACATGAAGCCATGTAGGAGGTGTGAATTTTATTCTATAAGAGCCAGACTGGATTATGACAGTCTTCCTGACTGGTTTCATGGTAACACCTTTTCGTCAAGTCATTCTTTGTTACAATTATAGCACACTGACTATACAAGCGAATGTAATGTGGAACTTTAACCACAACTCATTCAGCATTTTACAATACAAGTCTCTCGTCAGACCCAACAGTACATGTGCCCTTATTCTGTGTTAAAGAAGGTCCTCGTGAGCTTGTCTGTGCGAGCAGCATGGCGTTTTAGAGAGCGCCACATCCTTGTAAAACAAGAGTCACATAAATAAATGCATGACACTCTTAGCTGCACAGGAGGTCTTTAGCATCATGTCGTTCGTCTCTCACGAGGATTTAACATACCATATGATCTTAGTGCTTTAAAGTCACTTTGCAGGCAGCTCAACAACGCATAAATATTTTTCAAGGTGAGTGCTGAAAAAAAAAAAAAAACAGCTCATTTTGAAGCTAAAATAAGATCAGGAAATAAACAGCACATAGAAAGCTGATTATATGGGCCTGTTTTGAAAAATATGAAAGGGTGAAAAGAGAGACTGCACCCCTTGGTAATAAAAAGCAAGTTTATGCTAAAAGAAAAAGAAGCTCCCTACCCCCGCCTCTCTTACTGCCTAGTCTCTGCGCTTTCTGCTTACACACACACACACACACACACTCACCACCACACACACACACATGCACACACTCTCCTCCCTTAGCCTATATAAGCAGACAGCAGCTGAGCTGACCCCCTCCACCCTGCATACTCTCCTTTATCCAACACTCCAAAGATATTTACACATCTTAAAAATGTGCATTTATATTTTTTTCATTATCAAAGTGAAACTTTGAGTAAAAGAGCACCTCTTTTACCACGCACAGAGTGAGCAATGTGAGCAGAAAGCCCCGCATTGTAGAGAGAAAGGGCTGAGCAGAGCAGAGAGCTGCTGCCTCCCATCCCCCACATTCACATAGCAAAGTTCTGCTGCTTTTGCAAGCGGTGATGGTGCGTTCAGGTGCTCCAGCCGAGGCTCGTGAACGCACAGTGTCGCAGGACTGCTCTGAAATGAAACACTTTAATCCTTCAGAAATGTTGAAGTATGTTTCCTCATGGTATCAAATAATTCTTCCTGGATGTCAAGGTTGATTTATATGAACAAGTTAAACAGAAAAGAAACGTAGCAAAGCATCTTCTTTAATAAAGTGAAAAATATGCAATATATGTATTAAAATGTGTCTCTTTCTTGTTCAAAACACACAAACATGACAAAAAAGGTATAAACAATGAATGTATTAACACTTTAACACATTATTGACACTTTTATCCTCTTAATCTGTGACACAGAAGTGCTGTTCAAGCAGTATTTCACAAAACTCACATTAATGCAAGTGTTAGAACTTAAATTATTTGAGTTAAATAATATTCTACTGCATTGCTGTTGTTTCTTTAAAAGACAAAGCGCCTTCAGTTAAACAGAGGTAAAATAGTGTTGCTTTAACCTTTTATTTAATAAGTTATATGTTATTAAAACCCTGCAGTGACGATATTTTGTTGGATTTAAACTGCTTATGTGACCTGTTACGACATATAAGTCTTTCCATCGGAGTGGAAACTTCATATCAGCTCTGAACAAATGGTTCGTTTCTGCCTCTGATCGTGATTCTAGAAATTCAGACGGAACATGAAGGCACCACGAAGGCTGCTGCTGCTAGGAGAGCGCGAGGCAGGCAGGCAGGCAGAGAGCACGAAGAAAGGGGGTGGGGAGAGAGAGAGAGAGAGAGAGAGAGAGAGAGAGAGACTCTCTCTCTCTCTCTCTCTCTCTCTCTCAGACTAAGACAATCAGGATATGAGACTGAAATACGGAGTAGGTTTAGAGAAGAGCAAGAGCACACAAACGCACTCTAAACTGAAAATTGTCTATTATAGTACTCTGAAGGTGTCACAGTGAAAGGGGTGTTAGTAAGAAAGAGAAAAACATCCGATAGGAAATGAAGGACCTCTGTGACTGGCTCACTCCATCCCCCATCCTTCTTCCTTTTCTGTCCTCTCTCTCACACACACTCACACACACACTCACACACATACACACTCACTGCACAGACATGTACAGGTTGTGATTTCATGCTTTCCTCTGCTGTACTCTCTTCTCTCACTTGCTTTATTCAGCACATAGAAGCAGCACACAAACAGTCACTTCTACTCTAACAGAAGAAGCTTATTTTGTTCCAGTCCTTTAACGCCCTAATAAGATAAAGTGTACACATTCATGTTACAATACAGAGCACACAGCTCAAGCATGAAGCAATTTTTTTGTAACCAGGATAGTCGAGTCCTTACAGATGACTTCGAGGCAGAGTAGTTTGGTTAAGGAAAGGACATTTTAATACTATTAGACACAAAGGAGGTGGTGTTTACTAGCTCTGTGTGTGAAACCATGTGTTTTTAAGAAATTATGCCTTTGGTTGTTGAAAAGGCAAGAGATAAAAGCTGTGTTCTAATAGTTAAACAAAGGCAAATCCTTTATTTCTTTGCACATAGCTTTGAAAAGATTGATGCAGATAAGACGATTTGTCCCACATTGGGGAAATGTACAAAATTACTGCACCAGACAAGTAAGTGAAAAGTGCAAACATTACAAGAAGAATAAAACCTACATATGTGGACACTACATTACTGCCTTTTCCCCAACCCATGATAATTCATTTTTTAAAATTTTGATTTAGGCAGTTAGAGACACTTCCCACATAATCTTTGAGTGATATAACTTAACACTCATTTCAGTGAGAAAATCAGTGTAGTTATGAACAATAATACATGTAACTGAAAACTATTTGCTAACTAATAACACTGAAAACATAACTTCCTGTACAAAGACCAAGTTAAGTTTTCTTATTATTCGGTGTCACTGTTCCCAAATAGCAAGGAGAAATAAAAAATGCATACCTGACAAAAGTTTGGGTCTCAAGAGGATGAAATATAAATATAATATTATCGGAATAACATTTAAAAAAAGGAAAAAAACGATTTAACTACACGATCTACATATAAAACCAATAAAAAAGTATGGAACGTGCATGACTGATAACATAAAGGGATGAAAAGTTTATGAAAAACTTTAGGAAGATAATTGCATGTGTATGGGAGAGATATGTATTAAAATTGCAACAGTAATAACGTCAATTATTGCATGTTAAGAACCAGAACATTCAGTGCAGACTGTATTTCTTAATAATTTTTGAGGTATTGTTTGAAAATGTACTGAAAATGAACAAATATAGGAATACATACCTTTAAATTCTAATTCCAGACAACAAATGTCTGTATTTTTTCCTTTAACATGAGGTTGTCATTGCAGTAATGTGATTAATAAATCTCATAATAAGCAGTTTCATTTGTAATTAAACTATGATTTCTCACAAGAACACATCTGAATGTCTGAGTTCACTCTCAGGTACATTAGAGCCGTAACAATGGCTCTGCTCGAGTATAAACAATGTTGTTATTAGACAGTCGGCTCAGTCCGGATCCAGTTTTCACTGAGGATTCCACTCCGGGTTTTCATTTTCTCGCGACAGGTCGGTAAGATGGCTGTGTCTCGCGGAGCCTCGTGCTGGTTTGGTTGATTTCTAGCTCGCGCTCTCGTTCTGTAACAGAAGCCCCCCCTCCAACATACACACACACACACACAAACATACACACACACTCACTTTTGTCGGTGAAATTCAGTTCCCTGGCTCTGTATTTATAAATTTTTGCTTCTACCAACTTTCCCCTCTCTGTTTTAACTTTAAACGGAGTCGCGGTGGATTACCGGATACCGGTCCGGGCGGAGGGCAAAGGGGGGAATGAACCGGGACAGCGGGTACGTTGTTTTAAATTTATGTGTATTTATATTCAATGGTTTTTCAGAGTTTGATTGCGAGTGAGTCGCCGTGCTGAGAGAGAGAGGCAGAGAAAGAGTGGAGGAGAGAGAGAGAGGGATATCATGGCCGCTCAGGTTGCCAGCGTCGCCACTCTCAACACTAGCCCGCCATCCGAACTCAAAAAGCCGGATCGGGACCCACAGGAGGAGTCGGTACCGGGAGAGAAACAGCATGAAAATAAGGAACCGGGACCTGACGGCGGATCTCCTGGACAGAAGGAGCTGCAGGACGGGACTGATGCTGGAAATGCTGGGGGAGGAGGGGAGCCTGATATGAAGAACGGCAACGGGAATTTGCCCAGGGTAAATAATAATAGCAGTAATCAGAATGATACAGGCGGGCCCGAAGGGAATAACCATCCCGGAATGGGACACCACCACCAGGGCCCCTTTCCTCCTCCTCCTTACGGTTACAACCAGCACTACAGCCGGGCCCCTTTTCATCAACATGGCGGACAACAAAGCCCTGGCATGGCAGCTGCATCGGGGCCGGGCATGATGGACCCTTACCCCCCTAATTCTCACGAACACGGCTACCCAAACCATTATAACAACTACAGCCCTTTCCAGAGCAGGACTCCTTATCAGGGCCAAGGGTACGGGGCCATGAATTCCCCGCGTAACAACCAGCCTCCGGCGGCTGGGGGGCAGCCAGGCAAGCAGCAGCCAGCAGGAGGAACCACAGCTATGGCTGCCTCTTACAATAATCAGAGGTATAACATGGGAAACCAACAACCTACGTCTACGCCTACTTTAAATCAGCTTTTGACATCCCCGAGCTCTGCTAGGAGCTACCCGAATTACCCCCAAGGAGACTATAACAATCAGGAAGGGGCCAATAAGGGACCAGGAGATATGGGTAGCAGTCAGTATGGAGGGGTCCATCCGGGTTGGCAACAAAGGAGCCACCATCCGCCTCCCATGAGCCCGGGAAACACTGGACAGCCTCCAAACAGAAACCAGGTAAACTTCCCTCACTGCACTGACACACTTTGATGGAGTAAAGTCAGAGAGTAGTCCACAAACAGCTCTGTGGAGTTGCATATTGCATTGGACCAGCCATTGTCTATGTAGCAAGAGCTCTAAAATGGCTGCCTCTCTCTTTCTCCCAATACCACCCCCTGCAAGAGTGTTTAGACACAGAAAGAAGCTGCATTTGCTGTTAGAAACAACTTTCTGAGCTGCTCCTAACTGTGTGTGTCCCTGCAGGGTGTGGGGCAAGAGTTTGACTAAGTAGAGCAGGAGTTTGTCAGGAGAAAGTGGATGTGTGTGAGTGTATGTGTGTGTGTGTGTGTGCTGTGCTGTGCAGAGGGAGATATGGTGATATGCTTCTTCAGTCTCATTGTAGATGAAAGTGCAGGAGCTGTTTCTGTGAGAATGTGCTGCTTCTTTTGAGGCTGCACACCAGAGCTATCAAAGTTGTGTCAAAGGCTGTCAAAGCTATAAACAAGATGCAAATGACAGCGATATCCGTTAGAGAGCATTTGCATAATCATTAAGAAAAGCCCTCTCTGTGGGTTAAATAGCTGCCTGCACACTGAAGTGTAGATGTGTCTCACAGTCCAGTGAATAGCAACAATTACATGCGCTAAGTGTTTACTCGGATCAAAGTGTGATTGTGATTCATCCTGACGGAGGGTTTTCATTCATTGTGGCTCGGTTCGGCTCCGTTCGCCTCCTTTTTCCCTCCCTCCGCTTTCCTCCTCTCCTGCATGTGCCGCCTTGTAAACACGGCCCCGCTGGTTGGAGTTGGCAAAGTGCAGATTGCCTTTGCTTTGGGATTTGAATTATGGAGGTAAAATCCTGCTGTCAGAGCCAGGAGACAGTTGGTCTTAGGTTGACATGCGAGCCGAGATCTGATTGGCTCCCCATCCCTCCGCTCTCGGCCATTTATAATTGCATCTAATGGAAAGGCTGCAGAAAAACAGCCCACACATATCCTCCATCGCGGCAAGAAAACACACTTTAAGCCTCTTTTTTACTCTTTTTTAACATCTTTACCAGCATTGCATGCATCATTCCATCTTTGAATGCATTTTTTGTATTTCTAAAATTACAATTTTACCTCAAAATCCTCATTTTTCCTCATAAAATGAAACAAAAACGACATAAGTGATCTAAAATGAATATATTTAACTCATACTGTTATTTGTGAAACCTTTTAAGGGCACATTTCATCCCCCGCTGCAGTAATTTGCATGTTGCCTGTAAACATGCAGCTCCACCACTTCCTCTACATTTTTGAATTGAACCTTAACCTCACATGTATGCGCTTGCACCCTGATAATCAATCGTAGTTGTCGACCTCTCCTATGAACCTGAAGTTTTATTTTCCTCCTCTCAGGGAACACTCTGCACAGCTTGTTCGAGCGGAGCTGACTCTGGTACAGCACATAGAGTAGGTGTGGTCATGGAGCTCGTTGTAACGCTGTGCTTTCCACTGTTTCCAGATCAGGACTTAAAGAGACTTGTGTGCCAGATTATCTCGTGGCCACGTGAGAGTGTTGGACTGGCTGCTGCTGTTGTGTTTACAAGGAACCAAGGTGTCAGCCTGGTGTCACAGTTTCGTTTTTTTTTCAGCTGCTTCATAATGGCCTAATTTACTTCCTCATGCAGGGGGAGAGTAACCATGCCAACACTGCTTACCTGCACCTCTCTCTCTCACTCTCTCTCTCTAGTTCTCGCTCACTGATAACAGCCACATGGTTTGTGTTTTTACTCTGCTCTCAGTTGTCATGAATTTCAGGTGATATACCTGCAATCTCAGCAAAAGACACACCATTTGTTTGATCACGTTTCAGTTTATTGAGTATTGTAGAAAAGTGGCACGTTGATCTTTTTGAAGTTGAAGTTTTTAGTAATTACTCTGTTTGATATATTTCTCCAGACTGGTATTAAATATCAATACAGTGACAGATTTATTGAATATTAGAGCTGCATAGAAACAAAAAGTATTGTCACAGAGGATTTATCCCTTTTTAAAAACTACATGTTACAAATACAGAAGCAGCCTGTGTTCACTCAAAAATACTTTCCTGAGTTAACAGGATATTCACTTTTCTATTTTGAGCCATAAAGAGGTCTGTTTTTCAGTTGAAACAAGATATAATTTCTCAGAACAAAGTTTAATTCATCATTTGTCAGTTTTTAATTTGATGCATTACATATCTGTGACTGCTGAGATATTGATGATATTTGATGTAGTTTGTTGCCTTTGCACATGCATGCTCGATCTATTCAGCTTTTCAGATTTATACTCCCAGTTTTGTTGAATTTGAGTAAAGAGTTTAGTGAAATTGAAGTTTAAATCATAAAACATAATCAAGGTGCTGCAATATGCATTCCTTAGTTTAAACAGCGTGTCTGTACATCCGTAAAAAGTCTTCAATTCCAGGGATGCACTGATACTGCTACTTTTTTATCAAACAAAGTACAAGTACCTACATTTGATTACTCACAAATACAGATCTGAATACTTAATGACATCACTGCAGGTTTAATGTGACTTTGAAAAGATCTCTTATTTCCTCACTCCCTCATTTTAACAAATAAAATAAAGACCACGATGCACTTGCACATGTTGCTGACATTTTTAACAGTCAACAGTCTTCTACCTGGGCGCCAATGACAAGCCAACCTACTTATAGCAGTGTTCGGCGTACTTTTATGAGTACAACTTCAAGTATTTCAGCGTGGTATCTGCGTGATACATCCCTAATACATTTATGCATCTAAATTTAAGGCCTGAAATGTTTTTAATTCACTACAAATATTGTATACTGGTCTTAAATACATTACTCAAAGTCTTTAATTAGTCAGGACCAGACAAGTTAATGATATATATTTTATTGTTTTTCTCATGGGTCTTTTTGGGAGGGAAATGTAGAGAGGCTACTTTCTTAATTAGCTATTGATGTAAATTATTATCTTCACGCTACCCAGTCATTGAGTGACACCGGTGGTTTGTTTGTGTTAAGGCAGGATCCCCCAACCATAACTTTTAGTTGTAGTGTTTAGGTTTTAAATTTCATTCAAAGACTTACCTTGGTTAAAAAAAGCTTTTTTTTGTTTTTGTCTCAGAACAGAATTAAATCCATTATTCATCATTTTTGATTGTGATGCAGTACGTGTCAGTGACAGTCGTGAAATTGTTGATGTTTGGCATTAGTTTATGTTTGTTGCTTTTGCACATGCATGCTAGATCTTTGCAGGTTTTCAGATTCAGACCCCTGTTCTACTGAATTTAAACCAAGAATTTGGCAAAATTGAAGCTGAAATTTTAACTCATAAATAAGAAACACGCAGAGATGATTAAGGATTAAGAAATGTGTCCTAAACTCAAATATGAAGTCAGTGAATAAAGTAACCATTTAAAATTTGAACAAGTTGGTTATTAATGTAAAATGCTGTGCTTTTATTTGGAACCAATGACCTTTGACTGTCTCACTGTTTTGCCTTAATTCGCTGCTCAACCATCAGACTTTTCTCTTTTCACTCCAAGGTTTTTAAACAAAGTGATCGTGTTATCACTGTTATGTTTGATGAAAGTTATATTTTCATTTTTATTTCTGCTTTGATTCAGAGTTGACAGGATGGTGCATAGAGCGAGGAGGAGCCACATGGAAAGGCGTTGGATTTAAATCTGGTCTACTGCTGACAGCCATGGTGCTGCCCTTTAGCAACTTAACTTAGTAACTTTAGCTGAACAGCTTTTCACCTGATACTTCTGTCTTTTTTAACTGGAAAAGCAGAGATTGCATGTTTGTTATTTCGTCCTCACATCTTCCTAATGGCTGTATTGTTTAGTCTAGATTAGTTGAAACAATATGATATGTCTTATAGCTATAAGGTGCATGTGAAATGCATTTATGCTGCCTTCAAACTGACTTAAGGGATAATTAGACAGGTGGCCAGGCACAAAGTGAAACAAAGCGGACGCGTCTCCCCGAAAACAGTGCAAGGTTTAAAAAAAAAAAAAAAAAAAAAAAAAATCTCCCAAAAAGTCTTGTTACTCCAGAAAGAAAAGTATTTTGTTTCTCTAGGGAATAAGATATGCTTCTTTAGATCATAGTGACGTTTTGAACTTCAGTCAGTTTTTCATTTATCAAAAATGTATTTTTTTTTTTTAATTAAAGAGGTTTCATATGAGTACTTTGAATAAGGTGATATTGATACATTGTGTAGACGAACATAATGGTCAAGCTCTATTATTTGTAAGAACTCATTCCAAATACCAAAATTGGCTTGTAGTTAAGTTTAGCTGTACGAGTTTTTAAATATGTGTTGATTTCTGTTGGAAAGTTGATGTTTTGTGTTTCAGTTCCCAGTCAAAGAGTGCAGATTACGGACAAACTGTTCGTCTGGGGAGGCCATTCCACCACCTGTTGCTTGACAGTTTAAGGTGCAAGCCTTCACACAATTTGATTGCCACTTTGGTGCATCACAGCGGGGTAAATTGCTTCGCAGCACAACTTGGCACATTCATAGCTCTGTTTAGATGTTGGGTGGAGGTTTCACATCAAAACAGAAAATATCCTACGAATGACATCAGCCGATGTGGATGATGTGAATTTACACGTCAATCATAACCATCACGTTACTCCCCATTATGATCTGCCAGAAGTGATCAGACACGTCTTCGTTTTGGATCACTGCTGCACTGTTTTTGTTTGAATCTGTCACTTCGTGTGTGCAGAGAAGTGTCGAACCCGGGGGGAGCTTCAACTTTTGGCGAACCAGCTGATTTGACAGCATCTCACTTAGTGTGCACGAGAAGCTTTTCACAGCTTTAGCTCAGTGATTGGACTTTAAGATGGGAATGCTTTTACAGATTTTAGTCAAGCTGCGAGCTTCAGCTTTACTTTTATCAATACAAAGTGAACCTTCCTGCACTTAAGCTTCAGCAGCAGCAGCAGCAGCACGTGTGATGTTATCATGTCTGTACTGTCAGTTGTGGACTTTTAATAGCCCCAGAAAGATGCAACATTTTTAAAGCCCATCAGCTCTTTGAAGCATTTTTTGTTGCTGTTTGGAGAAAAAAGAGAATTGAAATCTTTCTCTCTATTTTGGGTGCAAACTGAATATGCATCTAATCTGACAGCGTGTCGTGTGAAGAAGTCTGTTGCTTGTTGAAGTTACGGTTGTAGTGTCTACCTTATGTGTGCGTTTGTAAATATCTAACCATTTGGTGATAAGTTTGCACGCACACTTAAAAACTCTTACTTCTTTTTTAAAAAATATCTTGATTTCTATCAGCCCATACGGGTTTTCGACTCGACTCATAAGCTCTGATTGGACACGCGGAGTATCTCTTGGTGAAGAACAATTAAAGCAAACTGACAGTATTTTGCAGGGTGTGTGAGAACTTTACCTAATTGGTTGGAATAAGAAAAGGTTGAAACTTCTGCTGGAGTTGTTTAGTTGTTGTTTCAGTAGTGCAGGTGAAGAGAACACATTATCTTAATGGATATAATCCCCAACACGCAACCTGGAGGATGGAGACTCTCACAAGGGTAAAAGGACAGAAAGATGACCTGATAGCTTCTTTTTTTGGAAACCAAAGTGTTGTTGTGTTAGTCATCCATTAAGAGTTCAAAGGAGCATCAGAGAATTGATAGGAGGTTAGAAAATACTGCTAAACCATTTTACAAGTCATTCTTTAGACCTACAATTCCTTTACTGAGCAGACAGGACGTGTGGGGAGTAAAGAGAACGTGCATTAAGGGGTCTCTGCAAAGGTCTAGGTCAGCGTACTCTGAAAATATGGATATTCTTTATAGCTACACTTGAACATTTTATGCACAGTTCATACAACATATGGACGTAGTCTCTGTGATGTCACTCATTTGTTTCTGAAACAGAGTTTTGAAGCCCACTGTCGACAGGGGCTAAGGATGCACAACATTAGGAAAAAAATGATACTGTGATACTTTTGTTTCCTGTAATATATTTGGATATTTTTCTAAGTTTACTGCTTTACTCTGTTCAGCTGAATTCTCCCTGAATTTCCCTAAAATGATGACGACAAAGATTTGGAAGAGCTGCCTTAAACCCTGAAAACAATAAATAAAGCACCTTATGTGATATTGAACATAAGAAAACTGTCAGATTGTCCAAATCCCCGCTATGCCCCGCTCACATTCACCGCTCCCTCTCTCTGTCACTCGACCACTCACACTGCACGTCGATCTGCCTGACCCTGATAACAGCAGGTGAGACAGAGAGCCTAAAATATATAAATGAATGCTCATTGAGATCTAAGAGTAATGTGATTGGGCATAGATAGAGTACACAAACTTAATTGAAAGGCTCACATACATACGAAGCACATTGCAAAAATATATGTATATATAGCATACAGTGCGGTTGAATATTGTGCATATTATGATGACTGTTCTAAAATGCTTTATTGGAAATGATTAAACCTCTTTACAGACAACTACAGAGTCCTCACCTCTCAGTCAAGCCAGTCATGACCTTGTGTGGCTAAAGCTCACAACTTAAGTAACTTTAAAAACTGTTTTATGATAGAGGAATGAGCTTCTCAGACTGTCAAATCGCCTTATTTGAAAGGTTGTCCAAGTTGTTTCTGTATCTGGCCTCATGTGGACACTAGAGGAACCACAGTCTCAAGCACTTTCAGATAAGTTTTATATTTTTCCACCAGAAGTTGCCTCTTTATTTTATGCCAAACACTGATAACTTCACCTTCATGCTATGGTTTTCTTTTCACATTAATGAAGTTTTGGCGAGGCGAATACTGATGCGACAACAAACCACCATCCCGGCGTATCATGGAATACAAGTATCATGGTAGTTGAGAATTTTAACAGAGTATAATCATCTTAATTTGATATTATCCTCGTGTTTGATAGCTCTTGGTTTGGAGTTGAGTGGAGCAGCAGATCAGCCCATGAAGAGTTGTGTTCACTGTTTTTGAAGCAGACTTTATTAAATGCATCTCCTCTCTGTTCATTAACTACGGCACCATTGGCCTTTTAATTTTTGGATATAAAGCCAGTAATGTTTTGGATGGATGAATCTGGTACGCTCACCTGCACCGGCCACCTGCTGGCGATGAATTAATGCGTTAATTGACAGTTGTGTGAAGGCTAATATTATGGCTCCTCATAAAGCCTCTCTCTCAAACAGACCCTGTGAAATGAGTTGAAGTGCGGTTGTTTTGGATGCCATAACGCCAGGTGTTTCCCCCCCCTGCCTCACACGTGGGAACGAGCCATCGGGGATGCCCTCTCAGCTCTGCAAGGCTGACTTCCTAAATTGAGTTTGAATGAAATCATAATCGAAGACACTTTGTAAATATTTTGTTTGTGGAGGTAGTCCCTCAGTTGGAGACATAATGAAAACACCAAAGCAGGGCTGTTAAATTGACTGCTGCTAATAAAGGAGCAGCTCTGAGGCGCCTGATATACGAGGGAAGCCCCTTTGCAGATTGGA
Source organism: Thalassoma bifasciatum (assembly GCA_008086565.1). Taxonomy (NCBI): domain Eukaryota; kingdom Metazoa; phylum Chordata; class Actinopteri; order Labriformes; family Labridae; genus Thalassoma; species Thalassoma bifasciatum. Next base: position 39,878 of record RPOG01000501.1, on the reverse strand, counting down.
AAGTCATCCACAAATAAACACTTTCACTGCTGCTCTGCTGTGACAAAACTCTGATCTTTAACTCAGAAACGTTCTCACAAGTTAACCTCTAAACACACAGGTGTGGGGGGAGTGAGGCACTTCTTTCAAGAAGCCTGGAAAAAGATCATTCTGGAAATATAAAACAGTTTAAGAGAAGACATTTGTGTGATGGGCCACATCTTATTATACATCTCTGGCTTTAAAGAGTGATTTCTGCCTTTCTATTAGAACACTGATTATTTTTAGGACGTAATGATCTACAATTGATCATGATCTACTCGTAAACATCAGAAAAAAAAGACACGCGACAACTAAGAGTGCAAAGTTTCAATCATACTTTTTGATAATAAATTTCGATTTGAGAAATAATTTCACAACATTATACTGTATAAAATCCCAGCAACCTTCTTAAATATTATCAGTGTGTTGTTTATTTCTACTTGTCTTATTAATATCTGAATTACAGATATTTACCTTATGTTTCCAGCATTAAATGGTCACTCATCAACATCTATCAGAGGACTATTTCCTCTTCTGTAGACTCCATATTTGCGGTGTTGCAGGATCGTAGTATGAAACCTCTATATTTAATTTTTCATTGAGTGCCTTGGCTCTCAGGTGATATTTTTGTTGTTGTGTTACTTGAACTCGGCTGGATGTTTATCCTTGTGATGCTTCATCGAATTACCTGCTAACTTTTTGATCTGGTTGTTTTTGGTGGTTGACCTCTTTTGTTTCTTCAGTGAATACACAGGATGTTGATAAATCGAGCCATGATTAATTAATATTTTGCGACTAACTGAAATTTATGTTTTTGTTTTCTATCAGGTGGATTATCACATTAAACTCAGCTATCACGGAGGTGTTACAACCTGAAAGCATGTTTCAGTCTGAGTCAGCTGATTACAGGTGTTGTACATAGCGATCAGGTGTTCAAAAGCTAATTTTTCGGACTGAGCAATGCACAACTACCACCAGCAACGTTGCTGTTTGCATCATCAGTTCAATATCAGAGCTGTTTGTGATATTTTTGCTGCTACAGTAATGGTGACACAGAGAGTCTGTGATATTTCTTCTGAAATGCAAAAATATTTGATCTCTCATTTACACAGAAACAGCGTTTGGGTTGTCCTGAAATGGAAACTTTTGAAAACAGCCTCCAGAGTGGAATTTTTCTGAAATGCCATTGCCATGTCGAGCTCTGCTTTGCGCATTTTACTTTGATAGTGGCAACTTAAATTGCTGTTTGTTAACTGGACAACAACAACAGTAACAACAGCAGACTAGAACATTGTTCTTCTGCTGCTAAATCTGCTGAATCTGTATCTGTCAAAGCTCTTGAGTCTGACACATTCAGCGTCCATGTGTTCTGTTTCTTCTTTCCTCCTCCTCTGATTTGTTTTGTTTTGCAGTTGGCTAGACGTCTTCTGGCCTGTGGAGGAGCACGTACTGATCACTTATGATGTGTCTACTGTTATAGCGCCAGCTATAGGCTAGGCATGCATACCACAGCGTTTTCAGTCCCTCAGCATTTCCTTGAGAATGCAGATCTTTTTCACTGCATTTGTCAAACAGTAGTCAATGAATTATTTTTAAAATTTCAAAAAAACAATCACAGAGAGTTCTCAAAATCCAAATCCCTATAGAGGTGGTTTCAAACCTTTTCAAACTGAAGGCCCAAAAGAGGAAAAGTATTGCAGCCGACCTCTGACCCCATAAAATATGGAGACTACATAATGCTTCCTGTAATTACTGCTTTAATATAGAAATATTTGAACCTTTTTAATATTTATTTAAATGCAAGCAAGTTTTAACATTTAAAACATTATTCTCCTCCCACAAAAATGGCTCTATTTTGAAAATGAGTTTGAGGCCCACATGCAGCACCTTCACGGCCCACCATTGGACCACCGCCCACAGGTTGGAAATCACTGCCCTGTTGGTATTGCAACTGAGCCGCTAAATCATGTTTGTTTGTTTTTTTGGTAGTGGTGGGGAGGTTGAGGTAAATGTATACAAGACAAAAATATACAGAATATTTTTTTAATCGTGAAAAATCAGTTATGTTTGAAGAGCATGAAGAATATTCAAATGTTGATATGTAAAAAACGTACCCCAAGGCATGTTGGGGCCCAATATGTAACAATTACCTGAAATGTAATAATAAAAAAGAATTGGAACAAAACCCAAAATGTAATAACAAGAAATAACATTATTGTTTTTGGACTCAGCATCTGTTACATCATCAACCAATTATAAAATTCTTTTTTTTTTTTTTTTTTTTTTTTTTTTGCTAAATTAAATTTTTGGTCATTGTTTTAAACCAGGCCTTAACACAGCACTATGTGGTCTTTGTATTTATGGCGTCAGAGTTGGACTGTGACAATTTTTGAGACTGAAAAGTTGGCCCTGAGTTGGAAAAGATTTTGGAACCACTGCTCTAGAGGATCCAAACTCTGCAGCTTGGTCTTTTTGTCAGTAAGTTTTGAGGCACAGCACAAGTGCCGCTTTATCACAATCACATGTTCCTGAAGACCCACATGATGTTGAGTTTTATCAGTTTGAAATGACAGCAAAGTTTTCATGCAAAGAGTTTTCATGCAAAGAGTTCAGGAGAGGCCTTCAATCACAAACATTGTTCCATCTTTACTGTTAACTATTCCTACCAGAAGTCTCTGTTTTTCTCCACACACTAGAACTGATACTTTCTCATATTATTTGTCATATTTGAAAGTTTTTTGTTGTTTCAAGGCAGAACGTGAACAGCTTTCAGATGCCACACAAACACTATCTGGCGGTTATAGCACATTATACCAAGTGGCTGGTAAAAACAATGGAAAAAGGTACATTTTGTGCAAGTTTTTATTTTATTTTAACAATCATATCTCGATTAAGGAGGTAACTTTGAGTCCAGTTTTGTACCGTTAGACCCATCATGCAGGCAGCACGTTGTGTATGAACCGTTAGGATTACAGAAAGTGACACACTTTTCTGTGGAACTGGTGAATTGTTCAGTGAAAACGTTGCATGTTTCTAAGAAAAGATCCAGAAGGAGTTGAGCTGGTGTTTGTTGGGGGTTGGTGGTGTGGAGAAGAGGAAGCCCGAGCGTTCAGAGAGGAAGTTGACTCTCAGCTCTTTAGTGTGCACTGCTGAGTAATGATTCTCCACAGGCCACATGGACAGCATGCTGCCTCCCGGCAACTCTATGTGTATGTGTGTGTGTGTGTGTGTGAGTGTGAGAGGGGATGGTTTGTGTGTGTATGAGGGAGAAACGGTGTCAGTGATACCCAGGGGAGGGGGGGGTGGGTGTTTTGTGAATGATCTTCGTCTGCCCCTGACAGCTGTGTGTATTTGTGTATAAAGTGCAGCAGTTACTTGGTAGTCGTTGGGAGTGTGTATTTGTGTGTGTGCGCGTGTGTATTTGTGTGTCACTGCCTCAGGAGCCTCTCTGACCTGCTCTTACTCCTTGTGTCACCCGCCATCCGCTGTGATGTAGTAACATCATCCCGCTCACAGCTACAGACAGGAAACTCAGTCTTTCTTCTTCTGCTGTAAACTTGGTTTTTACTCACAAATACAAACTTTATGATTCTGATGATCTTGATTCAGAGGGAACAACAGGTGATAAAACAGTCATGATCATTGTCATAGAAACCACATGACATATTTTAGCTTTTGTGCTCGCCTTCAAACCTCCTCCATGATCTACTTCCTTTAAGACTGACTCATTCTGCTTTCAGTTTTGGTTTGAACTCATGAAAAGGGGATCCTAAATGTTACAATCGTCTTGTGTCCTTTTGATACATTCTCACGTCAAAATCCTTTTGGTCATCTAAAAAGTGAGAGAAAAATAAGCTGTTACACCAGGCACTTTAAGACCAGAAGTTCCAGCAACTTCTACTTCAACCTGCACTGGTTTTGATCCTGATTTATTGTTCTGCAGCTGGATTTTTTAAAATGAAAACTTGAAAGGAGACAAGTGCAAGTGACGAAGCTGTTTCAGAGTCTGAAACTGAGTTTTTTGAAACAGCTTTGTCTGCCGAAAGATAGACCAGTGTTTCAGCTTAAATAGTGACCGTGTTGGTTGGGACTTTCAGGGGGATTCTTCCTTCTCTAACAGCTTTAGATCATCTTTAAATACCTATCTGTTGAGCACAGATTGAGAGATTAAGACTAAACTAGTTTGAATTCCTGAGGACTTCTACTGTGTTTCAGCTGTTGCAAACTGAATATCCACTGACACGTTTACAGGCTCTTTAAACGAGGGCTCAGCAATTCATTGCAAATGAGATTAAATCACAATATGTCCTGCTGCAGTATTCTAATTGCAGACAGTGCAATATTTCTTTTTGCTGAAATGTGTCAGAATACCACATAATGATTTTTCAGTAAATGCTTTATGCTCTACACCAGTGCTGAAAACTACCTTTGCAAGAGAAACAAACTAAGTGGTGGAAAAGTGGAAAAAAACAATAAAAAGTAGCGATAAAAGTAGGTTTAATGTGCCAAAAATGGTCTATAAAGCAGCAAAATTGAGTGAAAAGGGGTGCAAATATTCGAAGAAAACTTGAGAAATAGTCAAAAAGTAGCAAAAAAATGAGTGAAGAAAGACCAAGATGGGCAAAAAACAGTCAGAAGTAGCATAAATGGTATTCAGTGCATAGAAATAAGTAAACTTTTCACAAATCTGACATTTTCTGTCCTTTCTATCCTAATGATTTTATGACACATTCTAATTTACTGAGACACTGGATGTTGTGTTTTCATTTTCTGTAAGCATTTATGATAAACATTTTAGAATGTTAAAAATAAAGGCTTGAAATAATTCACTCTATGAATAATGAATCTATATAATTATATATCTGAGTTTTGCTCTCTGAAATTAGTGACCAAAAATATTGAACTTTGCGCAGCATTCTAATTGAGAAAATTTATGAGATGTACCCATATATGCAAAAATAATCATAATTAGTTAATTATTGCAAACCGTTCAGCCCTTTTTAAACTGTAACACTGGGAGCTGACAGAGATACATTCACACTATCAGGCTCAAAGGAGGACATTGTTTAAGGGTGAACCACTGAAATTTTAGATAAATTCAACTTTTTTATCACTCGTTTGTCTAATATCATCTATGAAGAATCAATAATGCAGCCTTGAAATATTAAACTATTATGGGAGTCATCATAAAGTCTACTGTAACCCCCAGTCTTAGATAGAAGACTTGAACGTATCATTTCAGATAACTATATGCACATTGTAGCACATTAAAGCACCTCTGAGTGAAAGACGAGTTCCTCTCTGGACAAATGTCAAAGTTGAGTTCACGCATGGGGCCACGCTGGAATGTAAAGGTAATTTATTTCTCCTGACATTTGCCGCCTAAAATGCTCCAGATTAGCATAGTAATATCCTTCTGCGAGCCTGTGTGGGACTACAGGCTTCATTTACATGACGTATGGTGTGTGTGTGTTTTATGCAATAAAGTGGTTAACCTTTAAATTGGTGCAGTTGTTGATGCTGGGAGCGAGAGAGTGATGCTTCCTCTCTGCTCTCATACAGCGGCTCTCACCTTTGCTCTCTGCAGGAGGAAAAGCCTGGTGTAGAAAGAGGAAGTCAGGGGCACCGGCACCTGAGGAAGTGCTGGTTTGCCCTCCTTATGTCTTTCGTGGAACTCAATCATGTTTTTTGTTTTTTTTTTTGTGGTGCAATCGAGTTACAGTGGTGCTTTTTGTTTCGCCACAACATTTCTGCTGCTGATGAAGCAAATGTGTTGAAAGGCGGGAAGACAAAAGCTTTACGGCCGTTCTGTCATTGTTGATAAACTGTAAAACACTGCTTTGATGATGATATATCATGACGTCTGATCAACAGGGATATCCTCAAAGGTTAAGTGCATCATAAATGTCGAGGAGTATGAACCACTGGGTGACTCATAAAAACACATCCCCTTCTACTTTGACTACTCCAAGAGTCTTAAAATGTTTTTCAGTATATTGTCATATATATTTGTACACTGAAGTGTTTTGCAGATCAAATCGTATGAAACATGCAGGATGTGTGTATTTGGGGGTGAAGCTCTGATCTGTTCCTGACTCATACAAGATTAGATATTGTTGACAAACGGCTGATCCATAAGCCAGATCTACTAAAGTCAGCTCTATACTTTTCTTTGTTCATCAGTGAAGCTAAACTCAAGTATCATGAAGAAAGAAAACTACAGCGGCTCAGCAGTTTGGAGATATTCCCCCTATCTTTTGACGGCAACTTGCAATATGTGCAGATTTGATTCCTCACTTATCCGCTGCTGGGGTTTACAGTTGAACTGTACTTCCTGTTTGTGTTGAGGATTTACTCACCTCACGTTTACGCCTTTATCATCCTATGAAATAACAATTACACAGTCAAATTAATTTCATTGTGTTTCATTTTGTTTTACAAAGTTAAAAGAGCCTGAAGTTGCCCAGTGGGGAGGCCCTGGTCCTGATCTCAAAAATTAGATTGAGGCCAGTCTTAGCAATTTTTTAATGTATCATTAGCACATTTGGCACAATTTACTGTTAATGCATCATTATAACTGAGTGCTCTGAGTTTACCAAACCTTGTGAAATTGATGATCAAATAATACATAATTTATATAAAAAGTATCATAGTATAATGTGTTTTACAGCATCTTATGGTAACTTGCGTAATTCTCCAGGGACCTTTGGTTTAAAATGGAGACAACAAAGAAGCATGAAATAGTGTAGCATTAGAAAATTGTGTCATAGTATCAGACAGAAAAGTGAAAACAGTCCAACAGCCACATGTGAATACATTTATGCACCACAGTCGATCCCTGAAGTGTTTAATACAACCAAAACATCCTCAAGAAAAAGAAAGCGTAGTTTGCTAACAAAGGAAAAGCTGCTTCGTTGTTTCGGTGCTTTAAAAGGTCAGATAACTATCCAAGTAAGGGAGCGTCCTAAAAGCTCTGAGAGGAAGATGGTGGGATGCAGGTTTATGCCATCTCCATGGTTATTCTTGTTCTTCAGACACTTGGTTTCCCATACTGTGCCACGGCAGCTGTACAGCACAGTCAGTGACGACGTGAAATGATTTAAACATGACAAAACGAAGAAAATCAGCGTTTCCGTGTAAATGCAGATTTTCTTCAGTGCATTTCAGGCTGAAACGCTGTGAAACGTCGTGTAAATGGAGCCCAAATCCTAAAAAAAGCTCGACCATCTGACTTTTGATTCAGAGAAGAGGTTACTGAACTGAAGCTTCATCTTTTGGACAAACCCTGATTTGTTTTCACGATCAAACGTGAAGGAAAATGTCAACCATGTTGTAAGCATTAGACTGTCCGTTTGTGATACATGTTCTAGTGACATTTTGAGAAGGGGGACTTTGAGCAAAAAGCATAAAACATCAAATCTCATTTAAAAAACAGACGCGAAGGTTCCTGAAATGATAACAAAAAAACATCAGTAATGGTGTTTGTGCTTTGGTATCTTTTCACAAACAGATGTTGTTTGAAGGATTTGTGGAGAGATGTATCCATGATAAATATAATTACATAAAAGGTTATTAAAGGTCAGAATGATTCAATGTGTTGATGACACTTAATTCTGCAAGATTTTGTTAAAAATGATCAAAGATGTTGAGTTAGTTGAGACTCTGGCTCCATAGAAATGCACATGCCAGCTACATTTTGATGAGCAGCTTGAACAGTTCCAGTGGATGTTTTCAGGCCGGTGTTTACAGCAGCCTAAATGCCACCTCTCTGTGTGGAGCAGAGAAGCAGGCGTCCTGTCAGCAGCAGCCTGTTTGATACAGAGCCATTGTTTTGTTTTGATTTGATCGGCTCATGGTTAAAAAAAAGAGCAGGCCGTGGTCAGCAGGGACAAAGTTCCCCTGACAAAAGCCACATCAGAGGCTGTTGAGCGTCATTGTTCCGGGCCCGTGTGGCAGGTGACTCTGATTTATGCCGCGCAGACGTATTTGAACTGTACCTGATGCAAAGTTTGGACTGTGCTGCTCCAGAGTGAGGTTGTGGAGACAGCAGTAACTGTTGTTGGCATGTTCCTCTCTCTCTCTCTCTCTCTCTGTTCTCCTGATGATTTGCATGGCCGGGCTCCAGTTCACCTGTTTAGTCTGTGAGAGCGCACAAATTAACAATCCCAACGGGCTCTCCGGTCCGGTTCAATCCATCGCTCATTTGTTTCTCACTGAGGCCTGAAACGTCTCGGAAAAAGCGCCAAGCTTGTCTCCTCTGTAGTTAAAATCTGCAGCAAAGCATAAACTCAAATCTCCCATTCAATTACAACTTCATGATTCAGATGATGAGCAGACATGTTTTCCCTTGGCTGTGTGTGTGTATGTGAGTGTGTGTGTGCAGAAGAGTGTGTCTGACGTAAGTGTTAGAGTTGTGACTCGAACCATGAGGCACGCAGTGACCCAGCCAGGTCCTTAAGTGGCTTCGCCTCATTCAGTAGCCAGGGTATTTTTGGCGTAGTAGTGAGTGACACACTTATCCTAATGGGTCGTCCAGGGTGCCAATGGTCAGCCTGAATAAGCATCCTTCCCAGCAGCCCGGCCCGAGCCTCAGCAACGTGATGTAACCCCTCACTGTCTTGACAGCGGAGCCGCCGGCCGCTCACACATCAGGTGGCTTATCTCTGAGCGGGAGAGCGGGGCACAGAGCGCTCTTTTTACCTGAGCGTCCAGGTGAAGTGCTCATGTAACCTGAGAGATACGGCCTTTCCTGCGCCGGGCTTCCTTAAATAATCCACACTACTCAGGCCTTTAAAGGGATGTCAGCTGACCAAAACATCAGCTCTGTGTGGAGGCAGGGGGGGTCACTTTGAGCACTGATCAAAGTCATTTTATTTAACAACACAAAGAAGAAAACACCTGTTTATGTCTCCACAGGAAGAACAAGTTTCTCACAGTGTCATCATTCACTTTATCTCACCTTTGTGAAATTCAGTGTTTGGAAACGTAACATGAGAAGAATTCTGCTTTTACTCTGCTGGTTGAGTTTATGTAGAAAAAGTGAGACAGCTTCACAGGTTTCAGATGCTCTTCACTGAAAAACTGAAAAAAATAAGCGTTCATGTCTTGTTTGAAGAAAAAATTGTCAGAATTGCTTGTAAAAAGTAAAAACATGAGGAAAGAAAAATGCATTTCTTAAGTTTCTTGAATAAAGAATCACATCTTATTGAAGGCATCAAAACAAGATATTTTTAACCCCCATTAACAGATCTTTTTAAAACAATTAAGGCATTTTTTTGTCTTTTAATATCTTGGAATACGAAATAATTTGGCAGCCAGGGCTGAACAAGTTTGCAAAAATACTCTTATTGCAATTATTTTTCTCTATTTTGCAATTGCGATCTATTGCACAATAATTTTTGGTTTCCAATCTTCAGGGTTGTTGATATCAGTCCCTATATTGAAGGGAATGCTATTGTTTTTATGATTCTCATTTTGAATAAGAAAAACACATGTATAAGGGAGAGAAGTAGGATTATTGTAAAAACAACAGAAATTCTGTTTCAATATTTTTGGTCTCCCATTCAGAAAGTGAAACCCAAATATTATACAGTGATTATACAAAGAGTGAATACTTTTTGTGCCTTTATTTAATAAAATGTTGATGATTCTGGCTGACAGTGAATGAAAACTCAAAATTCAGTGTCTCAGAACATAAGAATATTACATAAAACCAATTGAAAATGGATAATTTAAATAGAAATTTCAGACCTCTGAAAAGTTCTGCTACTTTCTGACTATTTTTCAAGTTTCCTCACAATTTGGCACCAATTTTTGCTGCTTTCTTGACATTTTTGCTCTGTTTAATTTATGTTTATTGCTATATTTTTTCAATTTAGCCACTTTTCAGCTATTAGATTGTTTATCTTGCAAAGTTTTTTTTTTTTTTTTTAACAATTTGTCTTTTTGATTGAGCAATTTAGAGTAACACCGGTGTGGAGTATAAAATATCTGCTGCAAAAAATGTATCAAGTATTCTGACACATTTCAGCTTAAAGAAATATTGCACTGTCAGCAATTAGAACATTTCAGTCGGTCAATTTGTGATGTAATCTAGTTTATAATTAATTGCCCTGCCCTACTGTCTTCTGAGATGTTGGACCAAAAGTAAAGTTGTTGAAATCAAAATCACTCTCTAAGGGATAAAGAATGTAGCAGTGGCTGATTTCTGTTGTGGATTTACTTTCTGCTCCTGGAGCATGAAGGTCCTTCTTTTGAGAAACTTGTTTCTGAAGTGATCTTTTGTGTTGTAGTAAAACAGTTTTTATAACAATACCAGTCTGTCAATGGTAAGAAAAAAATCACTACTAGTGGACGCACTTTGATCAGGAGCATTTGCCAACGGGGATTACACACTGTAACCTTTAAAGCCCTCACAAGGCTGCTGGCTGAAGCAATCTCTGTGAGCCATTCAAACTGATTTTAGAGCTGAAAGTCAGTCACACCCCAACATTTGAGGAGAACAGAGATAGATTGAAAAGGAAGGGCTTAGGTTTAAGGATATAAAGACTTCCTGTTTAACCAGCAGCAGCAGTGGTACGGCGCTCTGACTGCAGCCGTGCAGCATTAAAACAATCCAGATTACTTGTTCAAATAAGCTTTTAAGGGGAGCTAAAGTACAGCCAGATCTGTACCTGAGAGCTAGAGTAAACAAGAAGCTAAGAGGCTAGGGGGGGAAAAAACAAGCAAAAAGGACATGTTTCCCAATTAAGCAATTAGTCTGCCTTCCTCCTGAATCAACCTGAGAAGTTGAAAGTTGCCGCTGACCGCTGCCTGACTTTGGATGAAAGAAGTGAGGACTGGGTTGGGCAGAGGGAGCAGCAGCCAGCGCCTGCCGGTGCTATCATCCTCAGCGAGCAGAGGAAACAGCACCCTACTCACCCAGATGTTCACCCAGCTGTTCAGAAGAATTCAAAAGATGTTGAAGGGGAGGAGGAGGAGGGGAACTCACACAGTCTGATGACAAAATCAGCTTTCACAGCAGCTCCAGATGCTGCAAACAGGATTTCTTTCAGAGCTATTTGTGGTTATTAAGAACAGAAACAAAAATACCAGAGCTGCACAAACCTTCTACTGCACCTGTGAGATCTAGACACAGAAATCACTAAAAGTACCTCCTAATTACAAGCAGATAAAGGATGATCTGTGGGAGAAAACTTTTCCAGAATCTCTCTGTAGTTCACATTTTACAGTCACTTTGACGATAAACTAACCACTGAGAAGAACTAACAGCACATCTTTGCAAGTTTATCAGTTACTGAGCTCCCTGAAGGAAAATAAATCATAGAAACAACCTTAAATTAATCTTTTTTTATATTGAATTCATGCAAATATTTCCAAAAGTGTTGTTTTCATGTGGCAGCTTGTACTCAAGCTCCCTCAGAGGATGGAAGGAAATTGACAGATTGTTTGTAAAAGTTAGTTTACAAGGGTCTGAGTTCTTTAACAGCATCAACTCACATCTTCTAATGTTCTGATTAAGGGAAATTAATCTACCTCAAATTGTTGTGGGATTTTTTCTATTTCTGAGCTGCATTTTAAAGAGTAGTTTGTTTGCAGTTAGCTCACATCAAGCTGAGCAAACATCTGCTCAAAATTTAGATTTTACTTTAAAGAGGGGGTATTTAATATTTTATTCTGTCCCTCTTGTGCCTCTGTAACTTTACATGACCCATGGCACAAAAAACTTTTATATTCTCATCCTGGTGTTTTTTCAAACCCTTATTCCAGCCTCTGTCTGAAACTTCATTTTAGCTGCTGTCACTTTAAGGCTCCGCGCTTCATATGCCCCCTTTTTTCTAATTGGCGAGCCCTTTGGGAGCCTCTGGGGGTGGAGCTATCGGCAATCCTTGGTGTTTGGGGCCTGCTCCTGCAATAAGGAGATTTTCAAATACAAGAAGTTTATTCTGGATCTTGATTTTAGGATTTAGCAGAGCAATAAAACTGAGATGTTACAGAAAAGCCAAAGTTTCCTACCGCTCTATAAGCTTCTGAAATTCAAATGAGGATATACAGTATTTAAATTTGATCATGGGTTTAGATACTTTTGCTGACTGGATTTTAACAAAAATATTTACTGTTGTGTACCTGACCTGATGGGTTAAAGTGAAGTTAATTGAGCACAGCTGCTGACTGTATGGGTCGTGCACTGACAGGAGCAGAGGACTGTGGGAGCTCTATCTCCTCTTAGGTAGATCAGAGCAGCTTGCTGAGGCTGTCCAGTTATTGGCTGATAAAAAAACCCCGAGTGCTGCCTGCTGCTGCCCGGCCTGTCAGTGTGATGTTGAGGTTGGAGGTACATGAGAGTGAACATTCAGCCTGACTGCAGGCTGTCAACCTGTCAGAGCGGGCTTATATTTCCAGGTGACAGAGGCTGATTCCCAGCAGTGAGAGGAGGCGAGCGCGGCCAGCGGGCACGCAGCACATTGTGGTGAGAAATGGTGGAGCACGGAGCAGATGTTCATCCTTTAACGGTGTGGTCATCGTAAAGTGAAAAGGCTGAGGACACAACAGGAAGTCCAGGGGTTGTCCTTAACACCACTGTTGTAAAGTTACGTATTTGAGGATAAACGTGAAGTAACAATTAGTCTGCAGTGATGTGAAAGTGCTAGCACATGGAAACGCAACCAAATATACATAATATTCCAAAAGCACCAAGTCCTGAACTAGGGCTGAACAATTTTAGAAAAAGATCTAATTGCGATTTTTCTGTCAAATATTGCGATTTCAATTCGATTTATGATTTTCTCCAAATCAAGCTTCAGTGAAGTTTTCACAGTGTACAATAACATTTACAAACTTGACAGAAAATTACAGCAAACCATTAAATCATCAAAAGTTATTGCTCTAATGCAAGGATGAAAACTCAAGAGAAGAATTGTTTCCAAATGTATTTATTAACAACTTTGCATCAAAAAGTAAATATTTTGATATAATAGTACAAATTTTAAGATATTAAAATATTTTTTTGAAAAGATAAAAGTTAATATTTGATTTAATGGTCAAAACTTTGAGGAATTAAAGTTGAAATTTGGGAAAAAAAGGTAATTTGTTGAGATAATATATTTTTTAATAGAAAGTCAAGTTTCTTGCTGAAAGAAAATCTTGAAAGATAAGAGAGCAAAATTGGAAAACAAGTCAATTTTTTGAGATAATTCAGTCCAAACATTGAGATATATTCGTCAAATTCTGAGATAAAGGGACAAACTTTGACAAAAAAGAAAATTTGAGCTGAAAAGTCCAAGTTATTCGATTCAGAGACAAAATTTTGAAATAAATAGTTTCGGTTATGAGACAAAAAGTCAAATTTTAGAAACAAAAAGTCAAGTATTGAGATGTTGAAGTCAGAATTTTGAGTCAAAGGGACAGTTATGAGATGAAGAGACAAGATTTTGAGCTAGAAAGGCGAAGATGTGAGATATAAAGTCATTTTTTTGAGATAGAGATTCAAAAATTTTTTTAAATGTGCATGAGCAATCTTTAAAGCCCTTGACCAAGGAAAAAAAGGATCTTTTCCATCAGTTGACAGACAGCTGACAAAACAGATCCTGGGTCAGTCAGGGGGAAAAAAATCACAGCTTTGGCGATCACATGATCACGATATCTGGAATTGTGATTTCAACCAGAAAACGATTAATTATTCAGCCCTATCCTGAACAGAATCTAAGAGAGCAGAGCGCTGGTTCATCTCGTCTGTTCTAAACAGTTTCATTTTAGACAACCCCGTCAATACTTTGACTTTATTAAATGAAGTCTGAAAATGAAGAGCCACTGTCAGTCCTCAGGGGGAATTTAGATCATTGTTTTTTGATTCAGGGCAACAACAAACTCCAAACAGTTCATCAGAGTCATTAAGTTTCCACGACTTCACAAAGTTCCCCATGAGACTTTCTGTGGGACGTTTAAACACTTCTGAGTGACTTATCTAGCAAATGTTTTGACTCATGTAACTCTCTTTTTTATTTTATAATCACATCAAAAGACAAGATATTAACAAAAGAAGCCTGAAGTACATGGCTTGCCGGTGATATCTTTTTTTTTCTTTTTTTTAGATATGAAAGGTAAATCATCCTATTTTTATTTGTTTTTTCAATAATGCAACTTCAGTGAAGTCTTTGAAAAAAACACAGAATAAGCAATACCTGAGAACAGAACTTAAAGATGTAAGTTAGAAGCTTCTCTTCATGAGGTTTTGCTGCTAATAAGGCTGGGCAATTAATTGCAAATTAGACTAAAATGCAATTTAGTCTTCTGCAATATTCTTATCACAGACAGTGCAATATTTCTTTAACCTCATTGTGTCAGAACAGCAGATATATTTTTTTGGGAGTAGATGGTTTATGCTCTACACTAGTGTTACTCCACCCTGCTCAACCAAAGAGTCTGAGTGATAAAAAGTGGCAAAAACGACAAGAAGAAGCAGTAAAAAAAAATTAAAAAATGTTCATATCACACCAAAAATGGGTGAAAATTTGAAGAAAATTAGAAAATAGTCAGAAAGTAATGCAACTTTCCAGAAGAATGACATTTCTGCTAAAATATACTTTTTTGTTGATCTAATGTAAAATAATATAGTCGAGTATCAATATGTTGAAATATTGCTGCTCAACATTTCATTATCATTCATTCATTATCCGTAAGCCATAATCATCAACATGTCAAAAAAAGGCTTGAAATAATTCCCTTTAGTCTTTATAATATCTGAGTTTCACTTTCTGAAATAAGTGATAAAATATTTAATTTTTACATGCTATACATTTTTCAGATGTACCTGTTTATGCAAGCAGAGTTTCTATGTTGATTTTTTTTAAAAACAAAAATCCTTCTTTTCTCTTTCATGATTGTGTTTTCTTGTTCAAAATGGGAATGTTTTATTTCTAGTTTTATTTATGGACTACAGAACTCTTTTTTTTTTAATTAAGAGTGATTTCTTACTTGTGTTTGTTTACCTACATAAAGATGAGAAACCTAAAAATCGCAAATGTGATTCCGGGAAAATAATCACAATAAGTTTACTTTTGCAGATCATTCATCCCAAAAAGAAACCTGACAAAATGTATTTGTTAATTCAGGCAAGTGCTCTGAGTGAGAAGTCATGTTCCTGAGTGTTTAGAGGAGTGTTATCAGGGAGCTTTAAGGAAAGTAGGATATGATGACTGCATAAAAACAAACTCTTCAATCTTTGTCAAGTTGAAAAAACACCTTTGCCGTCACCCACAGCTGAACTTAGACCCCTAGATTTTAGAAAGAAGGGCTTTATGAAAGAAATATCCAAAATAATTTGGTGTAAGATTATTCAGAGGTTTCTGCACAATACTCTCTTTACTAACTTACCTGGTTAAAAAAATATCTTTTCAAACATCAGAAACACTTAAAGTGGTTCATTAAAAAAGCCAAAGCTCTTTAATTTAGCAGAACAGTGTTAACAGGAAGTCGTTATATTTTTTTCTGCATGTTTCTCCTTTTGCAAACGTCTGCACATTAATTTCGATGATTTAAAATACATCTGTGTTTATCAGATCAGAGGTTGTTTTGATCTGGCTTTAACCTCAGTCTGCGTCACCGTCTGGAGAAAGTGGAAGAGGAACCCTGTTGCTCTTCCTGGAGTAAAGTACTTAACCCTTCAGCGGTGGAAGTGTTTGGTGCTTAATACACGAGCGGCTGCTCAAACTTGGGGGCTTTCACTGGGACCTGAAAGTGTCAGGATCCACGTCGGTCTCACCTCGTACAAAGGGAAGGTTCCCCTCTCCCTCTCCGACATGTGATGTGTGTGACTCCACCGCCATATGAGGGCGGCCTTAGCCGGCGTGTGTGAGCGGTGCGCGTTGCGTGTCGAAGGGCTTTAACGCAGAACAATAGTGTGTGTGCCGAGCGAGGCCATGTGGCCGTGTGGCGGATTAAATTAGCAGCAGTTGTTTATCGTCTGTCCCCCCCGGTCCATCTGCTCCACTCGCCCCGTAGACTCCAGCTCTGCTCTCAGGCGCTGCTCCAGATCCCCCTCCCAATCCCACCCCTTACAAATCCCTATCCCCATCCCCACGTCACACACACACACACATACACACATATACACACACACACAGACTCTTGAATAGTTGCAATATCCACCAGCAGCCAGTCATGACACAATATACTCAGTGCAACCTCTTCTGCCAAGAGAGCTCTGGCTTTCCTCTATGCAGATTAGCCATGTGCTAATTGTGCTTATTTATTTATTTATTTTATGGAAGAGAGAGAGAGAGTGAAAAGGGGAGGGGAAGAGTTTCCTCCAGAAATTGATTAGATGACTGAGCAGGAAAAAAAAAAAAAAGAAGCTGTGTCGTGTTGTGAGAGTTCACGTTTCAGACTTGTTGCTGTGGAGTCTCCTGTAGACGTTAGACCTGTTGAGCTGGGAAAAACCCGTCAGGAGCGTCAGAGGCGAAGAGTGATAGAACAAACTGACCCTGAACTGTTTCTGATGAATTTTCTGGATACAAGAGCATGAGACACAGCCTCTGATTGGAGGAGAGTTTGTAGACTACCCCCCAAAATTCACTCCCCTGCATCACATAACTTATTTCTCTTATATTCAATACTGTTTATATACCGTTTTGAATATCTTTTCTGAAACAATTTTACATTCCAAATTGTGTATCATGACCCTGCCTCTTATAGATTAAATGTTAGGACCATATGTGAGGAGTGTCTGCTCTCAGCTGAGGGACTTTTGGAGATGAGTGAGTTACAGCAAAGCTTTTTCACTTTTCATGTGATCTGAGTCAGCCAGGAAGACCCCGTGTTCGTTATACAGACCAGGCCTGAATCCTGGTTTGAGAATACTCAAAAAGGTCATCGAGTTACTAGGAATAAAATATCCTGTGTGACTGGTTTTGAGAATGTTGTTTTATTTAGCTGTTTCTTTTTTACCAGGCTCTTGATGTGAAACTAGCACATGGTGTCTGTAGCTCGTCTGAAAGCTGTTTGCTATACGCTGACTACAAACAAAAGAAGAAGCAACGATGTTGGTAGATCTAAAACCTTGACTGTCATTCAATAAGCAACAAACAAACCTAAGGTCAAATACATGTTTTGTTGATACCAAACTACCATAAAAAAAAAGACTTTCCAAGTGATCTTGCTTAAGTCTAATTTCTAGATATATCCTTGATCATGATGCTTGATTTAAAATAAGATTATCAGGGCCAAAATCTTTTATTTCTAAATGCTGTTTCTCAGTTTCTTGATCAGGTTGGACTGGATTGATTTACGGCAATAGAGGTTTCTACGACAACACTGGCCAGCAAAGTTTAGGAGTGATGAGAGAGGTTGTGTTTTTCTCTGCTGAAAAGGATTTCTTGGATTAATTTTGCAGTAATGTTGGACGCTGGAGGTGGACTGTCCTAAAGAAAAGGGAGCTAAGAGCAGACGAAAGCCAAACAGGAGAGTGATAGAACACAGGCTTAAGACTAAAACGTGAGCCAAAGGCTAAAACACGAGCTAAAGGCTAAAATAGGTTAATCTCTTTGTGACAATGTATATTCCAACCCACATGCAGCAGTTATTCTGCAGTGATCTGTTCAAACCTGAGTCTATCAAGAAAATGAAGAACCAGGTTACATTTGCTCTACTCGGTGAGGTTGGAGTTTATAGATGAGCACTGGTAGGACATAACAAGGATTCACTAACATTGCATGTTACAGACATGTCTCAGAGCACTGAGCTGTGAGGAACACTAAACACATAGTCTGCTCACCTTCTGGACACTAAACTACAAACTGAGTTTACAAAGTTTGGCTGTTGACACCTTTCAAACAAATAAATACATTACCCTGTTGCTTTGCATCTTGGGAAAAATTGCCCGAACAAAGAAAAGTAGCAGCAAAAAGAATATGTGCTCTCTCATACAAATACAGGTATACAGGTAAAAGTCACATCCCAAAACAGTGGGTGCAACCACTCATGGGAAATGGAGTCTTTATCCTGCAATAACTCTAGCTTTTCCAGTTAGTCCTCACAGCCCCTTTAATTGTTGATAAGTATACATTTTTTGAAATGCTCATCCTGCATAACCATACAGACATTTTGTTTTAATGAAATCTGAGAACATTTATCCATTAAATGTGTTTTATTTGATATCTCAACCTTAAATCAACTTCAGGAGCTCACAGTTAGTCACAGGTTCTGTGTGCACAGGAAGTGGCAACAAAGGGCGGCAGATTGTTAATTCATCATCTTATTAAATCACACTTTTACTGAATATTTAATTACTTCACAAAAATATGAATCATACCTTTCCCCAGCTGACTGAAGTGTGCGTTAACGGTGTCGACTTTGATTTCTTCACCCTGCTGTCACTTCTCGTATCCAGCTAGCAAACGTCAGATATGATGATACGTTTGTTATTGTGCCACTTAAATGTTGGGTTAAAACTTCTGATTCTTGTTTGCTTGTTTTGTTTTATAGCATCAAATTGATCAGTCACTCCCTTAAAATCCTGATTGCTTGTTTCAAGTTGTTAGAAACCATAAAATGCCCGAAAAATGTAAAATTTTCTCTTTGTGTTTATCAGATATCCCATAATTGACTTGTAAAAAAAACAACCTTATTATTTTTTGAAGTGTAAAGCAGTGTAGTTCACCTAATTCACATTACATAATTGTCTAGACTGGCTGTATGTTTTAAACTGACGCATGATTAGAGCAGCACATTGTTGATAAAGGGCCTGAATTCTTTGTCGCTCTTACTACAAACATTGTAAAGGTTTTACTAACACAGATTGTAGCTGGAGTACTCTCCCACATCTAAGTTATCCGGTGAGTCTGCAGGTCTGTGTCAGGTCGTGATCAGTTTGTTTTGATGAGCACAAGGACTGTGACGTGCTGCATGCCTTATCATATTTCCACCCGTCTATCTCTCTCTCCCTCCACCTCTAACCTCATTCAAAATTTCCCTCTTGAACGTCAGAGATGAACCATGTGCTGTGTGAGCGTGTTCACTGTAAAACCAGGCTGATACCAACGCGTGTCAACAAGTAAATACAATACAGGAACCAGCAGTTCCCTAAAAGACACACTGACACCAGGTGCCAACCACAGGTGTTAAATAATGAAACCAGTGCATTGGTGCGAAAAGACTCTCTTTGTGTTGTATACACTCAATGATTAACACCCACTATATCATGAAAAGCATGTATTAAAACACTTGCTACCTTTGGTTTTTTTTTATTTCACAAGAGCGTACATCAAAACTTATCATGGTGGCCTTTAAAGATGGAGTTTTATACTTTTTTTTAGAGGCTTTACTCTCTCTCTGGTCCCCTCTGAGAAGCTTCACATGATAAAAAGCTAGAAAAAACACTTGTTTGGAAGCTCATTTCTGCCAGTTGAATGAATAAAAATGAAAAATCTTGGCTTTGTTGAGATTGTTTTTTTTTTTTGTCCATTTTTAGGTAGGAATTTTGAGAAAATGCCCAAAATTCTGATATAAAAAGTTGAAATTATAAGACAAAAAGTCAAGATTTTGTGGAAAAGTCTTAATAATGAGAAAAAGTATTATTGTTTTGGGAAAAAAAAACGAATTATGAGATAAAAAGTCTTAATTTTGAGTTGGGAGTCGACACTTTGACTTAATCTCATTTATTTTACCTTTTATCAAAAAATTTCAACTAAATATGGGCAAATAAAAATCTCAACAATCCAGTTTCTCATTTTTATTTCTAACTGGCAGGAATGGGCTTTTATACACTTGTGTTTTAGAAGATCTTTGTTGTAGACCTGTCTTAAGCTCTTTGAGCCTCTGATTGGCCAGTCCACTGTAGGCTTTCTGGGGCAGACCCTGATGTTTGAGGCCCACCCTCCAAAGTGTCATAACCCAGGAGATCCTCATGTGGTAATTTCAACATTTCAGAAGATTCCCATGAAGACATACAGGACTATTTTTCCATGTGATTTTTTTCAGAAGGGTTTAGTGACCTCGAATTTTTCTGAATTTTTGTTCCCTGATTTCGTTTTAATCACTTCTCTCTTTCCTTTTATAAATCTATTGAACTTTTATTTGTTATCTTGACACAATCTCCACCTCTAAAAATCACATTCCTCATTTTGTCCAAAATTACCCTCTCAGCCTTGTACCTGTCATTTTTTAAATAGTTCTACTTTTCTTTTTACTTTTATTAGTTAGTGTTAAATCCTCAACTCGTGGGAAAAATCAGCGCTGAATCTCAGGGTCTTTTTTCAGCAGCAGAGCCTCAGCCTCGGTGTTTAAAAGAACCACTCTTTTTCATCACCCAGAGAAAAAAGGGCACAGCCTTCTATGGCAGTTCCTGACCTCCACAAACACACACACACACACATTCACACACACATTCACCCTCACAAAGGCCTGAGCCAAAGCTCTCTGGGATCTTGCTGGATGTGTAATGGTGTGTCAGATGTGGACAACTTAAGCAATGTGAGGGGAAATACTGGTAAACAGATCAATGGAGGCGCGAGCCGTGGAGTAGACTGTTCCAATGTGCAGCAAACAGATGTGTTGACACCATCAAATGAGGTAGAGGAGTAAAAATGAAGACATCTGGAGCAGGTTTAACGTCCTGGATTCCCCAGATTTACTCTTGGCAGCAGAAGACATACTTCCAAAGCCTTTGTGACATGTTCTGAATGTTATTACATAATTTTTGAGCGTGTTTTTGGCAGCATCTGCACCAGTTTGTTCTGCACATATTGGTGTTTTATTGAATGCTGGATGTAGTCCACAGTAATGTTGTAGGGATTTTAGCAAATTGAGTGATAAAGCTGACAAACAAACAGGAGCAGCCGTGAACACACCTGAGAGGATCATTCTTATTTATAAGAACTATTTACCAAAGTCTCCAGAAGGACTGTTTTTTAACAGACAGGATGGGCTGATGGCTAAAACAACGGAAACAGGATTAGAAAAACATTTTTCATTATCCATTAATCTGCTGTTCTTTTCATTTCATCGTTTTTCAAACCAGCACTGATGCATCCATACTGCTGTGTACAAACCAAGAGCTCCAATCTAAGATGAGTTATAACAAAGAGAAGCGTCAGGTCTTTAGAGATGAGAAATAAACAGAATATGATGTTATGTTTGTCACAAACAAACAGACTCATCACCAGATGATAGATTATCAGAATATCTGCCAATGACTTTTTCTGTCAACTAGAAAATCAAACAGCTCTCAAAACCTCAGCTTGTTTTTAAAAGAAGAGAGGCCCAACATTTCCTTTACTGCACTTACCTTCAAAGATCCCTACAGGATCTTCAAGTATTAATGAACTGTTAAGTGAATGAGGTGCAGTTGTTGACTGTATCCTCTTGTCCTGTCCTATCCAATCACACCTGTTCTGTCATTACACCAGAGAGGTATTTCATTAGATTTGATGGTACTTGAAAGAGCAAACTACACTTTTTCTGAGGCATCCTGGATACTACGGCTAACTGATTTGCAAAAATAATCTTATTAAAACTACTATTTCTTTTATTGCAATATCAGTTTTTTGTGCAATTATTTCTAACAGATTGTAGGACATGAACAGTTACATTAAATACAGCACAACAACAACCCAATACCACGACTACTTGTTACTGCTTTTCGTCCATTTTAGTCACTTTTCACTTCTATTTTTGCTAATTCTGGACCATTTTTTGATACCTTATCAAATATCACTGTGGTAACTTTTCTGACACCTCCTGCTTAAAACCCAAAAAGTCAGAAGGATCGTGAGGCCCCGCTTTCATGGTCTGTATTCATACTGAAAATCAAGATCAAGCGAGCTTTTGCCCTTCTGCTCCCAATTTTCCAGCCATTTTTTTTGTTGATTTCGCCAATTTTGACACTTCTGACTCTTTCTTTGCCACTTTTGGACCAATTTCTGAAACAAACTGACTATTTTCCTAGTTTATTCCTACTTTTCTGACCATTTTTGTTGACTTTGGCCGATTTAACCCTTTTTTACTGTTTTTGCCTTTTTCATCATTTCTAATACTTTTTAAATTTTTTTAAAGTTTCCTCCAAGAAGATTTTCTTGCCAATTTTGTTTCTTTTTGCCTATTTTAGTCACTTTTCACTCTTTTGCCACTTATGGGCCACTTTTTGCTACTTTTTGAGTATTTCCAGGTCTTATCCAAATTTAAATGCCAGTTTTTTGTTGCTTTCTTGGCAATTTTTACTAACTCGAACAAAGTTTTATTGCCACTCTTAGATAGTTTTTTGAAGGCAGTTTTTAACAGTTTGTCTCTTTGGTTGAGCAGGGTTGAGTTACTCTGGTGTAGGGCAGAAAATATCTGCTGCAAAGAATGTAGCTGATATTTTGACAAATTTCATGTTATAAAAATATTGCACTGTCTGTGATTCAAATATTGCAGCAGGATATATTGTTTATTTTATCTAATATCTGGATACATAGCGAGGCAGAGGATGCTGATATGTTGAAGCATAAAGCCGTAAACTGTGTAACCAACAAGTGATTCTGATGCTCGCAAACATGGGTAACTATGCTGTAACTAAATGTGTGTGAGTATCTTATTCACTTGATTAAACGCACATATCCCAAGTCCATACCTGCGCTCAAAAGGGATTAGCCAAAGCAATAAGTACTGTCCAGAGCTACACATCTGCATCAAAATTGTACATGGCAGACTGTAATGTGAGTACTTGCGTTAGAAGACAGCTCAACTGAAGAAACAAAACAAGTGGTTTGTGGTGTGGCGTGGGTCTTGTTGAGTTGTTCAGATAGCGTGAGTCCATCCTTACCTCACAACGTTTAGGTTAGCAGGGTGGTGATACCGAAAAACTAGAGCTACTCATTTACATAGAAACTGCACATTGCTGAGAACAGAAACAACCACAACACTGTTAAACGTTAAAAAGCATTAACAGGACTTATACTCCAATATTTTTTACAATGATTTGAAAGAAGTGTCTGGAATGTCTGTAACTTTCTCCATCACTTTCATGCTCAAATTAGTCAACACAGCCGACAACTAGTAGGGATGGGCAACGGTACCTGCCGTTGACCTCATTATTTGGGAAACATTTCGTGACTCATGCACCAGTGCAACAGCTGCTTTTGGCTTTAAAACCTGAACTCAAACAGCTTTACATGTGACCAAGCTTTTGGTTCTCAACAAACTGAATACACCAGGTAGGAAAATTAATCAGAAGGATACAAACATGGAACTTCTCCAGCCACAGCCTCAGCAAAAAAAAAAAAAAATTTCAGGGCAACTTTCTTGGATATTACATGCACATATAATTACACAGAATGCTCAAGCATAATTAATACTGAATTGTCTGGGAGAAAAGTGATGTCTGGGAGAATTTCGAAAAAAAACCCCAAAAACCTTAAAGTTGATGTGCAGTGGAATATCTGGGGCGTTAAACTTGCATACATAGAAATACAAGTTTAATGCTTAAATAAAAGGCCTTGAAGCATAAGGAAAAAACAACACAGACAGTAAACAGGTGGGGCGAAACCTCAGTGGTGAAGATCAGCTTGCTAATAACCACAATGGAACCTGGAGTTATGCTCCCACTGAGTTTTGTGGAAGGAAAAGGCCTCTGAGAGCTGATGGCATTTGTCAATCCAGAGTACAAGCCACTATCATGGAGAACAAATGCTGTGAGGATGGAAGATGTATATAAAGTTTTTGGTTAGGGCTGTGTCTGACTGATTTTTTTGTTTGTGGTTTATAGAAAACAAGTCTGTGAGCACTCAAACATTACCTAATTTAAGTAATGGAGCACAGGAATTACTGTAAGACATTGGTCATCTCTCCAGGTTTGCATCCACACGTCTGCACTGGTTATAGGTTGGATGATGGTTTATGAGACTTTAACCAGACACAGCCTTTTTACAACTGTATTCCCATTTTCTTAACACTGCCAAACTCTGCACCACACTATGAGTTGCCATCTGTCCACTGTGCTGGTTTACATCCAGGTAGTAGAACATCATGGCAGTAATTTCTGGAAGAGCTAGTTTGCTAGAAATGTTTGCTGCTCATGTTCAGCTCAGAAGCTGCATCATTGACTTGATTTAAAACGAGACAGGAGTAGATTCAGGCAGCTACTGCTGAATACAAACTCGTGTCTTATTGGTTAAACATTAGACTAGTGACTTCACATAAGCGGGATAGAAGATTGATAACTCTTTAAACTGAACGCCAAACCTTACAGAACAAACGTAACTCAGTCACTGTCTCCTATCCTATATTGAAACTGTTTGTTCCAGAGATGCAACAGGGCCCCGATGATTGGTCTTGTTTTGGGAACATCAGCCTTGACTTTTCACACGGTGAGAGAGTTAAAGCACCCTGACGCTGGTGGAGCTGTACATTCTCTGCGTGCTGAGCCAGGTCCTGAGCTGTCAGGCTCCTTAATGGAAAAACGGGTGTAGAAATATTCTCACCGCGGCGAAATATCGACTGAAATTGGTGAGGAAAAAAAAAGGTTGATTGTTTTATGGCCTCGGTCATCGCTGGGAGATTTTGTCTAAATGAGAAATAGATTTTACCTTTAGTGATGCTGCGCTGTAGTTTGTTAGCATGCTACTCATTTTTCATGTGGATAGTGGGACGTTGGCGGGTGATTCAGGCCTCGCTGGCGCACTTTAGGGATGACACAGGAGGCTCGGTCTAACTGCTTAAGCAGCTCATTAGGAAAGAGATATGGCATATTTCTGTCCGGAGGAAGGAGTCGCTGCAGCTTTGTGTGAGAGGAGAAACATTTAGACTTCTGCTGTAATTGGACAAACGCACCTGCTTTACATCGCTTTTTAACTCATTGCGTTTAGACCGAGCGGTGTGTTGTGGGAACTCCCGTCTCAGCGGTGTCAGGTGTGTGTTTGGACGCCTGATTGGGGAGATCATGTGGTGTCCTTCCTTTAACACTGAGGTTAAAAGTGCATTAGAGGTCATTGGAGATGGTCGACACGGGCCGGTTACCTCTTCCCCTACGGTGCGGTTGGTAATGACCCTTGGGAGTATAGTAACACCCCCCTCCTCCCCTTCTTTCCTCTACACACATATACAGCAAAACACACTCACACTCACACACTGGTAAACCTGGAGGAGCTCAGGAGAGTGTGGCCTGGGGGAGGCTGCAGGGAAAACCTGGAGTGGAGTCATGTTATCTTGCACAATGTTGGTTGACCGCCTCGACAGCCTGTTGATACTCACCCCCCCTCTCTCCCCTGCTCCTCCAACACCTACAGGATCCCCCACACACATATATTTTTACACACACACACACTGCTCTCCTGCTGAGCCCCCCCTCACCCACCCACCGACCTCCTCTTTCCCATTGCAGCACTGTCATTCATAGAGTGCCAAAGCCTGCTGCTTTATTAAAGCCCAGGAAGAGCAAGGCCTGGCCCAGGTTCAAACAGCAGTGCAGCTGGGACCTGTTACATTTTCGGCAGACTGCCCTCTCCGTCTCGCTTGCTATAAATAGCCCGGTGGTTGTCTCCCTTAACCAAGGAAAGAGGTTTTTTAAGGGGGGGGAGGAAAAACACACACAGATTAATAACCGTGGGAAGCAATGAAAGCTTTGTGTCTGCTGCCTGAGGTCAGCGGGCCAGGAGGTGTTGCTACTTCAAAGCCCCCATTGTGGCTCGTACTTTCAGACGCTGCTGCAGTGGGTTTGACGGAGACACAAAAGGGCTGCCAGTGGTGTGATGAGTGGATGGCAAAGGATTGTGCCAACCAGCCAGCTACCCACACAGGCCTCCAGATTTTTTATTTGTTTGTTGTCGGTTCACTTTTGCAGTGGCCGTCACTTTCTACAAATTTTGGAGAAACTCTGCAGAATCTGTCGGAGTAAACAATATTTTGAAAACGACTAAATATGAGCAAGTCAGAAAAAGTGTGATGCAACTATCTGTCCACTCTCAGCTACTGGGGTGAGTGTGCATTTCAGACACTGATATCTATTTGAGAGTCACCAGTTAATCAAGTTGTCGACAAGAACTATTGGATAATTGAAAAAGTGGTCAGTGGGAGTGATTCAACAATTAATTGAGAAATCTATTTGACAACGTCATAGTCAATGGGAACAAATTGACAATTAATCGAGCAGTAATTGAGTACTATTTGAAACTTGAGAAGTGATGAGGAACTATTCTACAGTTAAGTGGATGATCATCTGGAACTATTTGACAATTCTGTCGTCACTTGGAACTATTCAAAAAATAACTGAGTTGTCACTGGGAACTGTTAAATGATTACTTGAGCAGTCACATGGAATTAACCAATAGTTAATTGAGTAGTCATCAGGAACTATACAACATTTATTTGGGTGTGCACTTGGAACTTTTAAATGATGAATGAAGTAGTCACTGGGAACGATTGAATGATGACTCAAGAAGTTTCTGTCTTGCTTTTTGTACAGTCTTGGTCTTAATTATGCTAGTTTGATCCTAACACTCTCGACCTTAGTCTTTTTGTCATATCAAATAATGATAATAATAATAATAATAGAAAAACAATGATGACTGACAGTCACAAGGGTTTTCTCTGTTTCTGAAGTCCACATAAATACAGCAGCTAAACTGCTACCTGACATCATTGCTTTCGTCTTCATTCATCTAATCCACTGTTAGCAATTAGCTTCCAGACAGGCCACAGTCACCAAGTGCTCAGGTCTTAGTAAGAATGATGAACAAATGGAAAATCATCCCATGAGCTATTTAATTCTTTACAAATTCACCACTATTTGAATGATCTCTTTAGGCTCTCCTCCTTGGATCAGCTCTTCTGTGAGAGCCACAGGTGTCAGATTGTTTTCTCCTCTGCCAGAGCTTTACCTTTTTAACGACTCTGCAGTTATTATTATAACATATTCATTGGAAAATACCTTCACAACAAGTTGCTGATTGGTGCTTTAATGGTGTTATTGTTGCTCTGGAGTGTATTTTGGGGAGATTCCAAAAGCCCCATCTCTTCTGTACACACAGCATTAGACACTTTATGACCTTGGCTCCAGCTGTTGAAAGGCAGGGTTACCTCATGTCAAGTCCCCCCCCACCCCCCGCCCCCTCCCACTGCTCCCTGCCTGGCCCTGTGTCCAGAAAGGCCGCCTGGTGGAGTAACACTGCCTGCCCGGGCCACGTGGATCTCCCAGAGTCCAGGCCAAGCTGAGGTCAGCCCCCTCAAACACCGGCACCCTGGCCCCCGTCCTGACGCCGTGCCAGCTGAGGGGTGGGCCTCGCTCCAGCCCCCACAGACACTTCCACTTCCTTAAGCTTATTTTCATAGAAACCCTCCCCGACGTCTCTGCCGTAACAGTATCCACCCACTGGCACAATGATCTCCTGGGCAGGGAAACGCTCCTGGCGGATGTAGTGGGCTCATTCATTCATTCATGGCCAATTTTTTCCTTTTCTAGTAGGAAAGTAAATCCACTACTGTTTTTTTTCCTCCCCCTTCTGCTTTTGTGTGCTATATTTGCTTGATTATACTGTGACTGCTTTCTGAGATGATGCTTGCACGACGCACTCAAACAGTGGAGTCATTATTTGTGTTGGTTGCTGAGTAATGCTTTTTCAAGAAGAGCCACAAAAAAAAAGCTTCCAAAATTACTCTGGCTATATTTGAACCAGGATCTTTTCCTGTCACATCACTGGATAGTGAACAATGTCCCATCCGTTGCATCATTATAGAGCTTGTTATAGCCTATTTGGGTGTGTGACAGCACAGTCTGATAGAGGCCCACCATAAGCCTCCAATCTAAACCCAGAGTGATTGACAGACAATTATCTCTCAACTCCAAGCATGCAACACTTCATTTACTCTTTGTTTCACTTCATTGACACTTTGTAATTTCCCTCTCAAGCCTGCGAGCCCGATGGACCAGGTGGGGAAGATGCGCGGCCAGCCATACGGAGGACCCAACCCGTACTCCCAGCAACAGCAGGCGCCCCCCACAGGCCCGGGACCCCAACAGGGAGGCTCCTACCCAGGTCAGGGCTACGGACCTCCAGGCCCTCAGAGGTATCCTATGGGGATGCAGAGTCGGACACCTAGCACCATGGGCGGCATGCAGTACGGACAGCAGGTCAGTACTTATCACTCACAGTCACAGAATTTACTCTTCAAGAAACTTTATAACCTTTCAGATTGTTTGTGGTTTAAGGGTTCATGAGAGTAAGTATGAAAAAAATTGGATCTGGATTGGTTGAAACATTCCTTAAAGAGGGGTATTGTGCTTTTTTTAGTCTGGTATCCTCGTCTCAACTTTACATGGTTTAAAGCTCAAGAATATCTATTTTTCTCACACTCTTGTTTTTGAAAGACCTTTTTTTTAAGTTAAGCTGCTGTCTCTTTGAAGCTCCCCACTCTATGAACCCCTTTGCCTCTGATTGGCCAGTCTTCTTGAGGGTATAGAGCTATGGGCCGACTAACACCAACACCAATGTGTCCTGAACCAGTAAAGCGATCCTCATGTGATAACCTCATCATTTCAGCAAGTCTCATAAAGACCTCTTACTATTTTTTAAAGTGGGCCAGCTTGATCAGTTTACAGACAGATTCAAAGATCTCTACAACTTAAATATGTAGAGGTTTAAAAATGTGTGCACATTTAGTCTGAAAATCCAGCATCATTACTTTTAATCCACGTTTGAAATGGGGGAAAGCAGAATACCCCCTCTTTAAATGTTACAGTCTCTAATGTTGTGGTCATTTTTAACCACAAAACAAATATTTTTTTTAAAAAGTTTGATCAGCTTTTCATGTTATTTGGACAGGAACTCAAAGAAGATTATGCCAGATTTCTTGATATCTTTAGAATATTTATTTGCTACTATTTATTTTTGATGATTTATGCAAATACCCCCTCCCTTTGTGAGAGTAACTTTTCTTTTTCTTTAAACGTATATATCCTAAACCCACATCATATAATGTTATGATATCATCAAAAATATACAGCTTACACCTGAGCTATAACATATTAAGTTTATTCTTTCTAAACATATATGTGAAATGGATAATGCAAAAACTATGTACTTATTGAAAAGATCTTTACTTTTCTTTTTACTGACTTCAACTGTGATGGAAAATCTTCGGTTAAAAAAATACATTCAACACATTTTCCTGATTTTCTAGAATATTTGAAAACAAAATAAGAGAAAAAGTTTTTTCTCATCTCGAAACTTGTGTATGTGTGACTGTACCTTCAGAAATAGATCAAGTTCAAAGTGCAGCATGTGACTGTGGGTTAAGTCTGGGTCCAGAGATAAGTTGGCTGAGTTTCAAAAGATTGTGTCATGTTCAAAAAGTCAATCCGAACAATCATCCACATGAGTCCCAACACCATGAAGTCACTGTCTGCTGGAGGTGAAATGCAGATAAGAAACTGTTGTCCTTCGGGAAGGTAACATTCAGAAAACCCAGTGTTTTTTTCCTGCCTGTCGTCAAATATTTACAGGATGGCACTGCATTAACCTGAGACCTCAGCTGGAGATGCTCAAGCTGAGTCTGGGAGTAGATGGGCAGAGAAAAACTGGATCATGGCTACAAATTTGAACTTAGAGGAGTTATTAATAGGTCACCAAAAAAGACTGACTCTGGTCTCAGAGTACATAAAAACACACTCTTTGGGTGACTCTCTCTCTTGGTCACTGTTTGAGGTCCAGACCACAAGTTAATAAGTTTTTTATTTTCCTCTTAGTTCATGCAGCCCAGCGTTTATTTTAGCTGTGACTGAATCATTCAGGAATGGTGCCAGCATATAGTAGATAAAGTGACTGAACAGAGCAGACTCATAAAATAGACAGGAGTTCAAAGACAGTTATTGTTACAAGCTACTATAAAACCAGCATCGTTTTAAAGAGGGAGTATTTTGTCTGGGTTTTTTTTCCCTGGTGTTTTAGTAAACCCTCATTTCAGCCTCCCTGCTCCACAAACCTCCACTCTAATTGGGGCAGACTCAAAGGAAGGACTTGGTGTTTGAGGCCAGCTGCTCCAACATACTATGAAGCAGTTGGGAGATCCTGATGTGATGACCTCATCATTCCTACAGATCACACGAGGATCTGGTGCCATTTTTATTTTTCATTTGAAGAGTTAAGGGGAAAAAGTGAGTTAAGGTGAGTCAAAGTTTCATGTACAGGGAGAGTGGGCCCCACTGTCTAACAGAGCACTATTCAAAACTTCAAACATCCCGGTAGCTAATCATGCATAGAGAGAAAGGAGCCCTCCTTGAAATGCATGCAGGGAATCCCACAGAGCCCTGTCTTTTCTTCCACGTCCACTGTCTGTGGTCTTGTGCCCATTGTGTGGTGTGATTATCTCATGTTGGCCTGCCTGGTGTCTGACTGTGGACTCGATAAATGCCCTGCAGAGAGAAAACAGCTCCTCTCCTTTTTGTCATAAATACTCGGCACAATGCAGCCACTTCACGTTGTTTTAAAACGTCTCTACTATCTCTTGTTTTCTTTGAATTCTGGAGTAGCTGAGAACCTCCCAGAACAACACGTGGCTTTTTTTTTTTTCTTTCCCTCTTCTCTTTTCATTACTGTGTTTCCTCACAAGGTCAGGGTTTTCTCCTTCTATGCTCCTTGAGGGTAATGAAACGCAAACGCTGTATTGAAAGGCTTTCTGCGCGCAGGATCGGGTAGAATATGAAAAGCCTCGTATTGAAGTTCAAGGAGATGAAGTCAAAACTCAATTTTTATTTTCACGGCTGTAATTTAAAGCGATGCACCGCTGAATTCCTGCACTTAGATGCTTTTCTCATGTGCTTTGACTGATCAGTTTATAGCAGAGAGCACACTCCTCTCTCTCTCACACACACACACACATACACAACAGTTGTCTTTCCCTTTTAATCTGAGTGAGATGAAGAGAGTCTGTGATTACTCTGCTGAGAATGAATGGAAAAAAGCATTTCAAAGCAGTGACTTGTTTGGTTATTATTTATATATTTTAGGCTTTCAGAGAGGATCCTGTCAGTGGAATGACTGTTCAGCTAATGATTGATATTCCTCAGAGGAGCTCGGGATAGTAAACCTCAACCTTTTGGTAAAATCTTCAACTGAAGAAAGCAGAACGTGTTCACGTGTGGTTCATCTGTGCCAAGTTTTACTCATTCGTTTTTTCTCTGTCAGAAATACTCAATGTTTACTAGGGGGAAATTTGGTCATTACAGTTGCCCTTATGCACAATAAAGTAACATCAGAGTAATAAAAGAAAGCACAAGTAGTTGAGAAATACATACTATAAAAACTAGAATGAAATAAGAAGCGAAATAGTTGGAATAATCTCCGAGCAGGCTTTGTTGTTGAAAAGGTTTCAGCTGAGGAACAAACGATCCCCAGAGCTCTCCCTCTGTCTGAAGTAAACAACCTGTTAATTTAAGTTTGTAAAAACTGAACAATTAGTTTCATGCTTAAGTTTTTTTCTCCATTTGCTTCTCTCTGGCTGTTCCTCAGGGGCTGTTTGCTGAGCTGCAACTCGGCTTGTTTTTCTTTTGAAGGCAACACACTCCATGCTCACGCTCCATTTTCACTCACACAATTGGTGTCCCTAGGGTCAAGCGAACCGGGGAAACAAGCTCTGTTCTTGTACACCGTTGGCGTTTCCTTACCCGAAAGAATACGACTTTTTACAGATTTCACAACAAAAGTAAAGTCGAAAATGGATTTTCGAAATAATTTGAAGTGTTAGTAACTCTCGCAGCCCTTTAAGTATTTAATTGATCAAATGTGGTTTGTTTTTATGTCTTTCTTTTTGGGTGTAAACTATTTTTTTTGCAAGCTTTGACACAGCTCAGCCTTTTGTTTTAGATAAAGTTGGGATCTCCTGATATGATTTTTTTTTTTTAGGGCTGATGCCGATAGTTTTCTATTTTGTCACCTTTACCTGATGGCTTATACAGGCTGCTGATTCTCTCAGGCTGATATTTGGGGCCGATACTGCTGTAGCTCCCTCAATTTACAAAATAAAAGTGACACAATGATAACAAATGTTACAGGTCTCAATTTTGAAATAGGGAACATTCACTGAACTATACTTAATACTTAAACAAGAATGAAAAAAAGAGGTAGAATATTTTGTAAACAGTAGGACCAGCTCCATCTTTGTTCAACTTTATCAGACATATTTTGATATAGTTTTGAGATATCTTCACTCTGCAGTCTGCAAGCAGGGGAGGAGCAAGGCGTAGTCTGCCCGTGGACGCCTGTCTGTGAATCATGACGGGGAAAACTGTGAAATGCAAAAACTGACCTGAGATATCCAATATTGATCTTTTTGATCAACCCCTGGGCAAAACCGGTGCCCAGTTGGGATTGTTTTCATACCGAGTGTAACAGCTGAGCAATATGCAGACTGAAGATGTGGTGCTGGGTTTTTCCTGCTGTGACATAAACTTGTGTTTATCAGCAGTGGGAACATATATAAATAAATAGGGATGCACCAATACCAGTATCTGTAATAGTGCCGATACCATGCTGAAGTACTCGTAAAAGTACACTGGGTACTATGACATCGAATGACTTAAAGCAGTTTGGCTTGTCATTGCCGCCCAGATAGAGGACTGTTGACTGTTAAAATGTCAGCAACATGTGCAGGTGCATCATGGGCTTTGTTTCATTTGTTAAAATAGGAGAGTGAGGAAATAAAAGATCTTTTCAAAGT
The DNA here is from genome assembly GCA_008086565.1 of Thalassoma bifasciatum. NCBI lineage: Eukaryota > Metazoa > Chordata > Actinopteri > Labriformes > Labridae > Thalassoma > Thalassoma bifasciatum. The sequence goes on along the minus strand of RPOG01000501.1, from coordinate 7,178 downwards.
CACATTAGAACTGCAGTGATGTTATTAAGTATTCAGACTGGTACACAGTATCAGTGAGTACTCAAATATAAGGACTTGTAATTGGTTTGATAAAACATGGTTTTGGTGCCTCCTTATAAATAACAATAAGAAATGTTGATCCTAACCAAGTGTTTATTTTATTATCCAGATGTCAGCTTATGGACAACAGGGGCCTGGCAGCTACGGCCAGCAGAGTCAAGCCTACTACGGTCAGCATGGCCCTCCCCCTCACGCCGGCCAGCAGCAGCAGCAGCAGCCCCCATACACCGGCCAACAACAGGGCAACTCTGGACCTCCGTACCCCCAGCAGGGCCACCCCTCACAGCCCGCAGGCCAACATGGGCAGTCAGGAGGACCCGCCTACCAACAATCCCAAGGCCCCCACGGCCCTGCTCCAGGTCAGCCCCCGTACAGCCAGTCCCCACAGTCTCAGCCAGGACAGGCGCCCTATGTCCCACCACAGCAGCAGCAGCAGCAGCAGCAACCTCAACAGCAGCAGGGACCAGGTCCTCAAAGTCAGCAGGGTCCACAGGGCCAGCCGGGCTACCCACAACCCCAAGGACCAGGGCAGCCACCCCCTCAGCAGCAAACTCCACAGCAGCAGCCGCAACAAGGGCCCCCACAACCACAGCAGCAACAGCAGCAACCAGGGGGGCCCCCTCCACAGGCCCAGCAACCCCCGGGACACGGCCAGCAGGGTCAGCCCTCACCTTATTCGCAGACCCCTCCCCTGCAGCAACAACAACAACAACAACAACAACAACAACAGCAGCAGCAGCAGCAGCAGCAACAACAGCAACAACAACAACAACAACAACAACAACAACAACAACAACAACAACAGCAGCAGCAACAGCAACAACAACAACAGTCACCATATCAGAGGTTCCCACCTCCTCCACAGGTAACATCAACACACAGGTCTGAGTTAACATCTCACTGCTGGGCTCAGTTAGGATCCAGCTTTTTTCAGATCTTACATTTGTAGAAGTGGTGAATGAGAATGGTACAGGTGCTTCTTTGGTGAGCGATGCTGACAGTCAACTGACCTGGAGACATAAAGTATATCATTTGTGATCTTTTGTGCACGTCTTTGAATCTTTCTAAATACCTAAGGAAACAAACCATATCATCTTTATGTCTCCACAACAGGAACTCTCCCAGGATTCCTTTAGCTCCCAGTCCAGCGCTCCTCCTTCCAACCAGCCCATGGCTTCCAACAAGAGCAGCCAAGAGGACAGTATGCAGGGCCGGCCCTCCAGTCTACCGGTGAGCCTCCTGTCGTTTCTTTTCACATCACACGTGTGCTTTTCATACTCGTGTGGTGACACCGAGGCGTCACTGGAAACGTATCCAAACTGACAGGGACAACCACAAGTTTCTTTTTACTTTAAGACCAGAGGCAAACCAGGTGTGTGTGAGCAAGCACAAGAGATCAGCACTCATGTTCTTTAGGCAATAGTTCAACTTTATAAAACATCTAAGAGACTGCAGCTTCTCTCCTGTTGCAACCATTTACGTTTCAGAATTTTCTGATGATTTTGTTTGGCTTTTTTCTGTTACTTGGTTTTCAACAAGATGCCATCCAGTTTTGATTTGTAATAATCAGTGTGTTTGATTATGGCTTTGGGCTTGAATGGCCAAGTTTAAAAGCGACAAAGTTGCAACTCTGTGAGGAGACATGATTGATTGATTTATGTATTTTTTTTACCCCAGCTTTGGATCACTTTATGTTTACTCCTGAGTTGTAACTTCTGTGGATACGGCGTGCTGCACGAGTCAGGTCAATACTCAGTACTTTGAACTGCTGACTCCGCCGGATTCTCAACTTTGTTTACAGCGTTCTGTTTGACAAGCCTGTAAAATGACTGACTGATAATGAGGCCAGACTGGAGTTTGTTTACAGAAAGAAAACATTTTGTCCTTATATGAACTATCAGGGCAAGTGATAGTGGTGTAATGTCCATCATAAGGGATTATTACTATGGTTGTGAAAAACACACCTCTGTTAAAGAATATTTACATTCTTTGGCATTGAAGCAAGTTTCTGTAGTGCCTAAGTACATTAAAGGGAGGCATCTTACTGTCCCTCTGTTCCCTGCGTTGAAGTTTGACACGATTTCCAGCTTAGAAATCCTTTATTTCAGCCTCTTGTCTGACACTCTTTGATTTAACTGCTGTCTCTTTATGGCTCCTTGCTTTACAAATCCCCTTGCTTCAGAGCTATGACTTGGTGTTTGAGGCCCGCCCAAGACAAATTCAGGGATTGGAACAACATATGAATATATACCTATTAAATCTGCATGTTTCGTATCTGGCAGAAAATCCAGCATTGTTGCTTTATATCATATATAAAATATGATAAATCATAATACCCCCTCTTTAAAACATCCACTTCAAGTTCTGTAAATAGCTGTATCGTGAATGATGGATCAGAAATTGACTCAAAAACCAGGGCTGATATGAGAACAGATACTCAAACATCTATCTAGCTGACCGTTTTAATACCAGTATGTATTTTTTGCATTACTTCTTTGTAATAATTCTGGTCCAATTTATTTGTAGTTTCCCCCACTTCTGAAATGCCACTCTAGCATGTCAGCCGCTCATCTCTAATCTTTTTGAGCAGAACACTCCCACACTGGCGTCCTTTTATTTTTTACATTTAATCACGAAAGCAAGTCAGTGTGTCCAACAAGTGACTTCTTCTGCCCGAAACGCTCCGTTCTGAATCAGCAGTAAAGTCTACGAGCTTGACAGTATTAAATTGATTCAACACTATAAATGATCATCAGAGCATGGCGAGACTATGGAGGTCTGTCATGAGGACATAGAATGATGTAGATGTTTAGATGGTACAGTGATGGACTATGGGGGACCTCCACCGGAAAATGATGTGACACTCCCATGGAAAGTTTTCATATTGGAGTCAAGGTCTGTGCCAATGATGCAGTATTATTGTTAAAGGCTCGTGATGAACAAACACAGTCTTAAGCTTGGTTTGTGTTTGATGAGGATTAATGGTGTTTAGCAGCCTCGGCCATTAGCCATTAGGACAGGACAACAACAACAGCAGTAACACTTGAGGTTTACCTTTACGTGTCTTTGCTGCTGAATCAACTGACTGCCTTTTTTTTTAGAAAATGTGCATCTATTGCACCATTTCTGCTATTGGCAGAGAAGCTTTTAATATATACACCAGATGATCAGCTCACCTCTACTTTGGCCTTTAAAACCCTTGGCGTGTTTACTGCTCCAACAGTCGTATTGGTATCTACAGGACTGGCATTCATACTGTAGCATTTTCAGTTCCCCGCATTTCCATGTAAATGCAGATTTTTTCACATCACGGGTGAAACATTGTGACATGTTGTCTGTAAACTGGGCCTAAATGTATTGGCGGCATGAAGCTTGTAAAAACCCATTAAGTAGCGGCATCATTGTTTAAGCTGCATGGTTCAAAGAGTGTGAAGACAGTCGTGGATTATAATCTGGAAATTACGGTAACATTTTTGTCATGTTTGAGTGGAAACCTTAATCCATCCTTAAGTTAATAAGTCATATCTCTTTTTTGAGAACTCTAAGGGGGACAAGTTTATCTGTGGTTCTGTATGAAGAGTTCTACTGCACTCAGCAATGTGCACTTTCTATGCAGATGTGTAGCTCATTCTTTTGGCGTTGATATCTATGAGGTCTAAACAGTCTCACTTCCTATGACCAATTGGCTGAGACTTTAAAAAACCCCTATGGCGGTCAATCATGACCTCAAATTGGAGAGTCTTAGCGATCCAACCAGCACTTTGCCAAAATTTATTTACGAAATGGGGAATCAATCATGAACTTTGAGGAAGACAAGCGTGAAAAAGTTGTGTGTCTAGTCTGGTCCGCCTCATGTCTCACACATGCTGTGCACGCTGAAGAGCCTTCTTGCGTCTTTGAGCGCCATCAACCACAAAAAATCTCTTGGATGTATGGCATGTAACGAACATAACAAGAGTATGTCTCGAAAAATACAGGCAGTGAACAACAAAAACCTGATGCTGAGGAAGAGTTCAGTGAACTCAAGCTGTGCAGGTTTACACAGATGTGTTGGAAAAAAAAACTCTGAGAAGGCAAAAAAAAAAAAACCCTACCATTTCTGCCAGAGAGAGGATTGTTGAAAGTGAAGCAAATCTGGCTCCTGATAGCCCTCTGGCTAAGATAAAGGTGAGAGAAGCCCTTTCCCTCTCCTCACCCCCCATCTTCCCCTTAAAGAGGTGTCTCTCTCTAACACGTTGCAGTTTCCATGGCACTGTTTATAGGTCAGACTGCGGAGCTAACCTCATTCTGGGCCTCAGGGAAGGAGAGTGAGAAATGAGATCATTAATGAGAGAGAATGAAAGTGAGAGAGCAAAGTCTGCGGTGGAGGGAGGAGGAGGAGGAGGAGGAGAGGGTTTGGGAGGGGGGGATTGTGGGATTGAGGGAGCGCAAGCAAATAACTTCAAATAGTGTGAGTGATTGGTTGGAGTGAGAGACGCTGAGAGGGAGGGAGGGAGTGAGGGATGAGAGGCAGTGCTGTCTTTGCCAGTAGGGGATGCCCTCAGGATGTGTTCCCCTCCTCTTTTATTTATTTCTCTTATTTATTTATACTTCTCTCTGTGGGCTCCACCATTGGCCGAGCAGGCCAGGCTCAGACTATTTTTATTTATTTCCCTCCAACTTCTCGGGGATTCCCTATCGGTGCTTTGTGATTGGCTGTAATCTCGCTCAGGTGGAGATGAACTTTCTTCCTTGTGTGTAAGACACTGTGAGATGACAATGTGAAGGATAAGAGTGGAACCACATCAGTCTTAAAATCAGCTGACTGCACTCCAACAGGTGCTACAAGCAGATTAGCACCAGAGGCAATTATTGCACCTTACAAATGAAAAAGTTTCCAAAAATCTTTTCAATTTGACTAATAAAAAACTCAAAGTTTTATATCATATTAGTTATAGTCCATTCATGTATTATCATACTGAGAAGATTCATGATAAATGGTGATGTATGCCAAATGAAGCCTTGCTCCAGGGCTCAGTGTCACATCTGTATTGATACAGCTTTTAGCAAAGAGAGCCAACAACTGTGGAATGTCAAAAGTAACCATTCAGCCTGGCTCATGCTTTTTCATGAATTCAGAGACTCAAATCTGCAGCAGCTTCAAAAGCACATTTTTATTAAACATGTACTTCAGCCTTGTAAAGTCCAAAGTAACTTGCTTTCATTCTGTAATGCAAAACTTTCACGTTTAGCATCTGGAGCTCCTTTAAGTGAGATTGTTTAGAATGAAGTTGACCTTGTTTCAGTCAAAAAAATGGATCAATGTTTGGAAATATTCAAAACTCTCTCCTTGTATCCGTCACACCTGATGAGTGGTCATGATCAAAGAATCCTTTTCCTTTCAACAACGATGATTTTTCCATGATCTTTTCGATAGCTGTGTGTTTCAGGAACCTCACAATAGTTGATCTTGTGGGAGCCGTCTTGGCAGGTTAAGATGTGCCCTGAGTTTTTACAAGGTTCTCCTAGATGTGAGCCATTGAAGTTCCCCTCGGCTCTTTCCTCGAAACGGTAAATCTGGATGTTGTTGGGGCGTGCGTGTTCTTTGAGCTGTTATTTTTGATTTCTTCACCACAGCTCTGAAAGTTTCCACCTCTCCAGTGCAACGTTGGCTTTGTCAAGGTGCAGTGACTGAGCTTCTGTTTTCCCTCTGGTCTCTTTCATCTTTTGGTTACAGATACAGCTAATGAAGCTGTTTCTCCTAGCGTTGCCCCGTCACTGTAACCTGTATCTCTAGTGTTGGCGTCTTACCTTTTGCTTTCTAATGCCATACTGTAGACATTTTGTACCCCACTTACACTATTTTCTCCTGAATTTAAGGGGCCATGTTTCATCCTTGTGCTATCAGGGGTCCTTAGAAATGGTTGGAAACATTGATTCAAATGCACATTTACCTTCCAACAGGACTCAATCATTTAAGATTTGCTCTTGTGTAAACGTCCCTGCAAAATGACAGAATATTCAGCTCTGAGTGACTTTACAGAGAGAGCTTAAAGATAAATCTGAGAGAGCAAACTTTGAGGCACAACTGTAGTTTACCTCTCCTCCAACGAGAATAGATAAGTATTTTTGCTTGAGTTTAGCTAGCTTTAGAGAAAAAAGGGACTAAAAGACGATGGGATCAATGTTTTTTGCTCTGAGTTGAGAGCTTAACTTTGTGTTATGAGCCAGTTTCAGATACCTTTTCACATCATTTAATTTCAATTATCATCATGATTTTTTAATATCATTATTAACCTGCCAGTTTTAAGCATCTGTACTAAAAACTAAAGGAACCAGAATTTAGTTTGACATTTTATTAACAAAAAAAGCAACATTTTTAAACACCCAAAGTGAACAGATTGCCCCCTTAAGGATGATGAAACTTCTTCAAATGTAAACATTATCACTGTCAAAAATAGACTGTGCAACACTTCTTTTTCTGCCCTTTGCCCCATGTTTAGCTCTACATTTTGTCATTCTGTTTTCTTCTCTGGCAACTTACAAACACACAGAAGTGGAGCAGGAAAAGGTGGACTGTGATTGGCTATCGCGCAAATTTCTGCCGCGTTTGATGGGTCAAATATGTTCACAGCTGATCACAGCGTTTTATCTGAAAATTATCAGCACCACAAATCACGATAATGTTATTGCCCAACCCTAATTTCAATTCATTTCACAGGGGGAAATCGGTTGCTATATGAAGTAACGAGCTCCTTCACAGAAGAATTAAAACCTTCAAGCCAAAGCACCACTGCAATACAGATATTTCAAATTAGTTAATCAAAATTTGACTTTAGTATTAGTGCTGAAACTCAGGCGAAAGTGCAGAAACTTTGTTTACCTGAGAGATCCTTTGGCCAACTATTAAGCTTGTTGTTGATTCAAAATTAATGCAACTTTTTTTTTTTACTTTTTAACTTTTTTCTACTTATTTATTTTCTGGAATTGATACAGATAGTTTGCACTTCTGGATCTCTGATAATGTGAAGTGTAGAGAGGTGTTGTTTGAAGTGAACTCTCTTCAGTTATGTTAATCTGAGAGGTATGTTTCCCAGACTAAGACAGCTGCCAGGAGGTAAGTGCGGAATACAACCCGT